>OZ038493.1:85136212-85443712 GCA_964036315.1 Acanthosepion esculentum
ATATGCATACACACATATATACATACACACACCCACATATGTACATATATATATACACACACATCTATATACCTATATATATACACATATACATATTACATATATATACTCATTACATATATATATACACACATTATATATATACTCACATACATATATATACACACATTATATATATACTCACATACATATATATATACACACATACATATATATATACACACATTATATATATACTCACATACATATATCTACACACATTATATATATACTCACATACATATATATATACACACACACACACACACATGTATATATATATATATATACGCACATCTATACATTTATACACTTACTGATATATACATATTATATACATACATACATACATATACATGAACACACATATATACATATAAACACACCTATATTTAAATACACACGCAGTGGCAAATACACTTACATATATATCCCTTGGAAGTCCCAATTGAAGTCATTTCGATATTTCTGTTTCTTCAATGCTGTCCTCAGAATTTTCCCCCCAAACGTTAATAATTCCCTTTGTGCTTGCGGCCTCAATCCCAAGTAGTACTGGATGCCATTTCCATATTTCTGACTGAGTAAATTGCACCATTGTGCTGTCTTTCTCACAGGGCCCAACTGTTCCAACTATGGTGTGCAGTTGACACAACAATAACTTAACATAGGTGCAAAAACAGCAACAATTTACCTATCTTATCCTGTATACATACGTATGCTTATATATATATATATATATATATATATATATATATATATATATATATATATATATATATATATATATACACACACACACGTGTCTGTGTGTAGGTAATTACAACTCCAAACATGTAATATACAGTTTAACCTCTTAAAAAGTGGACATATTACCATGAAACTGCTGTGCTAGTTAAAATTGGAGTGGGGTAATTCTTTTATATATATATATATATATACACACACACACACATATATACATATATAATATGTCCACTTTTTAAGAGGTTAAACTGTACATTAAATGTTTGGAGTTGTAATTACCAACACAAACACATGTAGATGTGTGTGTGTATATATATATATATATATATATATATATATATATATATATATATATATATATATAAAAGTTCATTTCAATTTTCATTTATTATTTTTCGTTTCACTTTTTGGAAGTGGAGTCTGATGAGCCAGTATCCTTTCTTAAAAGGCTTGGCGAAATAAATTATTACATGGAGCCTTAAAGTGGTCTGTTTTTCATATATATATATATATATATATATATATATATATATATATGTGTGTGTGTGTGTGTGTGTGTGTTTTATTGAGTGTTTTCTCAAATGAAAAATCAAGAAACATAAGCAGGCAATTGCTGATACCCTTTTAAGTGAGATCTGGAGTCAGGATGCTGAAGGTAACATCATTAAGTGACAAACCTTTTACTTGTGTGTGTGTGTGTGTGTGTGTGTGTGTGTGTGTGTGTGTGTGTGTGTGTGTGTGTGTGTGATTCTGGCCTGTATAATATTTGATGAAGTATACATCAAATTTGACTATGGGAATTTTGTTTTTTCGAATAAATTTTTATTGCAGAAAAATAAATTTTCTAGTCATGTGTAAATCATATTTAAAACTTAGGGTCATGGGACTAAGGACTTATACAAAAAAATACTCAAATGAAAGAAGAACTTCTCATAAATCCTTAGAAACACATAGCAATTAAAATACAACCGTGTTTTCAACATGATGCCCTTGGGACTTTCAATCTATAGCCCTCATATTTTTTTCTCCTCGCCATCCTCTTCTGTGATGAAGTAGTCCTGTAAACTGACACGTCATATGCACATCAATCTTTCAGGGCATTGATAAATAAAAATCCCTTCTTGAAGTGTCATATAAATCAGAATGTGTCTACATGCATATAAATAATAATAATCATGGTTTTCTTGTTGGAGATACGTTGAGGACAAGCTGCAACATTTGAGACAAAGTGAGTGTGAAAGAAAAAAAATACTTGGAAAAATTTGAGCAGAATATTTTTGAAATTAACATTTTTTTGCTTTTAATCTTTTACTGTACATTTCAAAATAAGTTCTCACAACAACTGATTTTCTTCTTTTTACGGTTTATCAACCCACTGTGTTAATCGAAGCAGTTTTGTTTTTGGCAAGTATTATTGTCTTTGCATTAACAATTTTTTGCAGATAATGATTTTTTTTACAAATACAAGTACTATTATTTAACCCATAGCTGTGGGGAGAAGAGATGGATTCATACTTTTCCCAAGTGTATTTGCATGTAAGTGTATATTTCCAACAATAAACCTTTTTATGCCTCTTAAAAATTTATATACATCTTATTTAATTTGACATTTTACTGTAGAAATATTGCCCAAAATCTTACATTCAAACCACTCCTGTTTATTCAGTGGTATGTGGGTCTTTAAATAGATTTCACAACTGGATGAAAAAATAAGTAAAATGAAAGTTAATCAAACTTAAAGTATGCATTCCCTTAAAACTTGGTATATCCAAGGAAATGTGAGGCTCAATATCACGGATAGAGAAATAGAAATGAACATCACATTGTCTGATGATCGCATAATTCATGAAACTAACAGTTCCCATGCAGTGTTGATTTCTATGTCCATATTAAAGAAAAATGAAAAAGATTGATGGATCAATACACGACAACTTGCAAAAACCTAAAACTCTTATCCAGTTACAGTCTTGAATAGAACAATACTGAAAAAAGAAAGAGAAAAAAGGCCTAAGGTAAACTTACCTCATCAGTAAAGTGCTCAAAGCCTAGACTTAGCAAAAAAAAATACTGAATGTGTGTGTGTGTGTGTGTGTGTGTGTGTATATAGGTACCTCCACAAAAAATGCAATATCTAATATTTAAAATGAATTTTTAGAAATGAAAAATCTTTAAGCTTTTATTTTAATTTTAATTTCAAGCTGAATGATTAAATTTAATATTTCCAATAAGCAAAATACTATGTTGTAGTTCAAAACTAATTTAAATTGATTGGAAGAACTTTTCATTTTGAAATTTCTAAAATATTTGAATTTAGCACCATTTTTAGCAAACTGTTATAAAAATGTAAATCTCTTTGTTAAAAAAAAATCTTCCAAAAATAAAATGTACTTTTCTGAAACTTATTTGAGGAATATTAGCTGATATAAAGTAGAATTAATCTGATTTGAAACAATTGCTATTTACTTTAATTTTAAAATATCACTGAAATGTAAGAGCTTGTTTATTTATATTGACAGCTTTCAAACTAATGTTGTCATATGGGGGCTTTTAAACATTAAGAAAGTAATTTTAGAACATAACATTAGTCCTATTTCAGTACTCTAAAATTTAAGAAAATATTCTCTGTAATCTAATGTTTTATTGAATTTTAGATAATTTGGGCTCTAAATTTACTCTAGTTATCGCTCTTATTTTCTGATAATGTTGTGTATATATGACTGTACCTATAAAAATCGGTATGTTTATACACAAAAAAAACAATTCAAAATTCTTTTTAAAATATTTTGGGTCATCATATTGTAATAAGTTTTATGATATATGATTAGCAAATACAGTTTTACTTAATATTTCCGAAGATTTGAAAATGAATTTTAAAAGATTTAAATATATTATAAACTAGCTTAAAAGCCACCCTATCAGGCAGCATTTAAGCTAGCTCCTGCAGAGGGCTCTTGATTGGACCCTCATCACAATAGGTAGGGAGGAGGAGATGCGACAATAAACTACAGAAGAACTCAAAATTGATCCCTGCATTTAAGTATTGCATTCTTTTTAATTCTTCTGCTGCCACTTAATTTAAAGACAGTGATGTATGTAGGCCCTTACTTCTCATACAAGCCATTATTTTTATTTCATGGGTGACTTTTGCTGCATTTCAAAATTTTGATTATTCCCAAATTTAAAAAATCGTTATCAGACAAAATAATTTGTTGCAAAAAAAAAAAAAAAAAAAAAAAAAAAAAATCATGTTAACAAAAGAAAAAACAAAACAAAAAAAAACAATTGCAGTAATGAAAAACTTGGGAATCTAAAATTTCAAGATTGTGAATCTGGATCCAACCCAGAATGTCTTTAATTTTATTCATGGAGTTGGCCTGATTCCAAAATGGTATGATATATTGGCTTATGCCCTCCAGAAGTAAAGTTGAAAAAGTGTGACACACTGACATATCCATTTATTCTATAGATAATGTTGTATATGGGTGGTCGTACCTATAAAAATCAATACATTTATAGACATACAAAAGCAATTCCAAATTCTTTTAAAAATACTTGGGGTCATCACGATTGTAATAAGCTTTACGATAAATGATTAGTAAATATAGTTTTACTCAATAACAATATTCCTAAAGAGTTACACCATTGAAAATGAATTTTAAAATATTATTATTCTAATTAAAATTGTAAAACAGTAAAAACAAAAAATGAGTGAAACTTAAATTTTTATCAAAAAAACGTTGTCCTTAATATATATTTTATTCATAAAGGCAATTAAGAACTTCCCTAATTAAATGATGTCTTAGTTTTATTATGTTTCCATTTTACGATTCAGAGCAGAATTTGGGTAAGACGGGGGCCAGCAATCACCAGGTTATACTGCCTGATGATTGCCATTGCATGTAATTATATATATGAAGAAATATAGTTTTAAGGTGTGCTATATTTATGGGATAAAGTGCTCAATATCAGAGATAGAGCGTGTGTAAATATAAAAGTGAACATTGAAAACAACACTCAGAGGCAACAGACTGTTTCATGCTAGACGCAATCATCAGGACTGATGATTGCCTGATGAAACAGTCTGTCCCCTCTGAGTGTTGTTTTCAATGTTCACTTTTTATATATGAAATTTATTCAAAAATTATAAAATAAATGTTACAAAATCACTACAAAAATAGCCATTTTGTTTCAACACTTCTGGTGTCTTATCAAGTGAAGATGTTGAATGTAGAATAAAGAGGGGAAAACTCTTTATTCTACATTCAACACCATCACCAAAAGTGTTGGAACAGAATGGCTATTTTTGTAGTGATTTTATAACATATTCATGTTAGAATTTTTGAATAAATTATATTTGCTCTACTCTGTATTGAGCACTGTTATTGGAATTTTTTCTGTATACACCAATCCTCTGTGTGTGTGTATGTGTGTGTATATATGTATGTATGTATGTATGTATGTATGTATGTATGTCTTAGTGAATTATTTATTCTTTTAATTAATCTTAAGTTTAATTTAGAAAGTGGTTTAATTTCGTTCCTCCAGAGTCAATTGATGTGCAGGTTCTTACAGCATTTCACCATTCTTAGCAGATATTTAATAACAAGGATGAGAGAAACAAAAAGAAAAATAATCTAAATGGAATTGGCAAATTTTACAGGAGAGAAGACAATGGAATGGCCACCAAGTTTCAATGTGAATCAAATCAAAAATATATGCTGCTCACTTGTGAAGGTGCAATTGTATAAAAGTGGCAAACAATATGACAGAAAAGCAGGCCTATGGGAAGGTAATTTTTTTTTTTTTTTAAATCAATAGATAATAGATTTGCTGCCTGTTCTTAAGAAAGGGTTATTACATTAAAATGGAAATTCTTTGGAAACTTATGGTGTATGCTTGTTATTTGTACTATTACAGGTGTTAATCAACTGCTGATGTTTTTTTATTGCCTTCTTAGTGAAGTAAAAAGCGATTTTCTGGTTTTGTATGACTGCAGTTTTTATAATAAATCCAATAAACTACCTAAAAAATTAAGTGAACATTTGTTTTGACATCTAAATTATTTGTTTAAAATTTGACGCTTATGTGATTTGTATAACTTCAGTTGCACTATACTTCCTGATGAGTGCACGTATAGGTTCGTCTACGAAACCCTAGAGTCAGGATGCTGAAGATAACAACAATCAGCTAATAAAATTCTTTTATATGTGTGTGTGTGTGTGTGTGTGTGTGTGTGTGTGTGTGAAGTAAGTGTCTACAGTTTATGCTTATAGTGATGTTCTAAGTATAACTCAGATGTGGTACAAGGCTGAAAGTATGAGGTGCCCAGTGAGGATCAAACTCACTACTCAGCTGCAATTGTTCTAGTGAGACAAGCTTGCTGCTTACACCACACTGAGGTGCTGAAATGATTTTCTAAGTATAGCTTATATATGGCACAGGTCCAAAAGTATGGGTCACCCAGTGAGGATCGCACTCACTATTCAGCTGTAACTGATCTAGCGAGTAGACCACGTCGAAGTGCCCTCTACCTTTTCTACTTATAAACCAATATGAAGACTTATTAATAAAACACCTACAATGAGGTGAGTGAATGAGGTATTTTCATTTATGCTTCCAGGTGACAATTTTAAAAAGATCACCTGCTCTAACAAATAAGCAATAGAATCAAAATATAACGGAAACAAAAAAAAAAAGAAAAAAAAAGAAAGAAAAAAGAAGCAAAAACAAACAAAGTGTGAATTGAAAAAGAGTCTTTTAAGGAGAGAGTGGTGAAAAGTTTAAAACTTTATTCTGTGACACTTTGTGCCTCAGATGGAAATTTTGGATGATTACAAGAAAGAGTGGAACGAGGACTCTCAGTCCACAATCAACGATTCTTTGCAGGTAGACAAAGAAAATAGATTACAAGAACATTTTGTACTTAATTCTTCTTACCATCTTCCCTGCTTTGTTTTTTTTTCTTTTCTTTTTTTTTTTTTTTTTTTTTAGGTTTTTTTCCCTTCCAGATTAATTTTTCGATCTCATTTTCATTTGAAGATGATTTCAAATCAGTTGAATATGAGGGGGGAAAAAATTAGCCCCATATTCCTTTATTTGTTTTTCCTAAAAGGAAAAAAACAAAAAAAAAAAAAAAAATATAGACACTTTCTAAAGCCAAATAATTAAATGTCAAGAGATAAAAACCACAGAATGCCTTCTTTTGAAAATACATTTTTGTCCATCATCTAAAAGTCATGACTGGGAGCAGTAAGAGAAAAAGAAAAAAAAAAAATGGAATGCACCCAGAAGTGAACAAACATCAGTGTTTGATAGTTTATCAACTGACACACTACAAAGTTGTCACAGTATCAAGGTTAGCTTTGGGTTTCACCCCAATATTACTCTTTCAACCCCACAATTCCTTTGTTTTTTAGCAACGGATATTTCTTTTAATATATCAGCATAGAACTATTTTGAGAAGCCCCTGCCATTTCATTTTCAGTCTCCAATCTCATATCAAATAGGTAAACAAGTAAGAGTTATGATGCTAATCCAGTAATGGGATCAGACCCCGAGAGGGTTGAATCCTTTGAATAGAATTGTACAGGCTTTTAAATTGCACTGATTACCTTCAGATGCCTGGCATTGCCGATTAGCCCCCAGAAACCTGCGCCAGAAAAGATTTCAGGCCTAATTGACAAGGGAAATAGATTTCAAGTGATCCCTTAGCTGATGACTTTGCAGTTGGTGTCCACCCCCCTTGTGCAAAAAAGCCTTTGTGAAATGGATCAATAGACTACATTATGACAATGATGACAATGACAAGCTTTTATGAACTGGGGTCAGTGACAAAGATCTTAGGAAGATAATTCACAATACCAAAAACATCATCAAATTCTAGACAAAGGAATCAGAGTCTGCTGGTTCAAATTTTACAGGCAGCACATTAATTTGTTACTTGCTGACAGATTTGATAAAAGAAGCTGCAGAAACTGAAAATGAAATTGTTGCGAAACAATCTCTCACATTTTTATCTTCTGTCCGTTGCACATTCTTATAGTAAAAAAAAACAGGAAAAAAAAAAACCTGATATGAAGGAGATTTTTTTTTTAAAGGAATTATTAGTATTTAGAGGGATAGTAGATATTATATGGCTCATATGGTCGCTTGGCTGGGGGCCCCATATAAGGATTTGTCTGGGCATAATACCGTTGCCAGTCTTGATTGTAGGGGTAACTATAGGCATCCCTCTGGTAGGGTGTGTTCCTGTAGAACTCTCTATCTGTTCTTCTTCTGTCTCGATAGGAGTCAGAGGTTTGTCTGTGAGTGGTATGATCGGTAACGGGCTGCTCAAAGCGCCTAACCATGGAGTCATTTCTCCGGCCACTGTCTCCTCTGTGATCAGAAATAGTCCGCAGCCGGTCTGGTTCATAACGCCGAGAAGCAATACCCGAAACAGTCAATATAGGAGCTCCTTTTGGTTCTTCCTCTTTGTTTGCTGTTTGCGTATCTTCAGCAGTGCCACTATCTGCCAACTGGTTTGACTCCGTCTCATCAGTGTTGGCAGCTGGGTTGCTCTCCACATTAGCATCCTCCTCCAGTTTGACAGCAGTCAGGTTACGGACGGCTGTTCCGACTGTCTCTGTTAGATCAGGGAGAGAATCAACTATGGGTGGGGTCACTAAGTTGCTGGTGGTTTTACGTTTCAATTTTTCAGTAAATTCTCTTTGATCATCGAGAAACTCTGACTGGGAGAGCACACGGTTCACTCTGCTTGTGTAAACAGCAGGTGTGTTCCCATTTGATGGGGGTGGAGCCTGGGGAGGAGGTTTGGCTCCTTGCAAGGAGTCAGGTAACGGGTTAATGGTGTCTGAGGGATTGGAGAAATCTTGCAGGACAGAACGCCCCATGGGTCTAGCATGAGGCGGTGGAGGGCCCATTGTCAATGGGGGCGGTATACTAGGGTCATGTGGTTGAGGAGGAGGTTGGCTCATCCAAGGAGGAGGCATGGGGCAAGGCTCAGGACTTGTTTGACCCTGGGGGCTGCTGTTGTAGCCATCAGAAGGGTCATTGGCATTGCTAATTGGACAATATGGTGCATTCATGTCGTGTTTCCAAGGACTACGGGGTGGTAACGGAGTGTCAGCAGGGTGAAAAGGCGGATTGATCCCAGGAATCCCGCCAGGCATTACCATCTGGTCATGTCTTTGAATGTTAGCCATACCCACAGGTTCTGGGGGAGGTTGCATTGGAGGCAAACCTGGTGGGGGGATACTTTCATTAACAGGGTTGACCATACCAGGAGGTAAACAGTCTGGTGGTGGAACTGGTGCTACCCCTGATGGTAAGGGTTCAGGGAGTGGAGGCATTGGAGCCATACCTGGGAGGTGATCAGGTGGAGGAGGTGGTCCCATCATTGGTGGCAATGTTGTAATATCTGGCCTTTGGGGCATTGAAGCCATCCCCACTGGCTCATGCTGTTGAGGAGACAGCATTTGGGGTGGCATATTTGGAGGAGGTGGTGGGGGTGCAGAGGTGATCATGTTGGGGAGATCATCAGGAGGACCGTGTTGGGCTTTCCAAGCAGCCCATGACTGTGGGGGCGTTGCTGTCTGGTTGTGCTGAGGAGATGGGGGCTGTAGGGCTGATTGGCTTGGCATTGACACTGGGACGGGCCCTAAAGTAGGCGGAGGCATTTGAGGGGGCATTGTAGGAGGGTTGAGATCAACAGGGGTCTCTTTTGTTTTTGTATCGTCGTACGGAGTAAACTGCTTCATGCCTGTGTTCATGAGATTTTGCAAGAAGCTTGCTGTGCTTGTCTTAGGAGATTTTTGTGTCTGATTGATAAGCTTTGTAAGGAAATCAATTGGGTTTTCCCTTGTGGTTTGTTCTTCTTTCTCATCCTGCACTGGTGTACCCCCACCCTCATCATTGAGGGGTGTACTGCTACCCTCATCATTTGACAGGGGCGGTGAATCATAAGCTGTTGTTGCTGCTGCAGCCGCCGTTGCAGTCGATGACGCAACTCGACTGGAAGAAGATGACGATGAAGAACTGGAATTATGCATACCACTACTGCTCGAATGCAATTTTCGATGGCTACTTTTATGAGAAGAGTGGGCAGGGCTGGTAGAACTGCTCCGGATGTTTGACCCATCCAGCCAGTCTGGGCTCTCATCAGAAGCTGTGGTGCTACTGCGACTATGTTTGCGGTCAGAGTGGTAGCGATGCTCCTTCCTTGATGATGACTGCTGTAGAACTGGAGGTGGCACTTCATTGATTGGACTGGACATGCTAGCACCGAGTGGCAAGTTTGGCAACATACTAGCAATTCGTTTCTCAAGACTGTTACATTCCTCAGTCTTCTTGCTGCTGCTGCCACCTGCACCACCTACAGGAAAAAACAAGGAAAAACAAGAATTAAGATATTAAGGGAATTTAATCTATTCCAAATTTACATTTAAGTTAGCCTCTAAAAGACATGTATTATTAGACATCTGGGCACATGAAAGAATAAAAGTATTTGGAAAAATGTCTTTGCTTGAATAATAGGAGCAGCTGTTATCATTTAACAAATAGGCCTTTCTTTTTTAGATACACAATTGCAGCCTATTCTGGTGAGAAAACTGAAGTGAAATACAAGATAGTGGGGATATACCTGAAGACTTAAGTAGATTTATTTTCATAACACACTGCCTAAGTCGTCAGGTGGAAACAAATGTGTATGTCATTGGACAAACAGCTTAATGAGCCATATGACTAAACCTATTCTCAGTTCACTATTTACATTATTCAGACTATTGTCCTCATCTTTGTTGCTATATTTATCACAACGTTTCGATCATTGTACACTCCTGCCTTCTTCAGGTGGTTGGAATGTTAAACTGAACCCTTTATTTCGCTTGCTGGGGTAGACTGTTCTAGTTCTACGTGGCATGTCTAATGGATGTCAGTTATCAGTTATCTCCTGTTAATTCACCTCTCCCAGTTCTCCACTGCCTTAACCAGGTATCAAATTCACAACTCTTTGGGTCCTGTCATTGGATCTAACCAACGCCTTTATCCACTGTGCCATGTGTCCTTAGACATGGCACGTGGAACTAGAACAGTCTACCCCAGCAAGTGAAATAAAAGGTTCAGTTCGACATTCCAACAAACTGAAGAAGGCTGGAGCATACAATGGCCGAAATGTTGTGATTAATATGGCAACAAAGATGAGGACAATAGTCTGAATAATGTAAATAGTGTACATAATACCTCATCTCAGAACAGATAGTATTCTCAGTTATTCTGATGAAGAGAACAGACCAGAATCAGACCAGAAATAGTGCAGTTTCATTAAAGACACTGGAACAGGTAAAGTTTTATCAATAAGTATTGACACATAGAATTGTTTTAACTGCCAGGTAAACTTGACCTATTTGGTAAAGATATTACAAGACAGGACTGCCTGTATACAGATAGAAAATGAATTCAGCAAATGCCCCAAAATAGAAAGGGGCACAAAACTAAAATGTATTTTCTCACCAGACTTATTCAACCTTTACAGTGAGGTAATCTTTAGAGAACTAGAAGTCCTACAAAGATTTATTCTTGGTGAACACAATCTTAACAACATAATGACAGTGTTGATAGCAAACACAGAAAAGAAACTGCAAAGACCCTAAGAGAAGGTCATAACGGAAAAGGAGAAGAAAGAACTAAACATCAATTGTAAGAAGAATCTATGGTTGTCAGCAAGAGGAACATCCCAAGATATGAACTAGAAATTGGAGATGCCAAAATCAAGCAAGTACCAAAATTTAAATATCTGGGAAGTGTTTTAACAGAGGATGGAAAATGTGATCTCGAAATCCAAAGGAGCATTGGAATTGCAAAAGATGCCTTTCAAAAGGCAAGCAAAGGATTAAAGAAACAGGAAAATTTGGTTAGAAATAAAGATAAGAATGCTAAACTGTTATTGTAATATTTTACTGGGACTGGCGAAATAGCCTTGGTGTCTCTTTTACCATCACCGGCAAAATAGCCTATTTGTTTTTTTCTTTTAACCAATTCCTCAAGCTTCACATATCCTTATTTTGTTTTGCCAGGTTTGTTGAGTCAATGAGCAATCATAGTGTCCCCGTCCATGACACTCTGCCTATTCCTTGTATGAATAACCAATGTTCCATGGGAAAGGGTTAAAGCATTGTCACCAGCAAAAGCCAAGACATGGATCGGGAACATTTCAGTGTTGGATGCACAGTTGAGATGTAAATGGAAACTTATGGAACTTGTATTAGCACAGACAAGAAATAACCATCAGAATGTTTGTCCATATGAAACTGAGAAAATAGATTTTTAAGCAAAGTCTGGCCTGTGTTTTACACATTATTATCAAACATTCACTGGCCAATTAATACGGATTACTTTCAGTCAGCTGTAGACTTGAAAGTCTTTGATGAATATCTTCCTTGCAACTACATACTGTTTTTATTCATTCTCAAATTAAGTCAGAGAGCATATTTTGTGGGGGGTTAACCTTTTCTTCCCATATCTTTTATAATTAAATGGCAGAATCAGAAGAAAAAAGAAAAATATCTTTTCACATTTCAGAAGTGCTTGACTTCCCCACACATTTCTCCAGTAACCCTGATGAACATGCTTCTCTTCTCAATCTTCTTTCTTTACCTCTATCCCTGACTTCTTGTTCTACACAGCTCTGCCCTCTTGGCAACTCTGATCATGTGTTTGTGTCTACATCTTCTGCTCCCACACCAGTCAAGAACCTCCTACCAACAGGATATCTTTCTGTTATCAACAAGCAGATTGGGACTCATTACGTGATTTCCTCCATAACGTCCCTTGGAATTCATTTTTAATCTTCCTGTTCAAAAATGTGTGTCCAAAGTCTCCTGGGTGAAAGCTGGCATCAATGCTTTCATCCCACCAAGGAAATACCAAGTTAAATTGAGTTCATCCCCTTGGTTCTCACCTGCATGCTCAGCCACTACAGCCCACAGAAATCACTTCTTCTGGCTGTACCAGAGCAACATGTCTGATTGCAACAGATGTCTTTTTGTCTCTGCTCATAATGAGTGCAAGTGTGTCCTCAAAATGAAGCTGCTGTTTGCTGGCAGAATGAACCAATGTATAGCATCTCACAAGTTCAGAACTTGAGATTACTGGCGGCTGTGCAAGAGTGTGCTGAACAACAGCAAAACCTCAATCCCTCCTCTATCCAATCAATTCGAAGTCCTGACATCTACAGCAGACAAAGTTAAATGCTTTGCTCGGAAATTCTCTTCCAATTCAACACTCAAATCTTTTGGAGTACCCATATCTGATTTCCCCTGTAGAACAGAGGCTCTACTGAGTGATATATACGCATAAACCCTGTCACTGCTCTCAGACATCATTTCTAAATTAGACTCCGATAAGGCAAGCAGAGATGACAGGATCCCAGCCATCGTCCTAAAGAAATGTACTCCCGAGCTGGCTCCAGTTCTCTCCAAACTCTACAACTATTACCTCGCTGCTTCCTGCTTTCCAGCTTGTTGGAAGTCCTCCTCTGTAGTTCTTGTTTTTAAGAACTCTGGACAAGCTATTGACCCCTCTATCACCCTAAAAGTCTCCCACCACTTTCCAGCAAAGTATTCAAGGCTTTAATCAATAAACCGAAGTGGTTAAGCATCTTGCCTCTCATGACATAATCTCTGACAAACAATATGACTTCAGTTTTGCCAGGTCTACTGCTGATGTGCTAATGGCCATCACTGAATGTGTATTTAAGGCTCTTGATAATAACAGCAAAAATCAATCTGTCTGAAAGGGGTTAGCATGCTGGTCTTCTATGAAAGCTCTAAGGCTATGATATTACTGGATGATTGTTTGAATTAATCCAATCATTCCTATCAGATTGTGGTTCGCTTCCAGATCCTTTCACACAAATGCAGGTGCCCCCAGCAAAGATCTATCCTGGGTCCTGCGCCGTTTCTGATCTTTATCAATGATCTTCCTGATGTAATCAGTCCCCAATTAGGTATTTATGCTGATGGCATTACGATTTACACCTGTCTCAATAGCAAATCCGTCAGAGCTGACAAAGTTAACCTGGTCGCTGCTCTTGAAAAGAACCTCCAATCTGTGGTTGACTGGGACAGGAAATGGTGTGCAAATTTTAATACCTCTAAAACTGCTCTTATTTAACCACCAGAGAAACTTCTCGGCCCACCATCAGCAGAGCTGATGCTAGGCTCATGGAGAGCAACACATTGCACATTCTTGGCCTCACATTTTCAACTAACCTGAAGTAGAACGACTACATCAAACTAATAGCTGCATCTACTGAAAGGTAAGTTGAGTCACTCTGTGGTGCCAGAAGGTTTTTCATGTCAGAGTCCATCTTGCACATTTACAAATCGACCATTCATCCATGCATTGAATACTGTTGTCATATCTGGTCTGGTGCTCCTGCTATTCATTTCTAAGTTCTTGACAAAATCCAAAGAAGCATCTGCAATGTAATTGATCCTAACTTGGCATCACAACTTCAGTCACTTTCTCACCAACGTGATGTGGCTTCCCTGTCTTTTCTACAAATATTTTTATGACAACTGCTCTGAATCGCTTTTTTCCCCTGAGTTTAAGCATGCTACGAGATTAGCATCTTTCAGGTACATAAAGATTTCTACAAGTTAAATTTCAAATGAGGAAGAAGCTATTATAAATTTATTGAATGCTGGAAACAACTGCAAACAAGCACAAGAACAAAAACAAACCATTAAAACCATTGGTAAGATAAGAAGAAGAAGAAGAAATGGCTTTAAGAATGTCACAGAAATAGACAAGTTGAGTGAATCTACAAGATTCAAAGAAGCTCCCATTGTGAATGTAAACCAAAAAGATGCAGAATATTAAAAGTATTGACTACAGATAGGAAAGCAAGCAAAAATAACATCTTTTAAGTAAAAATCACAAAGATAAACGGATTTGTTGTGTGAAAAAAAGATTTATGAAAACTGATTTTTCAACAGTAATTTTTAGTGATACATGTAGAACTACAAAGAATGGACCAGATAATTAGCTAAAATTTGGGTCATTAATGGAAATAGTCAAGCAACACACATTAGAAAACTGGCTTTGGGGTGGAGTAATATTTTAGATTTGTATTGTAAGCAGTAAAGTTCCTTCAAAATTGGTAATACAGAGAATTATTGTAAGTTCTTGGACAAGACATTTTTTGAGTTGTACAGGTCACAATGAAAATTTTTTTATTTATGCTAGTTACATTGTTTGGATTGTTGTCCTCATCTTTGTCATATTCATGATGTTTCGGCTGTTGTACACTCCAACCTTCTTCAGATGATATATGTTGGAATTTTGAACCAAACCCTTTATTTCGTTAACTGGGGATAAACTGTTCTAGTTCCACACACCATGCCTTTTCTGGATATCTTAGTTTCAGTTATTTCCATTTTAGTAACTCAATTCTCCAAGTTTTTTTGTTCATCTCTGCTGTGGCCAGGTATTGAACTCACAACTCTTTGGGTCAAGTAATTGGATTACTTCAATCAAAACTTTTTTTGTCCACAAGGACACATGACCCAGTGGATAAAAGCGAAATTCCAATGTATATCACCTGAAAAAGGCCGGAGCATACAACAGCCAAAACATTGTGAATGTGGCAATAATAAAGATGAGGACAACAGTCCCAACAATGTAAATAGTTACAATACCTCATCTCAGAAATATAGGCAAAAAAGTTTTAAGTCATATAGTCATGCATGAAAATTCTGCAAAACTGATGATTGCTCACCTTGCCAAAATTGTTTCAATTACACTAAAGAAATGAAATTGTCCAGAGCCTCTTCAGGTATGAATCTAATAGAAAACTGTTGGATCATTAAAAGATATATATATATATATATATATATATATATATCTCTATAAGAATGATAAGGAAATGTTCACCATTCATTGACCAAACAGGAAGTGCTACTTTTGGGTGAAATTTATAAAATGTTTTTTATAAAACAATTTTTCAGGAAAATAGATTTCTCAAGTCATCACTCTTTTCAGTATTAATGGGGGTTTGCTTCCTAACCTTTGATCTGAAGTAGTGTGGAAGGTCAATATCTTAAGTCATTATTTTCTCTTCGATTTCCATGTGCTGTCCATTCCAGTTGTTTCTGTAAGTCTTTAAGAGATGTAGTTTCTGTTATTTGGCATAGTACTTTCTTTGTGATTCTGTAGCACTTGTCTATGACATTCAAAGAAGGATGGGCCTCCCTAAAATCTACAGGCTTCATTGACTCAGCCATTTTTAATCATTGATCTGAAAAAGTATTTCCATCAAGCTGAGAGTTTAAATATTTCTGAATGAGTTTGGCACTATGCCTGACATCCATATGAAAGTTTCGATCTGACGGGGCTATTTTAAAAACATGTCCCTTTTAGCTTTGTAGTAATTTGACATCTTGTGTGCAACTATACTCCCTGCAGAGTCTCATGCGAAGATCTCCGAGAAGCAATAAAATCAGCTGAAAGCGGACAATGACAGATTTTCTTAAACAAGTCAATATTTTTGCAATAAAACTATCCAACCAATGTTGATAACATTTATAAATATATATATATATATATATATATATATGTAAAACAGTAATCTTAACTCTGTATAAGGCCCGAAGGCCAATCAAGGTAGAGGGTTACGTTAAGGGGTAGTTTATATGGATAGGAGGGGAAGAGAATGGTTAACTCTAAAACTGAATAGGTTAAGATTATAGTGATCAGGGAAACATCCTCTTAGGAGTGTGTTCCACAGGGCAATGGTTTGTGGGAAGAAGCAATTTGAGTGGATTTAATTCTCGCTGATCAAATACAAAGGGAATGTGGATGGTTTGCTATGTAAGTAGCATGGGAGGTCCTTAAGAAGATAAACAGGAATTTCTTTTCTTATTTGTTATTATTAGAAACGTTTTGTAATAGATATTTTGGTGTGGTTGAAACTTTATTATGCTACATGAGGAGTGTTCACGTTATTCTACAATAAAAGAAAGGGACTGATAACAGTTACAGAAACGCAAGGAGACAACATGAAAATATAAGAAATTTATTCATGTGTAATGGGCTCATCAAATATATTTTCCTGTTTTTTTTTTAGAATTATTTATAAAGAACAAATAATATTGAATTCTATTTACATAATAAAGCCGGATAGCCCACCACCTAAAAACCAAAACATAGTTATCCATGTTTTTTGGATGAGGATGAATATTACAAGCTGAAAATCATCCAATACATTGCAGATGTAAAGGAATGCTGAAAATCTTACCAACATTGGTCAGTCAATCATGAAAACACAGACTTGCCTAATCTGAAATGATGTAAATGTTGAAAAAGAGAATCTAAAAACTATAGACTTTAAATATTAACTAACAATAGCTTGTAAAAGACTCAAGGAATTTGAGAATATATTTAATTTTATGGCACCTCTACCATTTTATAATACAACCCCCCCCCCCCAAAAAAAAACAACAACCGGATTTATTTTCCTGGTTTGTGAAATTTGTGAACAAATTTTTGATTGAACAAAGAAGCCCCAACAAACACATAAGCCTTTTCAGGTCTCATTTAATGAATCAAAGTAAGAAAAGTGAAAGTGAAAATAACTTAACCATGTGGAAATGGGAATCAGTGAGCCAAGTTTAAATTCTGAGCTGTTTTCTTGCACTTGCTTTTGTATAAACGCCCTTTGGAAAGGAAAAAAATCTACTTTTCTCTGCTCAGCTATAGGTTAAATAGCATGATAGATTGGGCTCTCATCTTAGGTAGCAGACAGTCAAAAATGATTAACATGAATTCAAAGCTGGAAAAGGCAACAGAGAACCACTATCTTTCGCAAGAATGCACGGAATTGACAGATAATAAAGAAAAGGAATCTGTGGAGAGCCATGATTAACTACATCCAGAAGAGAGATAAAAAGACAAAAAAAAAAGGACAAATCTGAAAATTGCTTTCTTTTACAGTAGTGCAGCTCAAAAAGTACAGAGTGCAAGTGTGTTGATGCATTCCTAATTTTACAGGGGGGGGGGTCTTTTAATGATACTTTCATCAGTCAGTTCACATGGACTAGATAGAAAAGAATTTCACATTTCTGAGATTTTGTCCACAGGTCAGAAGGAATAAGAAAATATGAAAGGACTAAGGTTTTTCAGCAAATCTTCTCAAATAGATTTTAAATAATATCTAACTTCAAAGAAAATATTTCAAATATTGCAATGTGATTTTTTTTTTATTAAATAATTTTGTTATTAACCTAGTCATGATGACCAACATATAAATTATACGATTTTTAGGTGGACATCTTCTGGGGTCATTCTTATTTATAGGTGGACATCTGAGGTTATTTAAGCAAGGTGCATCTGGTGATGTCCTCTTTGATATGAATAAAAACATAAATAGGATGTTTTGACACATACAAACACACAGAAAGAATATATAAAAATACATTTAAGTATGATTTAAATATCATCAGTTATTAATTATTATTAACGTCTCAACCGACATGATTTGTTTTTGTTTCATGAAGAAGTCAATGTAAATAGCTAAACAGAGTCAGAGATTTTGTTTTAGATGAGAGAGAGAGAGAGAGAGAAAAAGAAAGAAACATAAAATTGCAACTCTCTGAATATGCGTTTAAATTCACTTAAGATTAACTGTACAGGTGACATTACTTGGATTACAGTAAATAATCACAGATACAGATTAATATATGCACAGGTTACAAAAAAAAAAAAAAAAAAAAAATGCACCCACAGAATACCTGCCACACATTACCACATAACATAATCCCCTTGGATGTTAACACAGGCCTTTACTCTTAAATGCATACAATAGTACAAATGGCAAATAACATCCTGAGAATATAATATTACACGCCTCTTGCATCTGTTTATACAATACAGCAAGAGACGTAGGTGGGCTAACTAAATGAATCAGGTCATGTCCCATACATATTCAATGGAGAAGAGGTGTGGCTTGGAGTTGAGTTGAAAAAGGGCATGCTGAGTAGCACAGGCATCAGGTGGGCAGGTATTATTCTGCTTATCATTTCCCCCTTGCACCAGAGCAGGCTGAATAAGGTTTTAGATGTACATGGTGCTGTTCAATGTTCTCTATGCAAAAAAAATGAAAGTCTGAACTTATGGTTCCTAAAAAGAAATGAGATACCAAAGAATTGGAGATTTTATCAATCTTTTTTTTCTTTTTGACAGTGGGAAACCATAAACAATAAATGTAAAGATTATTGAGAAGCTGACAGATATTAAGTTAAGTTAATCTTAGGTATTATGGAGAGAAATTACTTACTATCATAATTGTCGTCTGTTAATCCCTTGTGATCCACCATTTGGTTAGAATCTGATGAAGGAGAAGGAGGCCATGTTATTGACTGTGGAGACATTTCAGCATTAGCCTCTGAAATATTAGAAATTAAAGCAGCTGAAAATTTACAATCTCAAACAAGAAGTGAAATATTAGAAAAGAAAATCTCTGTCAATATACAGAATGAAAGAAACTACAACACTTTTTTGTACATGAACAGATTCAGAAACAAGGAAAACATTTTTCAAAATATAAACAAATGTCTAAATAAATGCATTGGATAAAAAAATAAAAAAAAGTTTTTTTTGTTTTTTAACCAACTACATATAATAAATAATTCAAAGAACAATTTTAAATGTCAAATATATATTCTAGAAATCTCTGCAAGTATACACTGTAATCATTTTTTTTTTTAACATATGTTCCTCCATGGCTGTCCTACCATTAAAAATGTTTGCAGTCTTAAAATGAAAGCCAGATTGGTTGAAGGATAGCCAAGGTGGCAGGCACAGATGAAATATCAAGGAAGGTGAAGGAATTGCCTACACCCATTGGAAAGTGTTGGTGTGAGGTACCAAAATGAGAAGAAAAGAGGGTGGATTGATATCCTGTGACCACTACTCATGGGAGAGGGGATTTCTCCAAAATTGGGCATGTAATTAATTTCTCAGGACCAAACAATGGTCTCTTGTTGGCAATTAGGGAAATCACCAAAACCCCAGGCCAGTTTTGGGCAAAGATCCATATAAACAGGAGATCAAAGCGGTTGTGGCAGTTGTTCCAAACACCGGACGAGAGACGACAGCTTCACCTGAGCTCATGCGACTTCCTGCCTGAAGAAAACACATGCCAGAAGCCTTGTAGAGATTTAGCTAAACCAACCGAATTATTGCAATGAAATTTTACAAAGCAGCAAGGGTTGATATTTTCTGCGTGAAGAATTAATAATTTTTAATATCAAGAATTAACCAAGTCCTGTACAAAGAATGTATATATAAAAACATTTTCTTTTACTCAAATTGTTTTTTGTTTTTTTTTTAACTTGTGACTTCATTCTGCCTGGACCAAACCAAGACAATGATTTCTGTCAGCGATTCGATCCTGGCCAGTCTTATGATCAAAATCAAACACAACATGGGATAGAGCAAGGCTTGGATTGAAGTGATCAACTCATCAGTCAGCCACGAGGATTGGACATCGGATGGACCAGCAAAGAAAAAGGCTACAAAACTAATGACTTTTATGTAAATGAACATACATTTTTATAAATTGTGCTGTATTCTGGGGAGAACAACATTATGTGGAGAGACATGACAATATTCTTTTTTTTTAAATTTTTTTAAATTTTTTTTGTTGAGTAAAGCTTTTCTTAAGGTTATTACTGTCTTGTCTTCCTGCTACTTTGAATTACATTCAAAATTTCTAACACTCACTATACATGTCAAAAGACTTTTATGTTTCAAGGTTGCACCAACAGCCAGATGCAGGAGGATGACCAGCTGATGATGGAGGGAATATTTTTTTCAATTTATGGAGAAGATACAAAGAAGATGAATGACTAAATGGGTTCAGTAAGACCCATGAAGGTATTGATCAAATCTAGTCATGAAAATCTCAATGTCATAAATCACAGGAGAGAGGGAAAAGTGTCAAAATATCCAAATAGAACAATGAAATTCATTCGTCTCAATTTGGCTAGGTTTAGTTTTTTTGAAATGAGATTTTCATATAAGAAAAAAAAAAAACTATGGGATTGTTATAACTGTATGCAATTGACAACAAAGAAAACCTTGCATTTTGAAAAGAATTTGTGAAGAGCAATAAAAAAAAGGATGCTGAGCAACAAAAATGAAATGGCGAGGATGAAAAGGCAAATTAAAGAAACCACCACTAATTGTAGTAATGATTGGTCTTCATTCAAATATGACATATGTGAAGTGTAGTGTGGGATTGAAAAAGACTGCTCTACTATGAGATTCTTCTGCAGAACAAAATGTTTGAGTCAAACAAATCAGTAAGGCCATTTGAAGGGAACAAGTGATGAAAAAAAACCTTCATTAACCCAATTTATGTTCACATCCTTTACAATTTGATTCTAATAAAGCAAAAGATTGAATGATAAACAAACACACAATGCACACACTCATAAAACACAAATCTTGATTCCAACACAATTGGCTATTTATTACCAGATTCACAGATGGTACACTCTAGTGGGGTGTTAGGTGACACTTGGGAAAATGCTGCTACTTCTCTTATGACAGAACAGATCTTCCCTTTGGCCAGCAAGAACACTACTTGCTTCAACTGCCTCCAGGGTTCCCACAGATCTGTGTAAAAAAAATAAAATTCCTGGACTTTTCCTCAAATAACTTTTTAAAAAAATGTATAATTGATTTTTACAAGATTTTTAAATGCAGAATATAACTTTTGTTTAAAACATTGTCAAAAATGGCTGATTTTATGGCAATTTTGCTGAGTCATTTAAAAAAAAAAAATTTTTAATAACCAAAATTTCGAACATACTAAAAGGATTAAACAATTAAAAAAAATAATTAAAAAATACTTTGGTCTTTCTTCTTAATAATAAACATTTTGATGATAAAACATTTTGATGATAAAACTTTGTTTTTATTAAGTTTGGTGCCTTTTTTCATCATACTATGCTGTTTTTTTGGTGAATTATTGAAGATACCTAAGCTAGAGATACAGGTTATTATTAGCCTGAAAACTTTAAAAATAATATTCTTCTTATTTTTTCTATCCTATCCTAAGATGCATTTTCTATTCTATCATTCCCGATTACATTTTCTTTGAATCAAATTTGATTCTTAAACTTGTTACTTTTGGTAACAATTTAGAGGAGGTACCTCCAATAATTCGCTGAAGAAAACAAAAATGAAAAAAAGGCCCCAAACTTAATAAAAATGTTTTATTGTAAAAATATCTATTATTAACAGGAAAGACCAAAGTATTTTGAAAATTTTTTTCTTCCTTTCTAACACATCATAACACATTTTTTTTTAATTATGTTTTAAAAATATGTTAAAATTCTTCCAAACATCGCTAAAATTAGGTTATTATGTTATTAAGTGAAGCAAAAATTTACTAAGCAAAAATTGAAAAGCTTAATACAAATCATCCCACCAAAAATTTTTACAATGATTAAAAATAATTTTTTTGGTGTCTAAATGTTCTTTAAGTATGGTGTTTCATAAGCAACATCAATGTTAGGTTACAAGATTCAAGGGTTGTCCCCCTTATGCACATAAACCTTTTAGATTTACTTAGTTAAGAAAAATAATTTGTTTTTATTTAGTTTTTTAAGTTTCTTTATTCTTTTTTGTGAGTCATATTTTGATAAAACATTTGAAAGGTAACCCTTTACTTCATTTTAAACCTAATGTTTACTTTATTTTTATACTTTATTTCATTTACATTTAAAATTAGTTTTCTTTCTCGTTTTATTTTTAATTGTGGTAGGTACCTCCACTAATTCTCGATACCTAAGTTTTAAAAATGAATTTAAAAAACAAAAATAAAGCTTTCTTGAAGTTTTCATTTTAGTTTTAATTGAAAGCTAAGTGATTAAAAAAATTTTTTTATTATTTCCAGTAAGCAAAATACTCTGGTGTATTTCAAACAGAAATTATGTATTGATTAGAATGATTTGGGGATTTTTTTTTTTGTCATTAAAAAAAGCTATAAAATATATTGCCATTATTGTTTTTTATAAACAAAAGTTAATTCTCGTTTTTTTTTAAATTTGTAAAATACAATATATTTTTATGAAACATTGAGGAAAATTAGCAAATTTAAAGTTAAATTAATCTGATTTGAAATTAGAAAAAAATTAAATATTGGTACACCACTGACACACAAGAAAAAAATATTAACCAAAATTTTGAACATGATAGAAAGGATTAAAAAATTAGAGGTAACTCAATAATTTAGGAAATTTTTATAGTATTCTAAATCTTATTATATTTTCAGAAAGCATCTTCAGTCGTATGGTTAATAAAATATTAGATAATTGCTTAAAATATTTTGTTAATTTTTAAAAATTACGTGGTAGTTAAAAAAACAAAAAACAAACCGTTTTTACTTAGAATGTGTAAATTTATGTCAATTCTGGTCCACCATACTTAATTTATTGATAGAGACATGAGAATAACAAGATCATGAAATGCTTGTATAGAAAATTTTATGCTATAAGTAATATTTGTTTCAGAACAGATTAACTTGAAATTTGCTAATTTTATGCAAATAATGTTTCATAAATATATATTTTATTTCTGCAAGTTTTTTCAAATCGAGAATTAAGTCTTGTTTACAATCTGTCAAAAAAACTTTAAAATGGCCGTATTGATTGTTTTTTCTGTTCTGAAAAAAAAAAAAAAAAAAAAAATCTACTAAAACCCATCCAGATTTCTATTTGAAATACACCACAGTATTTTGCTTTCTGGAATTAGAAAATTTAATCCTTTAGCTTTCAACTGAGGCTAAAAAGAAAACTTCAAGAAAGATTTTTCATTTACAAAAATATATTTAAACCTTTGGTATACCGAATATTTGGAGGTACCTAATTTAGACAAACGTAGTTTACACATAGATACATGGGATGCGTAACGTATCTATTTTCTCAGAATGAACTCATTGACCGCTGATAGGAGATCAAAAGTACTTTTTATTTTTTAAATTTACATGTGAATAAAATTTCTTCAATTGTTCAAATTTTTAGAAAAACACTAATAATTTTTTTCTAGATTCTACTAAAATGTGTTTTATTACTGTAAAATAATTTATTATTTTCCTTTCAACTACAAATTCAGTGAGTGTAAAATAGATTAATTTATCCTTGACAGAGATGTTTACTTGTCTCTGATGCATTTTAGCTTTGTTTTTCCTCTTTTCTTGTTGAGTGAGGATAACAGCTGGCAGAAGACGTGCCTTCATATTTCTCCTTTTCTTACTCGTCAACTAGACAAGAAAATACAGAAGTAACTCCACGGTTAAGAACTTTGTTCTAATCAAGCAAACAAACCACCATCCGCAATAAGCGCCAAATATTACTGATGACAAAAACAAAAAAATAAACGAAAGAAAAACAAAAAAAAAAACACTTTTCTTAGATAATTTTAGCTTGTAAAAAATGCAGATTTCTGAGATTAGCCATTTTGACTTGAGAAAAACGATGTATGGGCAATTTAGGCCAAATTTAGAAATTTCCAGGAAAAGGCCTTGCCAATTTTCCAGGACTTTTCAATGATTCTAGGATCTGTACAAACCTCTCTCTCATATCACTCTTACTGCTAACTTAACTACCACGTCACTGTAGCTCTGCTTATATATAAATAAGCCTGCAGCCAGAACTTTCTAATTTCCAGTCACATGGCACTTGATACTGAAAGTTTTCATTTATTTATTTACTCAATTCTCTTTTCTACAACTTCTGGACAGTTGGTGGTTGCCTTGAAGATCTTATTTTTAGGTTTTTACTGATGGTCATAAAACACCAGACACTTCTGTCTCAGATAAATTCATTCACAGTCCAATTTATTTCGTAGGTGTTCTATGTCAGTGGCTGGCTTACATTGTTAAAGAAGATGAAGGAATAAAAAATACATTAACATTTCATGTGGGGATTTGCAAAAATATTTTGCTGAGCAAAATGACCCAAAAAAAAAAAAAAAAAAAAAAGGAAGAATATATTGACTTGCATCTCATTTCTTTTCGACATTAGCAATTACTAGATTTAAAGCACACACATAAATGTTTTTTGATACATCAACTCCCACAGAAATCATGCGTCTTGTCAAAGTCATTAACTGTTAAGTAGTCAAAATAGAAAAGAGAATAAATATCAATTATTTAAAATGTTTTCTCTTCGATATTTATGAAAGAAACGATTAAACTATAATAAAAATTATATGGAAGTTTTGTTATTCCAAGTCATGTTAATTTCTTCTGTAATGAAACCATTAGAGATACGTTTTCCTCATTCTTTGGACATCACTAAAATTCTAGTCAAAATGATAGATTACCTTATTGTATCCTAAAGGACATTTGTGTGACGTGTTTCCTCCTTTAGAACTACATCGGACTAAGTTTATGTTTACAATGATGCGATTACATAATGTGGGATATTTAATAACAAAAGTGTTAGAAACACAAACAATATCATCATTGGGGTGTGGTTTGTTTTTCAACACAAATATAGTAGCATTCAGCTGAAAGTTAAAATTTTTTGACTAGTGAAGTGAAAAACGCTGAGTTAAGTGCAATTAACGAGTAACACTTCAGGAGAGCTAACTAATAATAAATCGTGCAAAAATTAATTAAGTACTTGGAATAAATAATATGTATCAACACGGTAATTTTCTCTCTTTAATAATGACATCAAAAAGCATGCCTGTGAATATGAAAGGAGCCAATTTAAAATAAGTAAACAAAACTTGTCTAAATTATTCATTAAAACAAGCTGCCTATATATATATATATATATATATAATACTAAAAACTAATCTTGTATGTACATTTTTCTGTTTTTACAGTATTCTTAATAAGAAATTCAGTACTTGTTTTTGATACACATTCTTATATCAATCCACGTTTATAAACAAACATTTGCATATTATATTCCAACTATTATGAGTATGAAAAAAAAAACATTCATAATAGATTATAACAACATTGTTAAATAAATTTAAATCTGCATAACACAACATTTATACGATTCACTACATGACATTAGAATTTTTTTTTTATAAACAACTACTTGAAAGGGGAAGAGGCTATATATCACATGACATGATGGTAAATAAATAAATAAATAAATACAGTCTGATTTGCTGCCATGTGTCAACTATGAAGACTAGTGTAACAATAAACCTTGTTTCACCATCTTTAGTATTAATTATTCATTTTGTATTCAATGTACACTTTATGGAAGAAAATTCTCTTTTAATGTAAAGAAGTAAAACATATATCTATTGATATCATAAAATAATTTATTTTCATTCTTTAAATCAGGATATATTTGCATTAAAGCATTTTGGGTGCTTTTCATTTGTTTTTAGGCCAATAAAATTATTACTTATTAACTAATAATTAATAAAAACTATTCTTATCATTTTGAAAACGACTACACCTGTTTTAAGCTAATACTCCAAATTTTCACAAAATGTGTTAACTATGAAGCCCAGTGGAACAATAAACCTTCTTGTGCTGTCTTTAAATAGAAATTAGAATGTGTAATTAATAATAAAACTGATACTATTGTTACCTCATTATTATGTATAATGAACTGCTTTTAAAAGAAACCCAAAGATTTTATAGGTGGTCTAGTATATGTGTGTATGTATATATATATATATATATATATATATATATATATATATATATTATATAAATAAAAAGGTAACAGGAATTATTTTTTCAAAAACAATAATTGATATAAACCATAAAGGTTTTTAACATGCTAAGTACAAAAAGACATTAACACTTTCACTACTTGTTATGCACCAAGTTAATTAATGTCTCTTTTTTGAAATTCATGCTATGTCTTCATGTTTTTCTTTCCTCCAAACACTGTTGTGAATAACACCTGCTTTCCAGCAACATTATTTTGTTTCTGGGAAATCTCCATTGTTCTACACTTGGTTCACACACACAAATATACTTTCTCTCTGTTTCTTTATAGTAGTAAGTTGGGAGTTGATCAAGAGGTTTCAGAAGATTCTGATTTCAAGCTTGATATAAATGAACATATTCTAATGAGGAGTTTTATGGCCACAGTTCTTCCACATAATGGTGGTGCATAGAGAAATACATGTTGTCAGGAGGAAGTTATTTCAATTCAGAAATTAGGGAAAACAAGTTCTTAGATTTGTGTTAATCACTTGTCTAATAGAAAAGAAATTGCTCAGACAATATTGTGCATGTGCGAGACATTAATTCTTGTAATCTATGGAAATGCTAAAAAACGTTTCATTGTTTGGTTTGTTCAAAAATAGATGATGGATGTTTGAACAATGTAGACAAGTAATTGTAAAGCGCAGTTATATTTAGAACTAGCCTAGAAACAAGCCTTCTGCCTTTTATCTTTAGCGTCTTATGTAAAATTTAGAAATAATTTAATGTAGAATTTAGAAAT
This sequence comes from Acanthosepion esculentum, assembly GCA_964036315.1. NCBI lineage: Eukaryota > Metazoa > Mollusca > Cephalopoda > Sepiida > Sepiidae > Acanthosepion > Acanthosepion esculentum. The sequence goes on from OZ038493.1 coordinate 85,163,500, forward strand.
AATTATTTTATCTTTATTCAACATCTTAATTCGGCATAATCTTTCTTTGTATATGCAACTGTTTACATTTATTTTGTGTGCAAGTTTTATTTTCTTTTAAAAATCACCATTCTTTATGATCCCTTCAAATAAAGTCACTATTGATAGACATTAGGGAACCCGAACTATGTGATATTTCAAATACATCACAGCATGCATGCTAGAAAAAGAAGAAAAAAAACAAACTATGAGCAACATACATGACCCACTTAAGTTTTAATTATGGTTTAATTAGACGATATCAATTGAAATTGTGACAAAATTAAAGTTAAACCTTTAATAAAGAGTTATTTTTTAAACTTTTCATTCCATTCAATATATAAATTTAACTTTGAGTGAGTTATTTATTCAATTTTTAATCATGTGTAACTACAGAAGTTACTGCCTGTTATCTCAGGTTGTTTATGATTCACTGAGATCAAAGAACAGACAGACACACATACATTGCACTAGATTTGTTTATAATTTTTTAAAAATAATATGCAGTTTGAAGTGGAGACTTATTGAAATTAACTGTCAAAAAGAAACAGGTGCTTGAACTCTTTTGCTCTATAGGAATTAGACCAATTGTTTTTTTTTTGGGGGGGGGGTTATAATTTCAACAACTTTTTCAAGCTATATTTAGGTTTTGTATTGTTAAGAAATTGTTTAATAACATTTGATTGTTCAGTTACAGCCTCCTGGTACCCAAATGAAAACCTCTACTTTTATATTAAAAGTCTACATCTGATACATGATAAAGTTTGCACCCATTATTTAAAAGAATTTCTCAAAGGAAACAGTCAATTTTTCTCCAGGACCATATCTGTAACTTCATTACATTTCTTTGTGTTCTAAATAGCTTCAGTTACTATAATTACTACCACTTGTAATAAGTTGATTGCATTTTCAAATGATCATGTTTTTACCTAAAGTGTATTTTCAGGTGACTACTTATGAGGATTTTATATAACAACTTAGATCAGAGACTAATTAGAATTCTGATATAAAATCATATCACTTTCATTACAGTGCTAATATGAAATACAAACAAAAAACTTAATTATATCAACATGATGTCTACTCTTGCGGGAAATTGCTAATTTTCTTACCATCTCCTTAAGATATGGTTTTACTCTCCATTAACAATGAAAGATGCTTGCATTATTTCTGTTCCTTGATAGTTAGGATTGAAAGTTTACAGAAGTTACCCAAATGTGATGCAAGCATAATAAATGAGAAATATTTGCCACAAGATTTATTGGTAAAGTTAAGAGATTTAGAATCTTGGAAAACACTCAACCAAGCAGCAGCAGAGATTTGACATTTTCAGCCAATCACAAACTAACTTGAGTCTGATCTACATTCTCATTTAGAATGTAGATCTGAAGACACACACACAAAACTCATCAGGCTGCAAAATAAATGGAAAAACTGAATTAGATTCGTGTGAACAGACTGTTCAGGTCACCAACACAGGGAATAACTCATGAATGTTTATGGATCCATGACAAGATTTGCATATTTTGCCAGAGGAAATCAAAATCAATCAAGGAGACAGAGTTATAGAGAATCGCGGATTCAAGCAGGAGATCTAAGTGATGACAAAAATTATATTAAGAGATTGAAACAAATATTTAATTACTTTTAATGGATATTGTTGCAACTGAAACACCCTATCATGTGTCATGCTATCAATTATATACTGATACGAGGGGGTACTGAAAAGTTCTTGATCAAGTTCACTTCTCAAAATCAAATCAAAAGATCAGAATCCTTCTTGATCGGGATGAGAAACTTTCAGTACAACATTGTAAATGAAGACGCTCTATTGTAGACATCAATAAAGTTAAGAAATCTGCAGAAGTTGAGAAAAAAGTTCTGTAACAATTGCTTGATTATATTCAAATTGATATCTTTGAAAACACATGTTTAATTTCTTCCAATGAACTCACTACACGATTGCGATTATTCAGAATTGAAAGAATCCAGGAAAAAAAAAATATCTGTAGAAAGCAAAAAACAGGAACCAAGATGAAATATCCCAGCCAAAAAAATGATATCTGTAATTAGTAATGAAATGACTTTGGGAAACCCCTAATGCTGTAAGTTTATCAATTGTTAATTGATTGAACTTGAAGAAAAGGTTGAGGAATACAAATTAAAAAGAAAAAAAAGGGGGTTTGTAACCATTTCTTACACAGTCTCCCTTGGGTCTACACAATAGCATATAAGAGTATGAACAAAGAACAGCTGTGGCCTCTGCTTAACCAGAATCAATTGGATGTGGCCATTATACTGAACTTTCAGACTGCCTAAGTTTCTAAAGATTCTTGGGAGAAATCAAGTTCAACAAAAATTCATTTTCTATACATTTGTTTGGTCTATTGGACAAGATATACTCAAATGCAGGTTCATGATTCCAAAGATTACTGTTCTTCTATGGATTGATATTTCATCCAAAGACTACCATTCTTCTACGAGTTGTTTGGACAAAAAATGGTAATGTTGAACTGACTAAAACCCAACAGACTTGTCCGTCCCTGTTCATAATTGAAATTAGAGGAGATTTGTGCAGCCTGTCACATTCAAAATGCAAACAGTTTACTTAACCCTTCAGAAACCTTGGTGCCTTTTAACAATGTTGACAGCATAAAGGAAATCTGAAAAGTAGATCGAGAACATCCCATTGAGTAAATGATATTGTGGTAGGAAACCTCCTACCTTAACATGTGCACCGTCATAAAAATGAATAATCACCACCATAAAAGGTTGGGGAGGCAAGAGAGGGAAAGAAAAAGATATAAATACAACATGTGGTAGTAGTATCCTATGTTCACTATGTAAAAGCAATAGACTCACCCCAGTTGACTATTTAACTTGTAATTCTTATTTTCCTTTTTGTAGCTGAGTTTCATTTAGTTGAATAAAGCTTAGTACTTTTACTGTTGTCCTCAGCTCTGTTTACTCTTACAATTAATACAATTTATTCAACTAAACACATAGATAAAATCTAGCATGAAAACAGCATGGAAGCCAAAATGTTTGGATGTTGAACCTTGTTCACCAACAGCTGTCAGAGACTACCGCCATTGGCGAACTATCCTACTAAACTATATAGATGATTACGAGGAAAGAATACCGAACAAATACTGGGCTCTCTTGAGTTGTATAAGTCCCAGTGTGTTTGAGTATATCGAAGAATGTACCGACTTTGACGTGGCGATAAGAAAATTGGATGCTTTATTTATTAAAACACCTAATGAAGTGTTCACAAGGCACCGGTTGGCCACAAGATGACAGAAGCCAAGAGAGTCTCTGGTTGAATTTTTCAGAGAACTAGAAAAGCTGAAAAGAAACTGTAATTTCAAAGACTATACTGTTGAGGAATGCAGTAACAAGGCTACGAGAGACGCCTTCGTTAAGTTCACATTCCATGCAGCAGTGTTTCTTAGAAAATAAAACCTTAGATCTACAAACAGCTTACACTCAAGTGTCTGTACTGGACTTAGCACAAAGAAAAAATGACATATATACTGCCCCGGAAGCACAAATGGCAGCAATCGTTGATTCTGACCCCCACCCCCTCCAAGGTATGTGATGAATTTCCAGTCAAACCAGCAGTAGCCACGACTTATCAAGCCATAAATGCTTTTTTTGCAGATTTGCCTACCATGTGCGGGACCGCTGTCCTGCTCATAGAACTACTTGTAAAAAATGCTTAAAGGAAGGATGCTATGCTCGTGCAGGTTGGTCCAAATCTTCGTTGGCTGGTCCCCATATACTGACCATGATTACTAACATACCACGGGAGCTCTATCCCGCTGCAACGTATGTAGTGGCTAATAAGAAAAGAAAAAAAAGGTGCTCTACTCGATTCCTGTAGAATGATATTTATATCAGTGAAAGAGTCGTAGGAGAACTGAACTTGAAAGTCCACCTGTCCAGTAAGCATATCACCATCGCCCAGAAAACTTTAAACACTAACTTATGGGGCTATGTAGTTGTAAATCCAACCCTTTGCCTTAATGGTCAGCCATATGTTACCACCCATCCAAGTGTTTTGAAAGATTTATGTTCTGACATGATACTTTGTTAGGATTTTCTGTGACAGCATCAGAAAACAACACTCAAATACGGTGGAGCCACTGCCCGCATTGTGGACAGTAGTCATCAGGTTTGTGCATTAAACACAGCAGAGATAGAAAACCTTCACTATTTCCCAATTTATCACCAAACTGTAAACCCATTGCCGTCAAGTCAAGGTACTTTAACAAAGAGGATTAGTCCTTCATCAATAAAGAAATTCGGAACCTGTTTTCTGAAGGCATAATCGAAGAAAGTGTTTCTCCATGGCAAGCCCAGCTGGTAGTAAAGGGCCCCACTCATAAAAAACGAATGTGCGTAGATTACTTGTAAATGATAAATCTGTATACAGAACTGGACACTTATCCTCTACCAAGAATTGATAAAATGATCAATGACCTTGCATTTTTTCTACATTACACCTCAAAAGTGACTACCAGCAAGTGCCGTTTAAAGTATTGGATAGAAAATATACAGCTTTTTGAGGTGAATGGTTGCTTGTTCCAGTTCTGCAGAATTCCGTTTGGGGTCAAAAATAGGGCTGTTTTGTCCCAGAGAGCTATAGACAAAATAATAAAGAAAGAAAATCTACACAGTGCTTTCCCTTACATTGATGACATTACTATTGCAGAATGCACACACAGATGGGACACGACTAAAATGTGAAAAGGTTCCTGGAGGCGATGGCAAAAGCCAAAATCACCCTCAATAAATCAAAATCTGTGACTTTGGTACCTTCCATCAATGTTTTAAGATACCATGTCAGCAGTGGAATCATCAAGCCTGTCCCAGAAAGACTTTGCCCCTTAGATGGAATGTGACGCGTCAGATGTGGTTATTTCTACAGCCATTAGCCAAAGTGAATGCCCAGTAGTGTTCATGTCAAAAACACTACAGGGAAGTGAATCAAAGTATCACATAACAGAGAAGGGGGCTATGACAATTATTGAGATGGTTCAGAAGTAGAGTCACTATTTGTCACGGCAACATTTTACCCTAATTACTGATCAGAGATCGGTGGCCTTCATGTTTACCAATGAAAAGCGTACTAAAATTAAGAATGCCAAGATTCAAGAATGGTGGTTAGAACTTTCAGCCTTTGCCCACACAATACCACCCTGGCAAGGAGAACTATATAGAAGGCGATTCAGTTAGCTGTTAGATGATGAAACACAGCTGAGAAGTACTTGGAATTGATGCTTCCCAAAGTGCTACACTCTGTAAGATCGTTGCTATGTACCTCTACAAATACAACCTCTCATGAGCAATTCTTTGCATTCCATTGTCGTTCATCACATGAGAGTTCTCTCCCCCATACTGGCTAATGTCACCAGGTGCGATGTTATTAAGGAGGTTCATAAGAAATAGTAAAACTGATCCTTATGTGGACCCAGTCAAACTCTTAGAAAGTATCCAGATGGAAGGGAGTCTACTGTATCTGTTTGGCAGCAAGGTCTCACCATTTTACAGTTGAAATGGCTAAATGTAACCGTAAGTTCTATGCTAACAGTTTCTTCTCTTGTACTTCTTACTTGTGGAACTCTCTTACAACTTCTTGCTTCGCAGTCAATATTATTCTTCAAAAAATTTAAAAGCAATATCAATCGTTATCGTTATCTTCTGTCTTAATTATGTTCTTTTTATTGTATTCTCTCCTTAAAAGTAGTTTTTCTAATATCTAACACTTAGTAAGCACTTGCATCCTAATGGCTTTATTGCCTTGCTTGAGGTGAAATGATATATATTTTACTTAAGATATATTTATATAGATCTATGGTTAGCATTTATGTTTATTTATAAAAGAAACTTGACTAAATCTGCAGGTAACAATGGTCATTTGCCGACCATCAATGTACTTACAACAGACACACTAAATTGTAGTTAATTTTGCTGCACTAGTCACTTTATGTGTGTATCAACATTTAGAACACAATAAGATTGTGGTTGTGATGGACCAACATTGTTATGGAAAACACAGTAGATATTGCATGAAAGTATCAACATCACAATAGTAACTTTTCTATCATATGCAATTTGCTCTCTTTCATATGTGATGTTAGCCGATGTTGTGTTTTGAGACATTGTTGTTGAGTCAAGAGATTATAGGATCTTTTGATAAAAATGTTGGAAGGAAAGCAATACCATCATGGTGTCTGACTGCACAAAGTTCATTCATGACAATTGCACAGACACAGTTCTGAGAAAGGTTGGAAATGAGCTAAAATATATAAAAGACCTACAAAATCTGACTGGGACACTACATGCAATTCATATTTGTGCTGTAAATGTTGAATCTGCTTTGACCAATCAGAGGATGTTAATTTTTTCCAAAACTATTTAGGTACCATGCAACATTAGCATGGTCAGCTGGTTACTTTATGGATTAAGTATATTGTCATAAGTGTTGATCAAAAGGTGGCAATTGGCACCTTAATTTCACTTCAAAATCAAAGTTATCTTCCAGTGTCCTATAATCAAATGATACAAAGACTTCCATTCCAGAACTGTATACATATTTTAGGAATTCAGTTGCTTTTAGTTGACATTTGACAGTCCAGCCCTTTGTGAAGAATCTCTCTTGACCAAATCCTGCAAGAGAGCATCCACAAAGATATCTAAACATTTGGTAGGAAAAGAGGATTTAATCTTAAGGAAACGTTGCTTGATATTATATCCTGAGTATGGAAGAGATTCTCTTTGAAAATGACTCACTGTAGAATGATTAATGGCTTATGAGCCTGGTAACATGTTAGAAATTGAATGGATCAGTCTGTTGAGTAAGGTTTCCAATTATCTTAGTGTCACCAGATACAAGTAGAGACTTGTTGTTGAAAGATGGCAACGAAGGAGAGGAGGATTTCAGGTTATGCAGAAAACAATCAGAAATAGCAGTTAGCTATATTCTTTCTTTCTTTTTTTCATGATCCAATAAGAAACTGAAGCTAAAAACTTTTAAATATATCCCCAAACAATGGTGAAAGGGACAATTAAATAAAATGATACTGAAAGTATTGTTTCTTTTCTCAAATGATCGTTAACTGTACTGAATCTCAAACTGGACAACTGGATGAAAGTTTTAATTATGCTCTCACTTCCAAATCATGAGTGCTTGATAATACAGATGATAGGATGAAGAAAAACAAAGCAAGTCTAGGATTGCATACTGACAATGAAGCTGCATACTGTGGATTTCTCACTCTGGTCCAAAAGCAATTATTATTGAAGTTATAGGAATTGAGTAGAGAATTCACAATGAGGACTAAACCTCCAAGGTAGGTATCTCATCTAATTTTGTATATGCAAGAACAAAGGCACTACTAGAATTGATGTAGTATTTTGTGCTGACAACATTCTTTATTGACTGTTCCTTGTTGTCTGCAATAAGCACAGTGATGAGGAAGAAGTGAATAGACTTTGGCACAGAATACTCTTGTAGAATTAAAAAGAACAGTTTAGTAGGAAATCTTCAATCCAATGTTGTCGATGGTCAAATCCTGTGTGACTTACTTGCAAGAAACAATACAAAAGGAGATAGTGAACTCTAAGTTGCACACAAGCGGGTCAACACCAGGATAAGAATTCATATCACCTATGCAGCTATAAAAAAAAATTATGGTCAGTTGAAAAGACAAAGGAAGGTTTATAAAAATTAACTTTGGAATAATACAGTGTTTTATAGAATCACTTTCAAAACCAATGGATAACTTAAAACTTTTTAAGAACATGGAGCATATATAATAACTGTTTCATAATTTCAATTTGCTTTTCTTTGAAACATTTGTCTTTGTAAACTTAACGCAGGTTCTGTAAATGTAATTGTTTTCAGTGTAACAGAGTTGGGTACATCTCATCAGATTGCCAGGGAAACAGCTCTGGGGAACAATTGTCAGCGCCAGTCTTCTCCCCAAGCAAATAAAGAGCAAGGTGCTGCCTATTATCGAGGTGTCTATAGATGGAAAGTGTACAGCCCTCATTGGCTGTTTGCAGACACTGGTGAGCAAATGCACATACTGCCATTGGCGACCAATGGAGACGAAAATCCTAATGGCCAATGGTATGATCCCAATATGTCGTAGATATGGCAGTATTACACTGAACATTGGTCATGCTCAACCCATGTGCATTGATGCCTTAATTGTGGAGGGATCCCTACTTGGATATGGTCTTCTTGGGATTGATGTAATCAGAGAACTGGGAGGGGCACACATAACCTGATTGGGAGAAGTGCACTTTTTTGAAGGAAGTATGCCCCAGTGTGCTGCTATTTTCATCAATGAACCCAATTTTAGCACAGAGTTCGATTGTCATAAAAAAAGTGGGGAGATTTGTGGGCCACTTTCCTATTTGCAGCTGGCTGCGAGTGACACCTGCATTCATGAAGTGACAAGCAAACACTCCAACTACAGGATAGGATGATGAAATTGAGGATGCTAACTAATATGATAGCCAGAATACATGAGGCAGATCCCGTAGGAGGAGACTGGTGTGTGAATGGCTGAAAAATGAACGTCTGGTTAGATGCGAGTTTTGTGGTCACAGGAGTGGTACTAGAAATAAATGAAAATGTCATTGAGGATGCTTCTTGGCTGTGTTCAGCTGGAGATGCTAAGAACATCAATTTGGTCGAGCTAGACGCAACAATAAAGGGTGTCAATTTGACTCTTTGATGGCAAGTGTCAACTTTACATCTCTTTACTGATTCTGTAAGTGTCCATCACTGGATTTCAAAAACCCTAACTGGTAAGGCACAAATAAATATGAAGGTGTCTGGTGACATGCTAGTGCAGAGACGGTCGGATACACTTCATGAGCTTGCGACTGAATATGGCTTGACAGTAGACATAACACTGGTCAAGTCCAATCTGAATCAGGTGGACTTTCTTACCAGGGTGCCAGAGAGATGGTTAAAACTGCACAAAGAGAGAACTAAGCCAGCACAGTTGATGTGTGGCACTATGAAAACCAAGTTGGACACAAATCAGGTGGCTAATATTCACTGACAAACTGGACACCTGGGTGTAAAAAGGACCCTGTACTTTGTCAGGTTAGTAGACCCTTCATTATTGACAGAAGTTATAAAGTCAGTTGTCAACTGCCAATCCATTGACCTGGCACCAGTGTATTGGCAAAAAGGAAATCTGGACATGAGAGAAAACTGGAGCAGGTTAACAATGGACATCACCCACTTTTTGAGGAATTGGGGTTTACATTTGTGGTTCCAATGTGCCTATGCACCGACTGGGAATGGCATAATAGATAGAAGTCACCAAAGCATGAAAACCATTGTGGCTAGAAAGCAATGCTCTATAGCAGAGGCGGCCTACCAGTATAATATCATGCCTAAAGGTAACCACTCACCTACTATGGCACCGGCTGATGTGCTTCATAGGTACTGATGGGGTACTGATGCCACGCCCCCCTGCTAAGTCTCAGGATACTTGAGGAGCATATGAAGTGGAGGGAGATGTTTGGACAAAAACTCTTCACAGGAAGTGCATGACTAAGACTAGAATAGGCCATGTGACTCAGGTTAATAGTTGACAGTACATGTTGATGGAGTTCCATGTCACGTGAAAGACTTACGTACCTTCATGGGATCGGTCCTGACATCTGGACATGACAGCGATTCTGAAGAGAGTGAGCAGTTAGTAAATTTGAGATTGACCCCACCAGAAGGACCTGATAACTCCCCCGATAATGAATCCTAGGAAGACAAAACACCTCACAGGTTGACTCCCCAATTATCGGCAGCCAAAATACTAATGTGGTATGACCAAGTAGCTACCCTGGCGGCAGTTCACCTGAGGATGAAGCTCATGTTGTTCCACTTCAGAGGAGTACCTGGAAAAAGAAACCTGCTCCCGACTATTTTTTTGTGATCAGGAGATTGGGGGGAGTGTGGTGAACAATTACATAGAAGTGAGTGAGTCAGCGTGGCTTGCATTTTGTGCAAAAGAAAATAAGTTCCTTACCTCAATACATGATATATAGCAGTGGTGTTTTGTTCCTGGAAAATGGCATGAATCCCACCCACCACCCACTTTAGATTATTCTGGAAATGTATATCCTGTAATGTTGGCTTTTATACAGCTTAGCATGGCTCGACAAATAGCAACTTGCATGCTGATTGGTCAGACTGGAGGATGCCATTTGGCTGTGTGACTGAAGACAAAGTGAAGAACACATAGTGTTGGCAATGATAAAAGAGGGCTGAAGCAGTGAGAAGCAGAAGGATTGGTGACGTGTGTGTGTGAGAATTCAAGAACAGCATATTGAAAAGAAGCATTCAAGATTGTATGAGCAACGTCAGAGGAATATAAACTTGTAACTACAGTAATTTTAATTCCAGCATAACGTTTAAGTTTCAGTAACTTGACTAATAATATAAATCTTGGAAAATCTGGTAAAATCCATAAAAACTTACATTGTAAGAGTGCCATATTGTCGATTTTAATTTATTTAAAGATAATATATATCATGAAATATCCTGCTGAATAATAGTGCAAATATTTCTGTGAATGGATGAATTCCTGTTTCACAAATTTAGAAGACAATTTAAAAGTAGAAACTCATGTAAAATGCAGTGTATTAATATTAATGATAATTAAAGAAATTAATTATGCTAAAAATACTTTTTGACTTTCAAGTGATTATTGTCAAGAACTTGAATTGTGTTAATGGTGATGGGGACACTGAACCTGCACATGCCAATGTACCCAATAGTAACCCCCTTCCACTAGCAGTTGACTTGACGGCTTGAAGAAGTATCACATTGATAAATTTCCTGCTTTTAAAATCAGGTTATAAGTAAATGGAATCTCTCAAAAGAGTGACAACACAAGATACTAATGTACAATTCATATTGTGCCTCTTTGCTGAGCTTCAGGCTTTGGAAATTATTATTCAAAGAAATATTTGTAAAAATCAAAAAAAGACAACTTCAATAACAAAAACTAAAAATTTGTTCCTCTCTTATAGATTGTGACTTTTTTGTAATGCTACATTCTTGTGTCATAAATTGAACTTATGTTCGAAAACAATGAAAAAAGGTATTAATTTGTTTCATTTCTTAAGAAAGGCCACCTGTAAACTAAAATTCGATTTGACCATATATGCAATAAGGATAAAAAAAAAAAAAAATAATTTTTTGATTTGCTAACTGGATAGTACTTATATATTTTTTAATGCATTTAGCAGTTTATAGCTATAGCATAACTTACAAACATACAAATAAACAAAAATAAGTTCTAGAAGGTTCCAGGAAGTCATAGTATGACTATAATTATATAAGATTTTACAAATTCTGTGCTTCGACATTTTTAAAAAATAAACTGAATTAAACCATTCTTCATTATATTTGAAAAGTTCATTGAATTATGATACAGGAAATGAATTATTTTACAAGAAGTCATAACACTTATATATATATATATATATATATATATATATATATATATATATATATATATAGATAGATAGATAGATAGATAGATATATAGATAGATATATAGATAGATATATATATGCACAATAGTGAAATTGTCCCCTTGAAGATGTAAGGGAGGCGGGGGGCTTAACACTAAAGGTGTTCAAAATTTCTCAAAGTAATGAGAAAAAATGTAAATGTATATAAATGTTGTGTGGATGATAAAATAAACACAAAAACATTAATAAAATCTATCTATTGTTTGCAAAGTAAACTGTTTGACTTGCCAACATCATGACCAGAGATACATTCATCATTTAACTTCATTATATATATATATACACACACACACAAGCTTAAAAGCCGCCCTATCAGATGGCATCTAAGCTAGCTCCTGCAGAGGGCTCTTGATTGGACCTTCATCACAATAGGTAGGGAGGAGCAGATGCGACAGGCAACAATAAACTACAGAAGAACTCAAAACTGATAACTAAGTATTACATTAATATTTAAGCTTACTTTTTAAAAGTCCAATGATAATTCTTTTGCTGTGACTTAATTTAAAGACAATTTGATGTACGTAGGTGCTTACTTTCTATACAAACAATTATTTTTATCCTATAGGTAACTTTCACTCAGCTTCATAATTAATTTTGATTATTCCCAAATTTATTTCTAAGTTATAAAAATTCTTATTGTACAAGAGAATTTGTCAAAAACTGCAGTAATGATAAGTAGGGAATCCAAAATTTCAGGATTGTGGCTCTGGATTAATGTCATAATTTGCTCATGGAGTCAGCCTGATTCCAAAATGGTACGATATGTTGGGCTACAGCCTGTAGGAGCAAAGTTGAAAACAGACAATTTTATTTTAAAACATTGTAATTTGAGAACAATAATCTTTTCATTTGAAAATGAGCTATTGAAAGTTAGAGAGCTGTGTCCCTTTAATTGTTTATCAGTAGAAGCCAAGATGGCAGAATCCGAAAACAATCGCAGTAATAAAAACTTGGGAATCCAAAATTACAGGATTGCAGGTCCAGATCCAGCCAATGTATATATGTATGTTTGCTTTGAATGCCCGACTTGCACTAGGGTATGCAAGTCCAGGTTGGGCCCGACAAGGCATATGAAAATGCACATTGGAAGCGATGATGATCAAAGTCAACTTCCACCACCAGGAGATGATTTGATATGCCACATATGTAACAAGAAATGCAGATCGATAGTTGGCTTTATGCACCACTGTCATTCACACAACCAATGAATGTAGTGTTGTGGGGGGGGGGGGATGAATGGCTGGACATATCAGTGATAGTCATACTCGCTTTGTGAGTCAACAGCCACTATATATGTATGTATATAAGTTTATTTCTAAAGAATTAATGATTTTATTTTAAATCTGACATTTCTATTGCTTCAAACATTGTTTTTTAATGGATACCTATATTTGAGTCTACTGGTCTTCATACTCAAGAAAACAAAGAAAATGTACCCACTAGTAGGATTTGAACCTTTATCCATCTTTGCAGGAATAACTGTCATCTGATTTAGCATGCATTTACTGCTCGGCTATGAAGATTTCAGATCCAAAACATGTATTTAAGATTAGATTTTTGTCTTCCAATGAAGCTGCCATGAATAATATTGAAGAATTGTGCTTTTCTGGATTCTCTTGATTATGAAAAAGACAAGAAATTGAAATCTAATACTAAATCAAAAAGCAATTGCTGAAAAATCTATTGATCTCATGTGTATGTATTTAAACTATTAATGTTTTCTTTCTTTTTGACTCCCTAAATAGGTTAACTAACGAGAAGGGTGACCCAGGGTCGTAGGAGCACCACAGCCACAGTTGAAGTGGGGTTTCTTGGGCAAGATAGCCTGACGGAGCTCAAGCCTCTCCAGGCCAGTTTCAATTCAGAGTTTTCCTTCTCCTAGACCAGTTGCCACCCAAGTCTATAGAACCCAGTCTGTCCTGCTATTTACCCATAGCTGTAGGGAGAATAGGATTCATACTTTTACCAAGAGTATTAGCACGTAAGTGAATGTAATGGATCCAACTGCGATTTGAACTTTGCTCTCTGATTCCTCAATCCAAGCCAATATCCCTCACTCCACTGTGCCTTCCCTAAAGTTATAGGTACAAATCTATAATTTATATGAAATTTAGTTTTATAAAGTGACAAGTAATATCAGAAGTTTTTTGTTGTTTTTTTTAATAAACCTTTAATTGATATTGAATTTTATGGTGGGTATTAATCGGTCGTGGTCAAGAAATTAAAGACATTCAAATGTTATGTTCATTGTGGTCCTCTCCGAATGTCCTACAAAAATATGACATCAAAGTAATTCAGATTAAAGAGATTGCAGAGAAATAATGGAGAATTGTATATGAAAGGAAAAGACTTGGGCAGAAGACTGGCGAGATTAAAAAACAGATTGTTATTGTTATCTGTATAGCAATGTTCCCAGTTGTGTAAACTTTTGAAAGTCACGTGACTTTCAAAAGTTTACACAACTGGGAACATTGCTATACAGGTAAATAAAATAAAACCCATCAAGCATGTGTGTTTCTCTTGTAATGAGACATAATTTGTAGGGGGGGGGAGAGAAGTGAATTAAGCTAATGAAAGAGAGAATAATATACATGAAACTAGAGAAGCTGGAAGGAAATAACAAAATAATGTATTTGTTTAGGTTAAAGCAGATGAATCCCAAAGAAGTTAATACTCTCTCTCTCTCTCTCTCTCTTCTATTTGATAAACTGAATCCATGTTGAATCAAACATGAAAAACCATTATCTTCCTGCATTGGAATTTGGCATCTTGTAAAGCCGGTTAGTCAAGTTTTCTATTGGAAATATAATGGTGGAATGAAACTTCTTATAAGCATCAAAGAAGAGGTTTTAAATGTTTAATTAACCAAACATTAAAGTCAAATAGACAAAGTCCTTATCATGATCAGTATTGTACAGTATTACATTACATTGAAAGAAATTGTGGCAGATTTTCATTTAGATTTACAAAAGTACATAAATGACAATCAAGACGAGACTTTAAATTGCATAAATTAGATGTGAGGAAAGATTAACAAGATTATTTAGTCAAAGCAAATATTTGTAACCTTTTTTTTACCTTAGAATGAATATCAGTAACTTTTATATACACTTTTATACAATAACAAGTGCTTCAATAATGAATAGATTATTACTAGTGGAAGTAGAAACAGAAATAAAATGAGTAAATTTAGAAATAACATCAATCACCTAATTGACAAATTTATATATATATATATATATATATATATATATATATATATATATATATAATTATTTATTTGAATATTACAACATAAATATGTTATACAATCACGACAAAAGTAGCCATGAGTGTACAATTATTTGTGGAGGTGGTTATTTACTTTTGTCTGTAATGTGTCGAAAACTATATGTTTTTAAAAATGTATATATATATATATATATATATATATATATTTGTTTAAATTTTATCTATGTATATTTGACCGGTTTACCTATATTTCAAGTTAAAATTCGTTTAATAACATATTAAGCCACGAATAGCTTTGACATCTGACCGTCTAGATCATATTGAATGTAGATGTATGTGCCTGTGTGTATCGATGTGTATGTGTAAGTAAAGTGCATTTGCCTATGTGTGGTTTGATTTTTTGTATGTGTGTGTATATATCTAAATACGTCTGAGCGCTTAACATGCGTGTGTTCGAATGATTTCACGTGAGAGGCGACTAACATGTTGAAATGAAACTAAAGTGTATACATTTCTGTCTGGGATTCTGAACATCCTTTCAACATAATTTCAATGAAAATACAAATTAAATAGCATATATATCTTTTATTTTTATATTTTTTCTCCTTGGTAATTCTACAATTTAAAACTTAATAGAAATTTGATTTAGATTTCTAAATAGGTAATTTTAATTTTTTACTTTTAATTTTAATTTCAAATTTTATAAATCTTTTAATATCTATGATAACCTTGCTTAGTTGTCAAATTTTTCGAATCACCCTATACTTGTATCTTGATTGGCTACTCGAGCTTATGTAACAGCGTTTACTCCTAGCTAGGGATCGTTGATTAATTTGAAACTTTTAAAACCATTTATTCTATATTATCACTTGACAAGACACAAGAAGTGTTGAAACAAAATGGCTACTTTTGTCGTGATTTTATAACATATTTATGTTGTAATATTCAAATAAATAATTATATCTGCTCTACTCTGTATTGAGCACTCTTTAAAGAATATTAATTGTTGGTTATTGGATTTCACTCCGTATATACCAATCCTAAACTTGTGTATATATATATATATATATATATATATATATATATATATATATATATATATATATATATGAGAGAGAAGTAATTGTGCATTTGGGCAGCAAGCTTCATTAAAGGTGACTGACAAGGTACTGCGATTGAGCTTTTTATTCAGTTTTTCTTGTTTTCTTATAAGTGTTTTTGTTTCTAGACATAAAGTGTTCAAAAACTGTTTGAATGTTCTGTGTATATCGTGGGACTTGATAATCGCTAATAGAATAGCTGAAAATTCATGGCTATATAGAACATTTGGAAATTTTTATACATTTTATGTGTAGAAAAGAAAACACCTTTGTAACTGTACAGAAGATGCTTATCACCCTTTGGTGGAGATAAGTCATGTGGGTCACATGCCGGTTGATTGATGACATCACTCCATACAGTGATGATAGCATCAGTCAAAATTCAGTTTGTTTACAGCAATCAAATGGTAAAGTTGCTTTCTTTAGCTTGGGACTCCTATGGCCCAGGCAGAGGCTCAATCTGCTTCCCCAGCAGCTTACAAGTTCATGCTGCAGTTTCCATTTAGAAATATATCTTTCCCAGATATCGAATGAAACTTCAGCTTGCAGTCCTCAATTTGGGAAAACCCAAGACTCCCTGTTTCCCCATTCATAGAATATGTCCTTGTCTGGGATATAGATGAATCTGGGGTCCTAAAAATGACCTCTCCAGGTACATGAGTATCTCCATTTTATATGTAAGACCCTTTTTGTTTCTGCTTACACTTTGCATTGATGTGTAAATGTATGTGACATATTATTCTCCATGTGTGTGTGTGTGTAGTTTTGTGTACTGAGAACAAAGCATGTCATTCCATTCCGTCCATGAAATATTGATGTTATTAAATCATAGCTATAATAATGCCCATAATGGGGGAATTACAAATGGAAGAATAATTTTTTCTTCTCTAGCTCTGGCTCATTACAACCTATCCAAACACAAGAAAAATTGAATAAAATGTTTAATTGCAGTACCCTATCTGTCATTTTCATGAAATTGTGTGTGTGTGTGTAATTAAAACAATTTTGTTTTCTTTCAAAATAGAATCAGACATTAAAGGATTAAGCAGGTATTTGGGTTTTACTCAAAGAATAAGTTTCAAAAGGGAACCCTTTAAGCAACAACTTTCCTCAGAAGAATAAATCCCACTTCTTTGTTTATTCTAACTTTAAAATCTTTCTCTTTGTGCTTCAGTTTAGTCAAATGTCTAATAAATAATAAATGTTAGCAATCTTATTGCCAATGTTGTTATCATTTTTTTGTCTTTTTTATTCCTCAAATTTCATTATTAACTGCCCTATATATATATATATATATATATATATATATATATATATATATATATATGAGAGAGGATATAAACCAAATTAAGATATTAGCAACTGCATATACATGCGTTAGTTAGCGTGCATACACAGATAAGCAAATAAATATTTACTTAATTTAATATGAGTAAAAAAAAGTGATCAATGTAGTTAAACAGAGCTAAGAAGTATATATTAAGAAATATACATACACCTAAGTTTACAGTACAACTTAAAGTTTCATGATTTTTCCAAGTCATCAGGCACATACATAGATATACAGAGTGCGATGGGTAAATTGTCGCCATTTTATATTTTTAATTTCACACATGCTCATTGTGTCAGTTGGGCATCATCTGTTAGAAAAAGAGTACCATGACAATTCACTTTGGAGGCCCTACATCAAGTGCCATGAGGAGGTAGTGATTCCCTAGGTCAAGAGAGTGCCTGCTGGAAGACCCTATGCCTGGTAACAGGACTCTGCACCATGCCACACAAGCAGGAGAGCCTAGTCATGGCTGCCAGACAATTTCTGAGATCACATCACCCCCCACATCTGGCCACCTAACTCCCCAGATTACAATCCCCTTGATTATTATATGTGGGGCGCAGTTGAGTGAGAGACTAACAAAACTCTTTGTAACACCAAAGGTGAACTGAAGGCAAGGATTATGGCAGCATTCACCAACTTAAACAAGGAGGCTGTCCAGAAGAGTTGCAGGAGATTTCAAAATTGTCTGGAGGCCGTGGTTGAAGTCAATAGTGATTTTATTGAATAAATTTAGTCTTTAGTATTTCATGAGATTTTTGTGTAATTTTGATAAATATATCCATTAAAATGAGATGTTAGTGTTATTTTCATTTTTGCGTAATTTAGACAATTCTATATATATATATATATATATATATATATATATATATAAAAAAAGGAACATTTTTAGGATATATATTATTACTATAAATATTATTTTAGTGGGTGTACGTGTTTGAGCTGCTATTCCTATAATTTTCTTAAACACTAAAATTAATAAACTGACTGAGATTGAGAAGTCCTACTAATTTTTCTTTAGTAAGACTTCTTAACAGTTGTTATTAATGTCATTGTTCAAGAAAAAAAAAAAAAAAGACATAGCAACTCAAACAATTACCCATTAAAAATAAGGTTTTTTACAAATTAGTTATTACATCTGCAAATTTATGCATGTCTACTAGTTATCTGTCAGTTTCTGAGACATTAATTTGAATAAAAAAAATCATTTTAAATTTCCTAGATGATGTTTGGACTGTACACTGAAGTTATTTCATCAGTATTTGGTGTTAATATTTTGAAAAGAAAAAAACCTTAATATTTTGCAATCCTGCTGAGAAAGAAAAAGAGCAAAAAAAAAAAGCCCGAAACATGCAATCAAGCTCAAAAATAGAAAGGAAAAAAAAAAAGAAAAAAGAAGACATATGCATGTCTACATTTTTCAAGATTAGAACCAGACAAAAAGAAACTGTTTTTTTTTTTTTTTGCTTAACCCCCCTCAATTTATAAGTGTCAAGTGGCTTGTCCGGTAGCCATAAACCAGAGACAAAAAGGAAAAGATATCTGCTACTCGGGAATTTGTTGAGTCTAATTTGGTTCCTAATCATACAATCTTATTTTCATCTATTATTTTTATTTCTCTAGCCTGAATGACAATTTTCACCATTGAACATAAAAATCTATTTCAGAGCCGATAAACATAAAATCACTTCTATATTGTTCCAAGTCAACAGATAAAACTGGTTATGCAAGCAGATTTGGAACTTTTAAAAGATTCCTTATTTTAGGATCTTTACTAAAAAATGGAGCCGAGTGCAATACAAATGTGTGGTGAGAAATCTTATGAGATCTTATTTTAGTGACGACAAAATTACAGCGTTAGAGTCACACAAAGACAGATTTTTTTAATTTTATAAAATAAAGACAAATTTAATCAAAATTAGATGTTATAATAATCAAAGTATATAATGACAATGAAAAACTATTTTCATAGCAAACAAGATAGTTATTTTTTATTTTTTGTGACATCTCATTAATAGACAAAAAGCATCAATGTGATAATATTGTTGCAATCACAGCTGAACAAGTGGAAAAACTGATGGTTCTAATAATCAATTATATAATGTCATGTGCAATGCCAAAAGGTAATTATCCTTACATTTATCATTCAAAGTCTTCAGTTTATATTTTACAGGTGAATAGAAAAATGAGAAATAATTAGTAAATATATTGTCATGATTAATTTTATTTTCTTCACTCAAGATGAATTAAAAAGATTTGTACAAATATAAGTAATGATGGCATTTGGTTTTAGTTATTTTTCTTTTCTAAACTAATTTCAATTTGCTAACAGTTAAATAGTCTTCTAAAAGATATATTCTTTGACTAGGAAATGGTTGCCTATACTATTAAAATTATTATCCAGATTGGTAATGGTTGAGTGATACAATCCTTGTCTGGGTGGAAAAGAGCCTAGTGACTACCAGACTGTGAGATAAAAAAAAAAAAACGTGCACAGAGAGAGATAAGGAGCAAAAATAAAAACAGATTGCAAAACTGAAGCATAAAAATTCAACCACAAATAAATGGGAAAAATCTATTAAAAGAAATATTCTGAAGAAATTTGATAAAAGATGAAAAATTGAATAAGAACCTTTGGAATCTAAAAATATTGATGAAGGGAAGATACAATTTCAGAAATTTTTGATCATATTTACACAAAAATACAAAAATCTTAACATTTTTAAAAATTCAATCATGTAAAATTGAAAAGAAAAATATCAGGAGGATATTAATTCTATTTTTAAAATTTTTGAAACTAAAATTAAGAAATTAATTAACTATTACGATCAAAAAATTAAAAAAATTTAAATATGAATTTCTAAGTTATAAAGAAATTTTAAGAAAAACGTTAAGAAACTCCTTAAATTGACAAAGACTATAAAAAGTTAAAAACAAAATAAACTTTTAAAAAAACAAACTGAAAAAAAAAAAAAGTTTTTTTAAAACAAAAAGACTAAATACTTTAAATCTCTAAAAAAAAAAGTTAAAAACTAAAATAAAAAATAACTTGAGGAAAGTAGATGAAAAAAAAAAGAATAATAGATTAAAAGGTGGAGGCTCAAGTGAAATTCATCAAGTTTGACCTACCCTCGTGTTTCATTGTGATCTGGGTAACACTTGAGATAGGCTGAACGATGCACTTTGTGGTGTTGGTGGTGGCCGCAACCACAACAGGATTCACACACGAAGAAGGATGTGAAGGAGGAGGAGGTGGAAGAGTAGGAGGAGGAGTAGTAGATGTTGGTACTGAAAGACAACATTACGGTGCCTTCAAGATTTTGGCCAAACCAGACGACCAGAACAATGGCAACAAAACAACATTATAGAAAAAGGGAAGAGAAGCATCATCAACAATTGTATACAACAACAACAACAAGCAAGAGAAAGTCACAAACCACTTTTGGAAATTGCATACAGGAAATTTGGTTTTAGGGAGATGTTTTTAGTCTGGGAATAAGTTTTCTGAATAAATGGTTGAGCAGGAAACAAAGGTTATATACTTTAATTAAATCAGGTACAAAAACGAGAAAAAGAATGAAAAGTTGATAAAGAAATTTAAGGAAAATAGAAGAAATCAGAAAAGAAAGAACAAATGAAAATAGGACACAACATTGACAAGTGGATAAACATTCATCATAGTTTGTGGGTTGATTTTGACTATCAGTCCTTTTTTTGTTGTTGTTGCTGTTATTGCTTTCAACCTAACATTTCAATTGGTCAACCCTTCCAGTCTTTGTGAGAGAAGTCAAGTGAAAAAACCTAACTTGCTGAAATGTGTCAAAAACAGCTTAAAATTAGTGAACTTGGTGGTTTTGTGCACAGAATTCACAAGAAAAGAATTGTATTGTAAGTATTTACAGCTGGTAATAAAAGAAAATTCTTATGCCAATCTATTGTTCTTACCACATGTCCCAGCAAGACACATTCCATAAATTTAAAAGCATCTCTTGTAACATATAAACAATGTGTAGAATCAGACACGCACAAAGTAAGCATCTGGTTAAAAGTAAGTTTTATCTATTGCTATTAATGCTTAACAGTAGCAATAGGTTTGTACAATCTGTGTTGGTAACTTTACTATTGGCTCCTGAAAGTCTAATAGAAAATACCTTTCAATAATTGGAAGATTAGCAAGAGAAAATCTAAGATTATCAAGATGAATATAAAGCATTTTTGTAAAGTTACCAAAAAATGTCAAATTTGAGAAAAAAAATTAAAAAATGTCTTTACAATTTGACATCATCTAAAACATTATATATATATATTAGATAAACAAATATTTGAACACTTAATTATTGTAAGAAGATTGTCTAATAAGAATTTCTTTTCAATGTTTACATTGAATGAAATTATTATTTTTAATTGTACAAATCTGATTACAGCAAATGTTAGATTCTGAAAAATTAACAAAAGTTAGAAGTCTTCAATGATATTATCATGTATAATGATGATGATGGTGACTGAAGCTGATGATAGTTATAAAAATACCAATTTGTAACAATAGAAGTTAGCTTTTAAAATATTAATTGAATACTGACAATAGGATAATGTTGGTGATATGGTGGCATCGGTGATAAAAAAATGACAATGAAGATGAGGAGAATATCAGATGACTGTAAGTGCTTTTCAGAATAAGACTGAGAAAACAAATTTTAAGGTAGAAAAACTGCATCTATTAAAAAGAATAATATAATCTCTTAGATATTTAATGTTTTATTAACCAATGAGAAAAGGAGAAAAATGAGAAAAGGCATGGCTTAGTGCAGAAAAAAGAAACCCCAATTCTTTTCTAATTCTAATGAAAGTGCTCTTGCTTAGCTAATAAAAACTTTCATGATAAATTAAGAAGTTCATATGATTTACAATAGCAACAAAGAAATATTTAAAAGCTTGTAAGAAAATGATTAGTAGTTGTTAATCTTTCCAAATGTTAAGCAAGTAAACTGAAAATCAATTCTGATGAATGTTCCAAAGACTCAAACTCAGAATTGTCAGTTCCCAAGTGAATCTTTTCTGACTTCCATTTTCCCTGGGTTCAAAGTTCATAAACAGTTTTAAGATTGTAAGATACTCAATTCAGTCATTTCCCCAAAGAAAATGGTCATCATGAAAATAAAGGTCTCTTCCCACCCAGCAACAGGCTGACTCCTTAACTGATCAAGTTGGTACTTTATAATGCCTGAACCTATGAAAAAAGTTCTTTTCAAAAAACCCATGAAAAGGAGCACAATATTGGGATGCAACAAAATTTTGTAGGATTTTTCAATAGACAGGGTCTGAACAGGGGACTTTGTTTCACACCTGACAAATTTATGACATATGTATAGGTTCTGAAAGGTAAAAACACTGTACAAACAGTAAAAAAAAGATATGTGCCATTTATGAAGATGGTGTCCTAGCTGAAAGTTGTTTGTTACGTTCTGAAGTGGAAAATTGAATCTGGAAGACTGAAAATATTCTGACAGACCAGCAATGATTGATGAGAACAAAATTCAGACATCAATTAAAATTAATTCAAATTACGAGACAAGACATTGTAGAGATATTCCGTGTATCTCATATGAGCATTGTAAGGAATTTGAAAAATACTTGAATAGATGAATTGCTATTATATTTGTGTACCTCATGATTTAAGAGAAAAAAAAATTAATTGACCCCATTTCCATCTGATCTGTATCCAAAGAGGGTGGATGTTGTATATCTAGTAGGATTGGAACAGGCCTTGTGTATTAGGAGTTCTTTCTGCAAAATCAGATATTGAATTTAAACAAGTCTTGTTTCCAGTTGAACCCAAAAAAAAAAAAAAAAGGCAGTAATCGATGAAAAATGTCCCAAATTGGCCTATCAGAAAGGTGTTGTCATCCAAAAGGACAATGTCAGACCTCACATATCTCTGCAGACCCAGAAGAAATTGCTGGGACATCCTACAACATTGTCAGATTACTACTTAATTTGATCACCACAAAATTCTCTAGAAGTTTGTAAAAACCATTTAGACCATTTCATCACTTAGAAAGATGCCAAGTTTGGCAAGAATGGAATCATGAAGCTGCTTCAAAGATAACAAAAGGTAGTGGAAGAAAATGGCACATGTATAGTTGAATAAGATATGTACAAATATCTAAGTATTGTCTTTGAAATTCACTTAAAAATATGTCTATATTTCTGGAATAAAATTTGGGGTGTTGAGTTACTAAGGGGAATTAACTGAAACTGAGATATCCAGAAATGGCATGGCACGTGGAACTAGAACAATCTACCTCTGTGGACTAAATAAAGGGTTCATTTGAAATTCCAATATATATCATCTGAGGAAGGCTGGAGCATACAACAGCTGAAATGTTGTGAATATGACAATAAAGATGAGGACAACAGTTTGAATAATGTAAATAATGTCAATATTCACTTAAAATGCTATGAACTTTTTTCCAATCCAATATTTGAATTTACTTCAACAGTTTATTTTATGAGAAATTATCTTTAAAATTTTCCTCCTTGCACCTAAAGATTAAATTTTTTTTTTAATGTCTCAGTCATTTCAGAATAGTTCTGGAACCAAACATTCTGCTGGTAGGTTTCCATGTTTAAGGCAGTTATTTCATTCCTTACATGTACAAATGTTTGTTCATTCAAGTGGCTCAGAAATGGTTTCCACAAGGTACTAGCAAAAAAAAAAATGGTCTTGTGCAGCATCCAGACCAAATAAAGTCCACCTGGCCCAATGGATAAAAGAGTTGATTGGATCCAGTGACTTGACACAGAGAATTCAGAGTTCAATACCTGGCTACTGCAGTAATTAACAAAATCTTGGAGAGTTGAGTTAAAGGGAGATAACCGAGTCATCAAGAAGAGGCACGGCACGTGGAACTAGAACAGTGGACAAAATAATGGGTTCATTTCAAAATTCCAACCATCTGAAGAAGGTCAGAGTGTACAAGAGCCGGAATGTTGTGAATATGGCAATAAAGATGAGGACAACCACCCAAATAAGGTAAAAACAAATACAGTCATTTAATTCCACATATTTACATAAGAGAGTACAAAATTTCAAATAAACATAAATTCTAAGTGCCATAATTATGCAATTATTCCATATTTTTAAAAATAAGTTTGGGAGGAAATGCCTTATAAAATTGTAAATTGCAATTGTGAGTGAGATTAAAATATTGAAAGATGAAAATGTCAAGAAACGTGAGTGGAGGGGGGGGGCGGAAATGCAGCAACTGATTCCAAAATCAGAAAGAGAGAAATCACTGACAAGGTTTTTTTGACAAAATGAAATTCCATGTTTTTAAAAGAAATTTGTTTAGAAATCATAACCAATGCCAATTAACTATTTGTTTTTATGTTCAGCAAGAGACCACCCAGAACGAAGAAAGGGTGGGGCAAGGGAATCTTTTGAATAGCAGACCTTCTATTGCCAACAAATAAATAGGAGCCTATTTTAAAAGTGACACTGTTTTTCAGAAAACAGTTTTCTTTTCAGTTCACATTATCAGACGTGTGTGTTTACTGCAGTTAAACTTTTACAATAATCAAATAAATTATCAAGATATTTTGGGTCCACCAACCACAATCTCATTTTATTTGTACAAGTATCTAAAATTTTTCCAGAAGTCTTTTTCTACCACAATATAGAATTTCTTCCTTCCCAAATATCTACAGTAATTACTAACAAGGTACTCAAATATTCATCTTCTAATGATAAATTCAAATGTATATCTGATATCCTCTCTATTAAACTTAAAACTCTCGATGGGTTTGATAAACATATATATACATTATCATTAAGAGTAACGGTCTTCAGTCTGAATACTTCTTGAAATCAACCTAACAGATTCTCTGCTCGGATACTGAAATCACAGAGCAAAAGGTTCACAACAATTTGCAACCAACGATGTTAAATTTTCGTTTTAAAGATGAACAATGATGTTGTTCTGGGATAGACAAGATATTCATTTTTGGCAACCAAACATCATACGACAATTACAAAAATGTCATAAATTTTGAGATATTTAAAAAAACTAATTCAAAAATTCTCTTCTAGATACACCTGGAAATTAAAGGGAGAAGCAAGAAAGAGACTGGCATTTATAAAAGGGAACATTACTATCTAGTCATTTGGCCAAAGTAACTTACTGAATGAAATTTATTATTTATTTTTCTTGAAAGATCAACTTCTCTGTCTGCCATTCTTTGAAAGGACATGAGGCCAATTACAAAAGTTATCTGGGTTCATTGTAAAGATCAGCAGGAAAACTGAGGACACATCTAAGAAATTTATTCACAACTTGAAGATCCAATATCACCAATTAACTCATTCACTTAGAAAATCTATTTGTTTTCCAAAACACTTAAATAACAAAATGTGTCTGGAAAACTACAAGTTCAGAAAATCCAGGGTAATTTAACATTAAATTTTACATAAAGATATATCAAGACATTTAATCACAAACTAATTTTTAAGGTTTTGAAAATAGTATAAAAGATAAAATTACCAACATTCAACTGTATACATGTCCTCTAATTGTTATGTTTTTTTTAACAGTAAAAATGTTTTTTACATGTCTACATAAAGATATACATAAAGGTCTATTATTACTTATTCCAGTTTTCATATTGATTTCTACAAATTTTCTACTCCATATTAAGTCAACAGTTTTCATAAAATGTAAACAATAATAATCGTTAATGCTATTTTAATCCAGATAATGTTATCCAATCTGTCACTTTAATAGGATTCCAAATCCTACATCAACCAAGGTTTAATAAAAAGGCCTAATCTTTTTTAATTCATTTAGTGATAGAGCTATAGGTGCCTTCATGAATTCACTGAAAAAAGAGCATACCATGATAAAAGACAGTTCCAAACTTAATAAAAATAAAGTTTTATCATCAAAATGTTATTATTAAGAAAGACCAAAGTATTTTTTGATTATTTTATTAAATTGTTTAATCCTCTTTAGCATGTTCTAAATTTTAGTTAAAAATTTTGTTTTTCTTGCATCAACAGAGAGGAGTGCCCAAAGATTAGTATAGGAAATTTTAGTGTCTTTTTTTACAATAAATAAAAAAGTCACATTCAATTGGAAATTCTTACAAAAATCAAATAATAGTCAAATCTTAATTAAATTTTCAGAACTTATTCACAAATGAATGAAATTATTTTATATATACAGTGCTGTTCGATAAAAGTGACTCACCTGATTTTTTTTACTAAATGTTCTCTTTGATGAAACGAAAGTTGAGCTAAATTCAAAGGATAAGCGATCTAAAATCTGAAGAAGAAGCTTTGAAAGCTCTTTGAATTTAGCAGTAAGTACTGTCAAGCATCCGTTCAGTATAATGTTCTGGGGATGCTTTTCTTTTCGTGGAACTGGTTTCTTGAAACCTATTGAAAAGACCCTCAGGAGCGAGCAGTACAAGTGAATTTTAGAGCCTTGTCTGCTCCCTTCTGCTGAAAGGGTGCAAATCGACCCCACCAAGCTCATTTTTATGCAGGATAATGCTCCCTGTCACAAATCATAATTGATGAAAGGAATACTTTGATGAGAAGCAGGTGAGTGTTATGACATGGCCGCCCCAATCTCCTGACCTCAACCCCATAGAAAACTTATGGAGCATTATAAAGTACAGGCTCTCGAGAAAGCAGTTGAGCAACAAAGAGGATTTGATTTTGAATTTCATATCCGAATGGAATTCAATGCTTGGAGATGAGATTTGCCAGAACTTAATCAAGTCAATGCCAAAAAGGGTTGAAAAGGTTATTCAAAATAAAGGAGGACCCATAGATTATTAAATATTTCAAACTATATTACCTATTATAAATAAATTATACCTCTATTATTCTTTATTTAAAACTGTTCGGTTATGTTTCTGTTGATTACTAGTGGCAGGAAATGAGTGAGTCACTTTTTTTGCACAGAGTTTTTCCCTAAATCTCATTTATATCCAAAAATTATAATTATCAATAGAATACCTTAGGGTGAGTAAACTTTTTTTACTAGGTGGTCAGAAAGGGGTCTTTATATTAGTAAGATTAAAAATTAGTTTGACCCCAAAAACAATAGGCGAAAAAATTTTTAAGTAAAAAATATCAGGTGAGTCACTTATCGAACAGCACTGTGTATGTGTGTGTGTGTGTGTATATATATATATATATATATATATATATATATATATATATATAAAAAATCTTGATAAAAATACATATATTTTTTTTTACATCTGAATCCCCCCACCACCAATTCCCACACTTAATTTTATGAAATTTCAATTAAAATTCCCCCCTCTTCATATTTATATTAGTTAAGAACAGGATTCTTTGGAGAATTTAACTCAATTTTTTTTGTCAAACATAAACATCATTTACTGAAAATCTGCTCTGAATCCTAAAATAAAAACTGCAATAAAAAAAAAAGACATTATTTAGTTAGGAACGATTTTAATTGTTTTATAAATAAGGTATACTAAGGAGACTATTGGTTTAAGAAAAAAAAGCTTTTTCTGATGAATAATGAATTTTTACAAGAATTGTTTTCAATTTTTTTAAAAAACTTTAATAGAATAATTTATAATCTTTTAAAATTCTGTATTAATTTCACCCTTTTAGATATTATTAAATAGAAACTATATTTACTAATCATAAATACAAACGTTTAGTACAAATCATCACACACCAATATTTTTAAAAGAATTTTGAATTTTTATTTTTGTGTGGGTGGCAATTTTTGTAGATATGGTCAGCCATACACAACATTATCAGAAAATAAGAATGATAACTATAGTAAATTTAAAGCCAAACTTTCTAAATTTCAATAAAACATTAGATTATGGAGAATATTTTCCTAAATTTTTAAAATTACCGAGTACCTAAATATTGTATAAAAAAAGGCACTCACGCCTGGTCAAATCAAAAGTTAGAACTTAAATCAAAATAAAATTTTCCCTTATTTGAACAAATTTAAGGAAAAAAGATTGTATCTTGTAAAGTTCTGACCATGATAGATAGATTTTTGGCCAGCATTCTCCTTACCAGTGGATGCTTCAAAATACAAATAGATTCAATGAGAATGCCTGTAAATTTCACAGAGTAAGAGAGGGAGGACTGAAATATAGACAAAAACAAAATATAATTTAGAAAATTTAGGAGCTGTTTTAGATCTTTTATAATAAGATTTTATCTTCCACATTAGTGCAATTTATTTAAAAAAAAAAAAAATTACTGGGTGCAAAGATTGGGTGAAAACTTTTCCAACTCAGATCTTCAGTGGCATCTCTTAAAAGATAATGTCTGCAGATCAGATTAAGAAGTAATATTTTCTGGTCAGCTGCTTTTAGTCTTTTCAGGTGGTCTATGCTACATTTTCATATGTCTGTTGGTGATAAATTAAACAGACTGCCAAGCCAAAATACATTCTACAACTTATATCTATATCAATGCTAACATAGCCGAGTCCCTAAATAGTTTGTCTTTCAAGTCAAAGATAAGACAACCTCCTCCCTAAGAATACATTGTGTTTTGAAATCAGGCCAAATGGTGAAAGAAATTTTAAACTGAAAAAGAAAAAAAAAATGCCATTGTCTCCATACTGTCTGGTAAGGAGATAAAGTGAAATAGATGAGGAAAAAAATGTGGAAAAATAAATGGAACTAGTTATACTATGTTAACGATTTCACTCTCTCTCGCCCACAGCTACATGTCAAATATTGAGAAGAGGGTAAAGGGCGAAGGTTTCAGAGAATCAGGATTGACAAAGAGAAAATCATGCATAATTTGAAACTGAACAGAATTTTAAGTCAAAGCTAATTAAAAAAATATTGAAAATAGCTTTTAACATACCTTAAGGAAATTAAACAAAAGTAAATCTTTAAAAAAATAAATAACATAAAAAAAAGGCCATTTTTTTGAAAATTTGATCCTGTATCCTATATATTTTAATATATTTATTGCTTATCCGTTCTTTTTAGAGATACAAAGATTTAAGTAAATACTCCGTTTATAATAAACAGTATTAACAACATTTACTGGCCTGAATGTCCAAGAAATTTCATAGAAAATATGTGCTCTCTGACAGGTATCGAACCTGTATCTTACACAGAACCGTCATATAACCTGACGTGCTATACCATTTAGATACAGAGGAAGTGTCTGGTTAGCAAGTAATTAAAAGCAGTAATTTGACCTTGCTAACCAGACAATTCCTCTGTAGCTAAATGGTATAGCACATCAGGCTATATGATGGTTCTGTGAGCGATACAGATTTGATTTCTGTCAGAGAACACATTTTCTATGAAATTTCTTGGACATTCGGGCTAGTAAATGTTGTAAATAAGGTTTATTGTAAACAGGGCATTTACTTAAATATTTGTTTCTATAAAAAGAATGTATAAACAATAATTATATTAAAATAATTGTTGGACTTAGTCCATTTCAAAATATATCAACAAAACAATTCAAAAGTTGAGAATAAAACATCCAGAAAAGTAAAACCTGTCCAGTATAAGAGATTATATATTTCAAGTTATGACTGTTCATAGCAGATGTAGAGCAACACTTCAGATAGGATGTGAGTATGTATATAGAAAACATTTTCATTCTCTGATAAAGGTATTAAAAAAAAAAAATTGGCAGTAGGTGAATAGCAAAATTGATCTCATGGTTCAAATTCCAACAGAATTATAAAATTTTGAATTTGATTCATTTTTTTTTTTTTTTTTTTTAAATCAAAGATTCAACATCCTTAAATTCAGAGGTACATCTTTGGAGATAATGTCCACAATACTTATTTTCAACAAAATCTCTTCTGAATAGTTTTAACTCTTTCCCCACCAATTTGGGAAAAACGTTTCATTTTCAGACAATTTTCTTTTTTATTTGTTTTTAATATAGTAATTAAACTGAGGCACCTTGAGGTACCCAAGTGGTAGCTAACATCTCTATCAAATATATAAGTTGACAATTGGACTCATTGCAAGCTCAGAAGGGCATACAATGAATCAAGACTGATTTATAAATACATCTGTAGCTGGTTTTTGAACATTATGTTTTGGACATGTTTATTTGTCTGTGTCTATAAAAACCCTTTTAGTAAAAATGTATATACATATGTATATGCCAAGGAAGGGGTTAAATAACTTAATCAAATACCATCACTTGTGAATCATGTTTAAACATCCTGGGCATGACGATAAACTACATCCAGGAGCAAGGCCTCTGATCCAAAGGTTTTGGAGGAGGGTGCAGCCACCTCTTAATTGCTGTTGTTCCTAGGTTAAACCTGACCTGAGGTGGTAGCATCAGTTAGGGTTCCAGCTATGGGCAAATAGTTAACCCCCAAACTGGGGTCAAAACACTATGAAAGTATAAAAATAGATTTTTATAGTAAAAATACCAGCAATACATTTGACTCTTGACAAATCCTCTTTACAAAAATATGTTAATGAAACTTGATCTACAAACTATAATAAGAGCTTTTGAAAATATAAATAATATATATAAATTTAGTGTGTGTGTGTGTGTGTATATATATATATATATATAAAAATTTAGTGTGTGTGTGTGTGTGTGTATATATATATATATATATATATATAAAAATTTAGTGTATATGTGTGTGTGTGTATATATATATAAATTTAGTGTGTGTGTGTGTGTGTATATATATATATAAATTTAGTGTGTGTGTATATATATATATATATAGTGTGTTTGTGTGTGTGTGTGTGTGTGTATACATATATATATATATAAAAATTTAGTGTATATATAAATATAAAAATTTAGCATGTAAATTACTCTCTCTCGAGTGGTTTGTAACATTACTTATTATCTCTTAGTTGCATCTCTGTCTTTGGGCAGAGTGCTCTTGGGGTAACTCTATCAAAGGACAGAGTCGCAACTGAGGAAAATTATACTGAGAGGTGCTGACCCTGGGGAACAGCTGCTCAAGGCCATGCCCTCTCATGCACGAGAGAGAAGGATTGGTGCTCTTGCACCAAGGCCAGCACAACCGACGGTTGCGGGGGCTCAGGAATTTTTGTTCATAGCCCGGGTGTATGTGCTTGGGCTACCCACATTAAACCGACCTTATGCCACCAGCTGACCTCACGAGGGGTTGAGTAAATACAAGTATATATATAAATCTAAAATAAACCCTTTGTAAAAATATGTTCACTTCCCAGTTTCCAATCAACAATTGAAACAGAACATATTTATAATTCCTTTCCTTGCTTCCTTACAGAAAAGTATTCTCATGGCATAATGGCTTCAAACAACAACAACAACAAAATGATTACAGGTGCATAATAAACAATAGCAGAAAAAGAGGCCATGGACGAAAGGGAAACAGAAAAATGTTGCAGTGGACTCTATAATATATCTGAGCCCCCCAAATTGTCCCAGGAGTTGATGGGCAACATTTTCTGATGTTACATACTAAGAACTGATTTAGCCATCACCTTTCTTTTGTTCTAATGTCAAGAGAGTAGACTTGGAACAAAATAGTTCATTTCAAGTACCAGGTGTTTATGACAAAAAACAAACATTTTTAAAAACATTATCTTAAAGATACAAATATTCTGTTCACATAACAGAACTGATTCATGAATGTATTTTTTTCCAGTAGACTTTTACAAGCAAAGCTGCTGCAATAATTAGAGGCAAAACTTTCTGAACAATAAATATATAAATTTATTCAAACCGAATTTAATTCATGGGAAATAAAATAGCTTAAAATTTAAGTTAAAAGTAAAATGTAATCATTTTACCCAACATACACACACAGAGGAGAAAGGAAAAAAAAAGTACTTTGCATTTGTTTTAAGAGGTAAATGATTAAAATTTCAGTTCTGTTGAGTTTTGATGTTTAAACCAAATGAAACATTTTTGGTTAAATATTCTGAAAGTAAACTGAAAGAAAATGAAAATTCAAAATGTTTTGGTTTTTAATTATTTATTTACACCCTCCTGTCTTTAATCAGCTTCCAGATCTATCTTAAACATTTTAAAAAGGTTTTTTATGCCTATTTTGTGGATCTAAATCTGTTTTCTTTTCTTTTAACACTTCAGTGCTTTGAGAAATTACTTTTGGTACATTTAGCAATGAAGAACTCCAAAGAAAACCTTTTTACATTCATGTAGCAAATGTTCAACACTTTGTTGTACCTATTGCTGTGTATCTTAAGTCATCCAAAATTACATTTGCAATTCTAATTTTAGAATTTTGCAATGATAGGAAAATAAGCAATGTATAATTCTTCATTTCTTTCAGATTCGATGATTAAAGATAAAATATAAATTTCAAAGTCAACAAAATGGGAATATATCATGTTCTTTTTTTTTCATACACTTCTACATTTTGTTTAATCCCTAAGTGCTACAGTTAAATTGTAATGAACTGGAAATTGGGACAACTAAGATATTTTTCTTTTTCTATGACACATAAAAACTGAGGTAGAGACCTTGATAAATAAAGATTAAACTGCATGCAATGTTTTAACTCAACTTTTATTTAGGTAACTTTAAATATATTAGTTTGAGTCAAAACGTAATGCCTATTCTAATTTAATTTTATAAGTATTTGTAGAACCTCTGGGGGTCTACTTTATTTTCTGCTATAAAGCATAAAGTGCCCAGGAGCCCAAGGAAAAAGATTTGTGGAGTTTACCCACAATCCTCTTTCAAAATAGTTTTGTCTTTCTGGAGATATGTAGAAAGCAGAAAGCCATTATGGAATTTCTGTTTTTCGAAAGAGAAAGTACTGCAAACATTCACAAGAAGCCAGTGAATCTTTATTGAATGGAGTCATTTGATGCAAGTACAGTAAGGAGATAAGGTCAGTAGGGTTAATAACAATCCTAGAAGGCGGGGGATAACTTTAGTAGCAAGCCCAGCAATGGCAGGCCAACTGCTGCTGCTGGGAATGAAGACTATACCAAACAAAATGATGCTCTCTATAACCAACAGAAGAATCAGTATTTGGCACCCTCTTCAGCTGAGACAGTGTGGTGCCTGCAGCAGAGTGCAGTCTCTCTTAGCTATTCAAAGGTCTGTGCAAAGTTGATTCACAGAATAATGACAGACAGGATGAAACAGATGGTGGTTGCTGCCAAAAAGCTTCTTGGAATAACATAAAGAGATCATTCAGGGGACAGGGGTTTACCAATGATGAAAAAAAGAAGAAAAGAAAAAACCAACAAAAAAACCCAACAACCTGCACATGCCTAAGAAAGTAGCCAAGAAGTTTCTATGAGGTGAGAATAAATTCAAAAGGTGGAATAGCACAATTAGAGAAGGAAGGAGATGATGCTAACGATGACACTTGGAATCCCAAGATTTGTTCATTTTTCTATGCTTTGTATAGTTCTATTAAATACTGTATTAAAAAAAAAAATTTAAAAAAGGGGGGGCATTACTTTCTGACTGACCTCTATACAACTCCATCTATTTTCTTTATGCATTCATTCTTTCAATACACAATTAAGACATTAACTGTAAGCATTTTACATTGCTTTAAAATTTAACTTAAAAAGTAGTTACTGACAAAATTATATCTTAACTATGTAGTTTTAAGATGTAATAAAAAAAGTTATAAAGTTAACTAAGTAACTTTAGAGTTTATGATGCTCATCAATATCTTTTATTGAATACCAGAGTGCAATATTTACTTTATCCAAAAATATCTATCTGATAAGACCACAAAATTTAAATTAAAGGACAAATTACTTGGTTACCACTTTGTTCATACTGATTCATGTATTTAAAGATATTTTTTATGTAAATGAACTTATATATTGATAGCTGGCTTAGTGGGCACCTGATTGTAAAAACAGACTTCTCTTTAAAGCAAAATGAAACACATGCATAAAAATTTTCACCCACACATTTCGCAGAGAAATAAACAATCATTTCCATGCCAAAATCAGGCATGGTTGATCATGTTTGGAGAAAAAAGGGTGATGGTCAGTCATTGTGTAATGAAGTCAATAGACAGAAAATAACACTGGAGAATGACAGAGAATAAAAAAATATCAACACACTACACACAGAGTTAGGCACTGACAACCTCTTTAAGAGACCGAGCATAAAGATGAACACCATCTGGGTATTTCTAATTAAGAAATAAACAACATTCAAAAATTCCATCACCTCAGCAAAGACAGAATTACACAAGATTATTCTACAGACATGTCATTAAAGATATGTTTTCATGGCAGTTGCAAGGTCAATCCCTGGGTCAGATTGGGGTTGGGGGCCGGAAGAGGTTGTTAAGAAAAAAAAAATTCATATACTGGTTCAGTAGAAAAGTGACACAAATGTGAAATAGATTGAAGATTGATAGGAGACATTCCTGAAGCCTGTAAAGCATAGTAAGAAAAATCTATCTCAACGGATTTAATAAAAGGTTTCAGTTCAAAGTTCCAAGGAGCTTACTGGGCACAATGGACATATAAAAGTGACCAGAGCTACAATGGTTGAAATTTGTGTATAACTAAGATGAGTATACTAGTTTGAATAGAAAGGCATATAATAATAATAATGTTTATTCCTCATTTCAAAAGTTTCAGCATAAAGTCTCATGATATATTCTAATACTATTACTTTCTATGGTTATCTTGGAAATGCTATTATGCAGTTTGAAGGTCTAAAAACTGAAAGTGGGTAGTGGTGGAGGATTGTTCTTCCAATGAAGGAGATTATCAATGATAGAATAAAATCCTTTCAGAGTTAGAAAGACATTGAAAACATGCTCACCATTTAAGCAAGTGTGCAAAAGATTAAAATTATTTAGGAAAAAGGTTGACTATCAATTTTAAAATATAATTGGGGAAAGTGAAAAATGCGTGATTAGAGTGATTACAAAATGGCCTTTTTTGGGAGGTGGGAGACAATCGGCTTTATAAAAACTGGAATATTTTCAGTTTTTGTAGGTGCAAAAGTCATCATTAAAAAGGAAAGGAAAAACACTTGCTAAAATTTTAATCCAAAATAATTTCAACTAAGCATTTAGAGAAGAGCCAGATCCAAGGGTAAGCGAAAGGGGTTGAGAGGAGGGGAATCTTAATTTAAGAGCCTGAGCACCTGTTCAGTTGTTTGGACTTATAGTTGCTCCGACAAACTCTGTTGGACGGCCATTATATGACTTTGACAAAGGTAGAGAGTAAAAGACAGATGTCAGGCAGTTAAAGAGATGTGATTAGTCAAAGTTACATAAACAAGTTTCAAGCATAGTTATACTCCCTTTATACAAATGATCTATTGATCCCCCCCCACAACCAAAAAATAGTGATTGTTCAGGGAGAGTAGTAGAGCACTGTAAAATGATGCACTCATGTTGTCATTTTTTTTTTTTTTTTTTTTTTTTTAATATGAACAGAGAGGTAAAGGTTATTGTCAAAAAAAAAAAAAAATAAATAAAGACAGTGAGAGAAATTCTATTAACATCAGCCAAAGCAATATAATAATAATAATAATAATAATACGCAACTTAGATTAGACACAAAAATTATATACATGTTGAGAAAAAAAAAAAACTTTTTATAGCGAGTAATATTACAGTGAGAAATCCACGTTTCCAGATGACATAGATATAAACTGAGAAAAAGGGGAATGATTTATGCAGGCAAATATGAAACCATTTCCAAGGGTCCAAAGGCGCTTATAGCCTACACTATATTTTAGATACTCTGGTTTCACAATTGTATTGCAATGATAAATCAAAAGGTTTAAATACTGAATTTAATTTGTCTTTGAAAAGAATAAAAAAAATTCTGTAGAGCAACAAAGAAAAAGATTTTAATCTGAGCAATGATAAGTAATAATGTACTTTTGTGAATTCATTGTGGAGAAAAAATATTGTAAATACATTACTCCATGCACAAACTCATGAAACGTTAAAGTCAGAAAAACAAACAAAAGTATAAAAAAGAAAAACTCAGATAACAAGCTATAATATTTTTTTAATAGTGTGTGTGTGTGTGTGCGTACATACACATACATACATACACACAGCTTGATGGTATCACAAGGTACTGCTGGGACACCCTGGGTTAATAGTAACGATGGCATAATCACTCACCCGCCAACCCTGCCTGAACCCCAACTCTGGGTCATCATCTCATGAGGGTTTTGTTGTAAGCACACTGCTGTTATTGTTGCAGCAGTCAGTGTACACATATACACGCACAAAGATTGAAAAGATATGACAATGACCAACCCAGTGGATTTATGATTTTATTCAGTCAGATAAATTATTCCCTCATCACTAACACTAAATCATATTGCATCAGAGAGAGAGAGAGAGAGAAGTAACATACAATATATATATATATATATATATATATATATATATATTGGATTCCAATAAAATGGTAATCACATGGTAGTGAGTGATGTGACTAACTCTACAAAGAGGGTTAAGAAGGTGGGACCTTGAAAACCCCGGGAGAAAAGAGCGATGATTGAAAAAGTAAAAAGAAAATGATTAAAGGGTGGATGGAAAGAAGAGAGCATAAAAATATTGAGGGAGAGGAGTAGAGAGAGAGGATGCAATAACGTAAGGAGAAAGTACAGAGATCACTATGAAAAGTCAAAGAGGAGGAGGAGGAGAAGAAAGAGAAGAGGCAATAGTGAGAGAGTCAAGAATCGAGAATGGGAGACAAAGTTTAAAGAAAGTCAGAGCGGTACAATGTTTGTCTGTAGAGAGAGAGAGTAGATAAATCAAAGTGTGTCATCCAAGAGAGAAACAAAAACAAATTTTAATGACAGCTGACATTCACACGATGCTCAACAACCAAGGCAGAGCCAGCTGTAGAGAGAACTCATTTTTTTTGTGTCTTTTTTGTACATAAAAAACAGAGAAAGAAAATAGAATAAAGAATCCGTGTGTGTGTGTGTGGGGGGGCACATTTCATCATTGAGGTCAAACTGAACTGAGAGAAGACAATCACAAGTGGGATGCTTGACAGCAAACAGAGAAAAAGGCATGAGTTTTTTTGTGTTGTTGTTTTTCAGAATCTACATATTTTACTTGTTTGCTCATCTAAAGCAACTCTCTCCGGTCCTTCAACTTGGTGTCTTTATTTAACTTGTTTTTGAAACTGTCTATTGCCCCCAAGAGAAGGTTAAAGGAGGAGCTCTCATATGATCAGTTCAAATTCTGATCAACAAGGTCAATGACAGAGCTAAAGATTTTCTTCCTTTCACACGTGTGTGTGTGTGTGTGTGTGTGAGAGAGAGATACCTGAGATGGGGAGCATGAGTATGTGTACCTTTCAACAGAAGAAAATCATGAATTTATGAGAAAGGTAATGAAAAGGTGAAGAGAATAATGCTTAACGGTTACTTTCTCCCCACCCATCTTTTTTCCATGACTTTTCACAAATTCAATTTTTAATCATAGTTTTCGTCTTTTGAAGTATTTGATTTGAATGAGAAAATATGAAATTTTCAAATGATGCATTAAGAACTTATTTTCAGAATTTGCAATGGAATAACGATTTCACATCAGTTTCAATTCAATATCAAATAGAGAAGAAGAGAAATGTTCCTTCTTAAATTTTGACTCATTTATTCTTATCTTATTTCTTTTACTTTTTTATTGCAACTCCATGCTTTCCAGCCAACTTTAATCTGCAAAAATTTAAATGCAATGTCAATCACTATCTACTGTTCTCCTGATTACTCTTTCCTCTTCCTACTCATTATTAATGTTTCTGTTCCTAATTCTTCCACATCCTGTAACCTCTTGTGTCTTAGTGGTTTTACTGCCTTTCATGGGGTGATACCAATTAAAAAAACAAACAAAAAAAACTCATGTTATTCTATCATGTTGTTAAGTGAGCAGAATAAGTTGAAAAAAAAAAACAAAAAAAAACTCTCTAGCAAGAAAAGAATTGAATCTGCATCCCTGGGAACAGCTTACAATAACAATGCTTTCCGAGATTTTTCAGACTTGCAATAAGTAGTAACAGAAATAAGATGAAAAACTAGTCAAAAATTAATAAAGACTACACTGTAATAAATTCATTTGCAATAGACGTCTTTATTTAAAAGAAAACTCCCAATGACAATTAAAATCTAACTACTTACATAGATAATAAAATTGAACAGATATGTAAGAATAAATAAAACGGCTGGCATGGGTTGAAACTTTCTGCTCTTATCCCAGCATGAGACTGATCCATTTCCATATTCAATATAATGTCTGCAAATGATTTTCAAGACCTTTAAACAAGTCGCTCAACTTTGCTACATTTTTCTATCACACACCTAAAGCCGAATGAAAATTCTTTCACTTCCCTGCAACTCATCCCTCCTGTGTGAAAAAGACTTTCAAGTTTGGTGCAGAAAAAGTACCGTTTAAATTAACAGTTTTATTTCAGTAATGTACAGAAAAAAATTAGGAGATTGGAAAAATTGGAAATTATTTGCAGAAGTGAATAATGAAAGCAGCCAAAAAATTAAATTAAAAACATAAAAATAAAAATGGAGCCTGATTCAATCGAGCAGGAGTTGCACTGAGAGAACCTTCTGAGGATTGGGGGGGGGGGACTATGAGAATATGTTTCAAAAATGGAATGAAGATTTGTCAGAGCCTAAAAGCAAACAAATATGGAATAAAATGTAAAAAGGATTGGAAAGTAGAAACGAGAAGAAAGACAACGAAAACATCTCAAGTTAATGTTGACTGTGGAGTTGAAAGAAGTGCAAATGAGAAACTGGATGTTTGCTTTGTAAAGAATGTAAATCCGAAAACATTGGTAATTTACACTGTCAGTTGTTTCATATATTGACATGGCTTCAACAAAATCTCTCTTGACCACACATATTTGCAAACATGTTCTTCAGATAATGAAAATCTGGGAAATCTTTTCTTGCTGTTAGGAGAATTTAGTGCCATTAAAATTGCTAGAAAATAAAACTTGTGCAAAAATTGTTGCCGCAGGGAATCCTCATCTCTACAGTTGTTTAATACTAATTTTTTTTGCAACATTGAGAAATGTAAAGTATTTCTAAATGACCTCAAAAGGGTCAAAGATGAGAGAAAGACTGATCAAGAAAACTAGGACAAGAGATCCAGTCAAATGTTGTTTAAATGTAATATGTTTTTAATTAATTGTTCACCCAATACAAGGCCCAAGAGCCACTCAAGGTAGAGGGTTACTGATTGAGGCTGATGC
Source organism: Acanthosepion esculentum (assembly GCA_964036315.1). Classification (NCBI taxonomy): domain Eukaryota; kingdom Metazoa; phylum Mollusca; class Cephalopoda; order Sepiida; family Sepiidae; genus Acanthosepion; species Acanthosepion esculentum. Next base: position 85,202,977 of record OZ038493.1, read on the forward strand.
ATGCAAGAGGGAGAGGTGAGAAGTGCAGTTTACGAGGATATATAAGAAAGATAACGGTTATTTTTAGGTTCGAAGAGGTTAAGATTGTAGTGAACTGGGAAGCTATCTTTCAGGAATGTTCCATAAAGTAGCATTTCTTGGAAAGCTGTCCGAATGGAATTTCCTCCTTATTAATGGAATACAAAGGAAATAGGGAGAATTTGTTCCAGTGTATGTAGCCATTCATGAATGAGGAGAACATAGATGAATGTCAGATCAAAAAGGGAGGGTATATATCTGTTACAATATTACGATTAAGTTATAAATAATTGATGGTTCATATTGACCTGTGATGATATACATATTCTTTTTTTCAAGAAAGCTGATAAAACAAATTTTATTATGAGATGTTTGGCTGACAAGGCCAGAGAGAAAACAATAGAAATAGGGAAAATAGAGTTGAGTATGAATCCATTTTGTATGGCTAACAAGTTAAGCCATCAATAAGGTTACAAGGGAAATTTTCAAATAAATCATGTAAAAAAAAACAAAAATAAAAGAGTAAAGTAAAACAGAGAGTTGACAGTGATTTTTGGAAAAATATCCTGTATGAGAGAATGAGAAATAGTTGATGAGAACAAAGGTAAAAGACATTAAAACAATGTAGACTAAAGGAAATGAAGACAGATTAAAAAACAAAACAAATGAGTTAATATTCAAGAAATTCACTTAATACAAAACTAATATTACGAGTAACATAATCTAACATAAATAATCTAATATTCCTTTTTGTTTTGGGTTTACATATATAATCTTAGCTAACTGAATGACAAAGTAGAAAAATTCTTTGTAATGAGTTTCATCCATCTAAAAAGACATAATCAAGACTAAAGTAATGTTCTTATTGATGGAATTATATATATGTTGAGGGGAGGAGATATAAACATAAACCCCCTAGATATATATAATTCTAACAAATAAGAACATTAGTCTGATGAATTCCTTTTAGAAGTTGAAACATGTGACACAGAATGTTTTCCCCTTTGTCATTTAATTGCCTAACATTGTCCTGATATATAGACATTTATATCATTCTCCAGTGTATAATCTTGAAAACTAGATGACAACTGGACAACAGTCATGTATTTTTATAAAAGTTACAAAACTAAAGTTGGATTGGAAAAGATTCAGGAAGCAATCTGGACTCATAACCATTCGGACCGTTAAATCTGGTAAATTTTGTATGACTTTTTGCAGTTTCAGTCTAATTAATATTTAAATTTTACTTTTTGGGCCCCAGTTTACTTACCATTTTGCATTGGGATATCTTGAATTGAAACAAAATGGTGTAAAATTCTTCATTTGAAGTTGGAAAAAAAGAATGATTATTTGCTAACCAGTTTATAAGGAAACTGAAAATATTGTTGCTGATGGCCATTCATTTTTCAAGTTGGGCTTATGAATAGAGACTGAGGGGGTCGGGGAAACAAACTCATTTGCTATGCAATATCTAAAACATATCTCTCTCACACACTCACACACACTTAGGATTTATAAGCCAGCTGCCCAAATATATAGAAGTGGAAAGAGAAACTTCCCCAAAACCTTCCCAATAGGAAAATAATGGTAATTCTATCTCATCCTGGGATTTGGCTCCAATCTTCATAAAGAAAAAAATTAAATTAATATTTTTTTAAATGAAGTCGCATTAATCTTTATAATTATTTAGAATTTTGACAAGTAATTTTATTTGCTGTACATATTCGTTGATAAGCACGAATTTATGTATAGTGCGACTGCTGAAGATTTTTGTATGAATTTTAAACCACTTCAGAAAAACAATTTACCTGTATATAGCGCAAGTGGTCATCAAAAAATGCATGATTTCTAATCTCTTCAAACAAATTGCCTGTGTATAGTGCAACCCCTTATTTTTTGCATTAAAAACTGATCATAAAAATTTGCATTATATAGGAGTATATACAGTACTTTTAATTGCTTTCTATCACAAGTGTCTCAGGTTGTGAATCTACAAATAATAAAAAGATGAATTTCTAGTGAGGCTTGTAGATATGTGCCTCTGAACTTTGTATTGAGGAAGACTGTGTAGCTGCCTCATTGCACTTAACATCTAACACATGAAGAACTTTACGGTTAACAGAGAAGAAAATGAATACATGTTGAGTATAGAGAAAAATATAAGCAGTGTAGAAGCGGAAATCAATTCAAGTAAAGTAAGCTCTCACCCAAGAAAAGAAAAAAAAAAAACTATTTTGAGATGGATTATATATCAATATAAAAAGATAATATTTAACAAGGCACATTTGATACTATTTAGCAATCAACAAGATGATTAAGCAAGACTTTAGTTTTAAGGTGGTTTTACAGTTAAAGCAACAATATTAAAAAGCAAAAAGTTTATCAGCAAAGATTACAGATAAGAAAACAGTTAAGGTTTCTAGACTAAAATAAATTAAAACAATATGTATCAAAACTTAATTTAAAATATAAATTAACTTCTGCATTAAACAAAGAGAAAGAATAGACATCTAGCAACATTTGTTTTGACAGCCTTTCCCATCCCCAACCCAAAGAGTGCACATTGTCTCAAACATATCTATACCAAAATGTGGCCTTGTCATTTCAGATAACTTTTTCTCCTAAGAAGGAAAAAAGTTCCAAAAATAAAATAAGCTGTAAAAATTTTTGCTTTAGGAAAAAAAAAAAAGTCTTCTATTATCAGCAACAAGAAAGAAGACATTTGTTTTCTCCTCCATACTAGAGAACTAGGATTTTCTTTTTTTTTTTAATCAATTTACCCCGAGCAAGGCGATAATGCCTCTAGGATGCACAGGGTTACAGGGAGTGAAAGAGAGCAAGAATACTTTAATGAGAAGTGAGAAAAGGCAATAAAGGAACAGAGTTCAGAAGACAGAAGATGGTGACAGATACTGCATTTAAATTTTTGAAGGTTGCAAGTGGTAGGGTAGCAAGAAATCAGAAAGGAGTTCCACAGGTGAGAAGTGTGAGAAAAAGAAACTGTTAGAATAGAAGTAGCAGTTGCATTTAGCTAGTTCAACAACAAAACAGTGAGTCTGAGTTGCCAATCTAGTAGCACACACTTAAATTCATGCAGTCAAAACACGAAAGAGAAATGTTCATCAGAAGAGAAGTCAAGAAAATATTTGTAGAAAAGACAGAGGAAATTCACGCTACGTCACTGAGAAAGTGACTGAAGTTGAGATCAATTACATTACAGACCCTTCTTTGGATTTTGTCAAGAATCTCAAGATATATAGTAGGAGCACCAGACCAGACATGGTAGCAATATTCGATGCACGAAAGAATTGTAGATTTATAAATGTGCAGGAGGGATTCTAATGAGAAACATTTTCAGGCATGAGACAGTGAACCAACTTTCCTTGCAGTAGATGCAGCAATTGATTCAATATAATCATTCCACTTCAAGTCAGGGGAAAATGTGAATCGCGGAAGGTAATGGCAAGCAGAAAAGGTTCTCCATGGTGATTACATGAAAGCCATTTTATTTTGGCCATTTCTTGCCCCAGTTAACCATTGTAAGTTTAAAGATAAAGCCCTGATGGACCTCTGTGTTAGTGTGAAATGTTCCGAAAGTATGATCTTTATTACATGATTAGTTAGGAACAATATTTGTCCCTTGACACCATAGTCCTTGAAAGTATGTAGAAGTCAGCATGCCCAACCCTGTCGAATGCCTTTGGGCTAACTAGAGTCACAGCCCAAGCTTTGCCATTCTTATCTATTTGCTGAAAGAATGAGAACCTGTATATCCTCTCACAAGTTTAGTTTTTTAGGGATTACTGACATCTACTGCTTCTTGCTTTCCTGCTTGTCTCTGTAGTCCCCCCTTTTTTTCAGGAGTCAGGAGTGGAAGTAAGGAGGAGATCAAGTAGAGAAATATGTCCATCAGAATTACTGGGGAAACACATGAACAATTTTAAAAAAAACACACACACAAAATTTAATTTCCTCCATAACATATAATAATAACAAGTACCTGCAAAATACCGAAGATGTTACCTGATAAAAATATCATCAACTTAATAAACAGAGCTTAGCAAAGAGTTAAAACTTGTCTACTTCAGAAAGGTTACAAGAATAAGGACCCAGAGAGGAAGACAGTGAAATTGTCGCCATAAGCTCATAGAAAACAGCATCCCCAACTCGTCTGGATATTAATAATCATGAATTACGCACAGGTGCCAAGATTCCACTTTAAATTCTTTCTTTTCAGTCAGTCACTGTAATAATTATTTATTATGGTGATGTTTGTCTGCATTATTTCAGCAATAATGCTTAGCACTTTGCAGAGAGACCCATACAAAGTAAGATGTCATTTCTGCAAAGAGCAACTTCACAGAAACAATCAGATTAAGAAATAATATAATCAAACCATTTTAAAGTTACATATTTTGTTTATATAAAAATAAGAGTAAATAGGTAAGATACCACAAATCAATACAAAGGTCTTTCTGCAGATGTAAGCAGTCCAGCAACCATTAATCTTATTAAATATTTACCCACCTCCTCCTCCTCCTCACACACACACACACACACACACACACACACACACACACACACACACACATTCTTCAAGAATTGACATAACTTTGAAACATTTCTCACCATAGTATTCCTTTTTGGTATCCAAACAATCTTTTCTATCATGAATCTTGCTGCTCCTTTTATTTGAACAATTTGTTTACAAGTCTACAACTTTTTCTTTTTTTAAATTTAACAAAAAGCAAAAGTCTTCAAACCTACATTGCGGGTGGTTCTGTTTTGCAACAGTAGCTATTTGCACTTTTAATTTTTTTCAACAGTACAAAGCAACCAATTTGAGGTTTTCTTATTTCCTTCTAACTGGTTGATATATTTTCTTTCAGGTTTTACCAGAGATGAAAAAGAATAATCTGGAACATTTTTTTTAACTCTTGGCTATTCTTGGTTTTTCTTTGACAAAAGGTCATGGATTGTGTACATGAGAACTCATAAAAAATAATGGCTCTTATTATATAACTGGATCACAACATTAGAGTTGGATGTTGGTCATACAGCAGTAGTTTGAACATTCCCATCAATAAGCCATACTTTCTTTGCCATGTTGCAGATAGCATCTGACTGGCAGTCTGGCAAAATAACATCTGACATGACGATGCATAGAAAGTAGAGGTATTTCAATGGGGAAAGAAATTGTACCGATTGACATTCATTGATACTTGCTGAAAATTCAGAGACCAAATAGTGAATCTGAGCAGAGTTAAATGGTAGGTAATACATGTCAGCAATGAATATGAACAAGTGATTTTCCTTCATAGGTGCATATCTTTTTTTGTTTTGTTTCAACAAGCAAAATATGCAGGTTCTTGTTCATTGTTGGCAAAAATGACAATGTGGAAAAATAGTATTTTATCATTGAAAATACACACTCTCACACTCTCTCTCTCTCTCTAATGGCATCATTGTGCCATTTCTGTTGTTTCTATGGAAATAAACAAGTTATTACTGTCAGAGTATGTCTCATACATAAAGAAAATAATTTTTCATGAAGTTTTATTAAATTATATTTAAACATTATTCTGAGAATACAACAAAAATATTGTCCTGTTAAAGTATCAAGAATTGTTCCTTTGGATTAATGCAATTATCTTTTAACTATCAACAAAAATATTGTCTAAAATTAAAACAAATGATTTTATTTATTTCTCAAATTATTTGGACAAGTATCTTCATCTTGGTTACTTTTATTTTAAAAAAATTTAAAGCCACCCTTGAAATGTTGAAGAACAGAAAAATTAAATAGCTTGCTCCAATCATTTACTGTTTAATTTCAGAGAAAATAAAAAATCAGCTCTTGTCTGATATAAATAAGAAACAAATAAAAGCAGATGATCTAATTCATAATCAGACTGCTACTATTTTTTAAATTTTTTTTTATCATTTCACCCCAAACAAAGCAACTGAGCCACTAACACACAGGGGGTTACAGAGCATGAAAGAATATAAGAAAAACATTATTAAGGAGAAGAATAGAGGACAAAAGATAACAATTGACATTGCATTTAAATTTTTGAAGGTCAAAGTTGACTGGGAAGTGAGAGGAGAGTTCCACAAGCAAGAAGTGTGAGAAAAGAAACTTAGCATAGAACTTCTGGTTACATCTAGCCATTTCAACTGTAAAATGAGACTTTGTTGCTAATCTAGTAATGTGCTTAAATTCACAGAGTCTAGGTATGATAGAGAAGAGTTCATCGGAACAATTACCATGAAAGTATTTATAGGAAAAAGGCAGAGGGAAGCTACGTTATAGGAAAAGGGCAGAGGGAAGCTACGTTATGTCAGTGGGAAAGTGACTGAAATCGAATGTTAGAAAAATGAATAATCATGAAAAATTCAAGATACAAAACATACAGGCTCATTCATCAGAATAAGACAAACTATCTCGCTGCTTGATTTCTTTCTGTTCAAGAGATTTAAAACCAGAATGATTATTAAAGGAAAAAAGAAATGACTTCCAATACAACCAACAATGTAAATCCATGCATCATGGCAGGATCCTTTAAAAGTAATCCAATTTCTGGGCATCTCTCTCTCTCATTCATATATATATATATATATATATATATATATATATATATATATATATATATATATATATATAATCAATTCACCCCAAACAAGGCAAAAATGCCACTAAGATGGAAAGGGCTACAGGGAGTTATGAGAATGAAAAAGACTTTAGAAAAAGCTGGAAACCCAATCCTAAACAGAAAACAAGGGATAAACCTCTAATTCTGTTCAAAACGGAGGCATGTGAACTGGATAATAGGCAAACAATTTACAGTAGAAACTGCATATTAAACCAATTTTTGTAAACACAATACTGTTAGAATGCATTAACTTGGCAAATGAAACAATTTCCAGTCCAATTGAGCTACTCATTTTTTGAGTAATATTTTATTTATAAATGGAGGAGAAAGAAAATAAGAAACCTGTCCATGGTAGATAACTAGAGATCTTTTAGAGTCATTTTTCTTCACTCATTTGTATTCTTCTCCATCAGTCATAGTGGCATAGCAGTGATTCTTTAATAATTAATCATAATTAAGGTCAGTAATAATTAAGATTTGAAAATAATCAGTAATTTAACAAACATAAAGTGTGACTTGGTACTGAGTGAAGACCACCAAAAGTGACCTTTAAGTAAATCTTTCCAACTAAAGTCATCCCCATTGTTAGCAAGAAATGATTTCCCATGACAATTGCTGATGTTGTCAGCCAACTAATTTTGGCTATTAGCTTTGGTTGTATACCTAACATGACAAGTCCAATTCATCTGCCATCCTACATAAACATATTTGTTTGAGCGTTTCATTAACGACAGAAAGCAAAAAGTATAAATATTCATTTAGCTTCTTTGTCCTTTTCACATGAATTTCATTGCAGAGGAAATAAAAGTTATTTCATCTTAACCCTTTGGTGGGCGGTATATATTGGCCACTGTGTGAAAGTGCATCAGTGGGCCAACAGTTCAAAGGGTTAAGGTGAAAAAAAAAAAAAAAATCCAAACACATTGATAATTAAGAAATTTGTTGTTTTTTTTTTAAGAACTCCCCAAAATTAACAATTTATAAAATAAGAGGAAAAAAAACCCCAAAAAACATCATGATGGTACCAATTTTCAAATAATTTTTCTGAAAATTGGTGGAAAGAGACAAATTTGAGCGGTTACATGAATTTTCTACTTAGTCAGGTGATTCAGGTATAAAGTACTGAAATTCATTTTCAATTGACTTAAGGTGTTTCAAGTGACAAAGGTGAAATATGTAAGACCAAGTTGAGTGCATGCAAACAGAAAAGAAAGAAAACAATTCTAAGTAAAAATATGTCTTACCTGTGTCATTCACAACTTCTGAAGAAAAGAAAAGAAATGAATTAAAACAAAATAAAAAGGGCCAAAGAGGGAATATATATATATATATTATATTTATTTATGTTCAATATAAGTTGTATTTTATGAACATTAATTTGACATTTTAACTTGACAGATAAACAGTAAATGTTTTAATTCAGGATTAATCCTTAAATACTGAATTCTGAGATAATCACCCAAATTTGAAAGGCTGATGGTATTCTAAAAAATTAAAACTCAATAAATACGGCTTTACACTGGATTCAAAGTAAATGCTTCAATGGTGAATATAATTATGAGAATCTTTCAAATTTCTAAGAGAAAATAATATTCAAAGCACTATTTCTTATATTTTCAAAGTGTGTGATTCACATTTAAAGAAGACATTTACTAATATTCTCTTCTGGAAATAAATCTCATTGAACTAACAACTCCAGAGCCAGATTTATGAAGGACTGGTTAAGGAATAAATTGAAACGTATGCTAACAAACATTAGGGAAGTTGTTTCTTGTAGTCAAAGACAAGTTTGTAATCTTAAAGAATATTTCAAAACATTTTTCCATCTATTTCTTTGTAATATTTGAAATCTAATGAATGGAAACTTTGATGAGATCAAATCAAATTATTATTATTATAATCAAACCAAAAAGCCTTCATTTTTGCCGTTTTAGACAAGGTGATGAGAGAGGGGTTTTATTTTTGACTATCATAAAGTTGGTGACAAAATACAGTGGTCAACAAGTACAGTGCAACCTCGGTTCTCAAACGTCTCACAAATCGGTTTTCAAACAGAAAATTCAAGATGAAAATGCATCGGTTATTGAACAAAATTTCAGTTCTCAACATTGCCAAACCGAGGTAACGGGAACAGAATAATTTCTGAGTCTATCGCCATGTTGTATACATTAGTATGTTGTGTTGTACTTTTTTTTTTTTTTTCAATTTTATTGTACTGTGACTTTTTTCTCTACATTGATTCCTATTGGAAAAATAGTTTTGGTTTATGAACATTTCGGGTTAGAAACGGCCTTCAGGAACTAATTAAATTTGTGAATCAAGGTTCCACTGTATAAGGTAATAAACAAGCTCAGCATAGTAAAAAGAAGAATATCACAAATATCATTTTTAAAACTGGGGGGGGGGGAGTAATGGCTGCAGGAAGGTATGATAAATAGGAGGAGCAAAGATTGAACAGGTGATAAGATCAGCAAGCACCAAACGAACAAAATTTAAAAATTATAGATAAAAGAAAATTGACCTGTGCAAAGAAGTTATCAAACTGCTTCTATAGCAAATGTTTGCTCAGAATAAATTAGGTGAATAGCTTGCAAAAGAGTAGAAGAATCTGGAATGAAAAACCCAGGCCAATGAAAAAGAATTACTTTCCGCAGTAACAAAGTTAAAAATTGTAGTCCCTGTCCAAAGTTTCTTTAAAGATAGATAATCCAGTAATAAAGGTTTCAGGTTTTTAGACACTTACCCAATATATTACGTGTAGCATCGGTATCGTTATCAGACTCTGACAATTCCATGTCAACAGCTTCTGTGTTATCCGCTTGCATTTCAATATCAGCTGGAGGAGTACTACCAGGTGACGGTGCATCTGGTGTGGGCGAAGGCATTGGGCTGGGTGGGTCAGGTAATGTCAACTTCAGCTCATCCAATTTCTTCTTCACAATGGCCACCCGGGAACCAAAGTTTTTATACGCCTGAAAGAAACAAGCATAAAGAGTTGAGCATTGAACATTTTCAGAAACTTCACCGCAGTCTGAATTCCTGCTGATGTAAAAGAGCATTGCCATCTTTTTCGATACAATACAAGGGATCAAGTTCAAAGCTCAGAAGGACTTAGATGTTCTGTTCATGGCAAAGAAAAAAGACGCTCACAATCAAAGTAAATATCAAAATTGGTTTTAAAATCACAACAAAAGTCAAACGATTAGTTTCACACAATCTGTATGTGATATTGCACAGAGTTTAGCACAAGGCCAGGTGGGATGCCGTTAAAACTCAGCTTACTAAACCTTTACTCCCTGACAGGTACTCAACATGTCTCAACATCTTTAGGTAAACCCCACATTTCATTCAAATTTTTCATTTGCATTAATAAAAATCTTTTAGCCATGGTATCATGTCAAAATTTCAGATTAATAAAAATAATTATGATCACTTTCATTTCATAATTGCATCCCAGGTAAATTATTTCTGAGAAAAATGATATTCATTTAAAGTTGATTGTACACATTTTGATTTTTTCCTTGATTATACAATCTTTGAAAGGTAGGAGGTCACTTTTTTTTCCCTTTTTTTTTTTACATACATACATACATACATTGATGTTTCTATCCCAGTTAGCATTGACATTTAAATGAAAATCTTTGACAACAAGTTGAAATCCTAAGTACTTTTAGGGGATAATTTCTTTAACAACATCTTCACTTGTTTCTCTCCATTTTATTTTCAGCACATGTACACGGAGGTTGTATGTCATGGTGAAGAATATTCTTGTCTCATTCTTTTGCAAGGGAATTAAACAATTCTTGTTGACATGTTCTTGATGCACATTGAAATCTATATTAATAGTAGTTATCCTTTCATTTTGCCTTTTTGTGCAGCTGAAGACAAAAGAAAGAAAAGAAAAAAAAAACGGGATCATTTGCATGTTGAGGCAAAGAGAGATTTCCAAAATGTTCATAGATTACAGAAAGAAAACATTTCTTTTTCAATCGCCTCTTTTATATTTTGTATTTCTACCAAAATTCTTGACATGAAATTTTATTTTCTCATCAGGTTGCTTGAAGTGCTTGTGAAAAAGTCATTTATAGAAAATAGGAAAAGGTGCTGAAAATTTATTGACCTTATCAAAGGATTCAAAAATTAATTCTAATGTTTAGTCAAATTTTGTGAAATATGTCAAGAAGTTATCAGCACTTCCTTGTAGGTTTTCAATGATAAAAGTGTCACTTGGACCATCACATGCAATAATGTTATATTCAATAGCAGAAATACAATTTCCATTAAATCTACCAATGAATTAGGAGGAAGTACTTGGTGCATTATCAAACAGAAACTTCAGGTGCCCATCATATTCAGTAATGCTAATGAAATTTCAAACAAAACCCTTTATTCATTTCACAAGGATAGATGGTTCTTATTCTGCGGTCCAGGTTAAGGGAGATAACTTGCATTAGTTGACTCATCTGTTATTTTGACCTTCATGAATTTACCCTTGTGTTGTGATTTCTGAACCACGTATATAGATTCCACCGTCTGAACAGAGAGATGGAACTAATGCTCACCAGGTAAACTGCAACACTTAACCAATGCTTACATCCACTAGTCCACTGTACCAGACAAGCAGGGGGTGGAATTTTGCCCTATAAACCTAATATTTGTTTGATTCTGACAAAGAATTCCCTCAAATGATCAGCCATACCTGATTTCATAGCCACTCCACTGACTACAGCTTAGCTTGCCACAACTGTATGGAGTGCATTAAACAGAATTCTGCTCTCTTCTGCTGGCTTGGATTTGGCCAGTTTGTAAAAGGTAGGACTGTTATTAAATACTGTCCTAATGTTGTACATATTACAGATCCTCTCAATCCTTCTCTCCATGCATCAGATATAGCCAGGTAGACTATAGCCGTTTATATATCCTTTAATGCTGGGTTGGATTTAGTCAGGTATGTGTAAAGGGTGGGACTGTTATTAAATACTGTCCTAATGTCGTACATATTACAGATCCGCCCAATCCTTCTCTCCATGCATCAGATATAGACAGGTAGACTTTCATAGTTTACAAACTACTGTCCATCTACCCTTGTACTTCTTCCCTACATCCAATGTTATTCTTGCAAGTTAGCCATTACCTTAATGAGTGTTTCTAATGCTGACTAGCTGCTTTTGGCACATCCCTTGGAGTTTGGCTCCATATTGTAGAGAAGGAATGTTTCTTCTCTATGTGAATGAAGATGATAAGTATTATTTAATTATTAAATTATGTTTTTAACATCTACTCTGTGTGAGTTATTTGTCTATCCAGAAAGACCCATTCACTATCAATTTCCTTTTCTAGCATTAACTCTATACAAAGTCTTATTAAATTCATACAGTCCAGCTCTATTTATCCGTCTTCCTAGTGAACCCAGAATATGAAGGTATCATCCATTTCAGCCATATAGTTGATATCAACAGCATCATTCTAAAACCTGTTTCCTCAACGTATTCTATAAATACATCTGTCATCACGGGAGACAATAGCGATCATATAGTTATGCCTTCTTGCTGATATATAAATGGAAATACATTGTACATAGACAACCTAATAAACATGTTGACGTTCTAGCAGGATACTGATATCCCAAATCCAAATCATTGTTTGGTCCTCCTCTTTAGAAAATTTTGGTAAATAGGCTTCCGCTATCCAAACTTACCATATCAATGGAATGAATAGGAACATTTGTATTTGTCTCCACAAAATGGATAGAGTTTTCATTTTTTTTTTTCCATAGAATTCTGTTATGGTTTGACCATACCTTTCTTTAGTTTGCAGTAGTTAGCATTCCCATCTAGGCTTACCAATTTTGTTTAAAATTGGTATTTGTCTATCAATGCCATTTCAGTGCCTTGTCTTCTGGCATTATGATTATGCTTGTCTAACTCTGCAAACTTCTGGTAGACATTGTTCTCTTCTAATGATCAGTTTGAGAGACCTAACTCCCTCCAGTGCCTCTCGTGCTTTGTATTTCAACTCGTCTGCTTGAACCTTGGGAATCATTTTCAAAACTGACTCCACCACTGGTACGATCACATCCAATTACACTGGTTAGGCTGCCTTAGTAAATTAAGTACTTTTGTTAATTTTGCCCCAAATCAAGAGTGGTTAGCAGTATCCATTTCTCAGTGCATGTTATGAACTTTGAGGACCAGAAAACAAGTTATTGCATTTTTGTTAATCCTGTATGGTAGATGACAGAATATAGGGACATTGAAAAAAGGGCAGGCAAGAATACTGGGAAACCAGCAAAAGATCCACCTTTCAGGTTTTTTCTTTTCTTTTTTTAATAATTAGTATTGCTGTATTGGCTTGAGTAATTTCCTCAATTTGATGTGACATTGAACAAAACAAGTTCCAAATCTTTTCACTGGGAATTTGTTCAGCATTCTTCTTGGCATTAATCCCAAAGCTCTTGGAGATTGCATGGTTTTTGTTGGAGCACTTTTTCCTTCAGTTCCACAAGGGTTCAATTATATTGGCATCAGGACTTTGTGCTGGCCAGTCTTTCAAAAGTTGAACATCTTCATCCACAAGAAACCCTTTTCTTGCATGTGATGTGTGGTTAAGGAGTACCAGCAGGCTGAAAAATTTCTCCATATTTAGTCTGGCAGATTAAACTGTAGTAAACTAATATAGTTTTTGCTGTTTAGGGATTTATCCACTTTTACCAATTTCCTTCTACCATCACTTTTAATGCAACCTAACACCATTACAAACCCACCACCAAATTTTATGGTCCCTGTTTCTTTCTCCCACTAATAATTTTACATATTCTCTTTTATTAGAATGTAATTATTTTGCATTTGTCATTAAAAATTATTTTTTGCCACTTTCCAGCTTCTCCTGTTAAATGTTCTTTCGATGACTTCAATCTTCTATTCTGATATCTTTTGGTTAATGATATCTTTTTTTGCTGCGATACACCCATTCAAGTTGTTTATTTTGTAATCATCTGCATAGTGTATCAAGTGAAAATGCTTTGTTCAGACTGCATTCACTCCTTACTTGTCTGGCTGTTAATTTTGGATTGCCTAGCAAGACAATCTTTCTTTCATCTATCTTGTAGAACTTTTGTGGTCTTCCTGTTTTCTTTGCAATTAAAACACTTCCAGCAGTAGCAAATGTCTTTTGAATGGTTTAAAAAATGCTTCTGGAAATTCCCAGCCACCTGGCTATTTTTCATGGAGTCCTCTTCCTCTTCAAAGTCTTTGTTTCAGTAGAGGTTTTAGCCAGGATTTTAATGTCAAAAAAGCTAGCTAATGTTGAGCTAGAATAACTTGCCAAAGCACCTTACACTCACGTTCATAAGATGGAACAATTCCTACTCAGAAATTTGCATATATTATCATGACTTTAACATCTCAGATCTTTCAGCGGCCCAAAAGTTTGGGATGACCTTTTATCTGCTTTCTTGTAACAAAATTACAAGAAATCTACAAAAATGCAACAACTTATTTTCCAATCGAGACAGCCAAAGATGCATTCCAAAAGCTAAGCAGAGCATTAAGAGACAGAAAAACTTTGTTAGAAACAAAGAAAAGAGCACTGAACTGTTATGTGATATCTGTTCTTCTATATGGCAGTGAATGCTGGATAATCTCCTCAAAGATGAAGAAGAGACTTGAAGCAACAGAAATGTGGTTCTACAGAAGAATGTTAAGAATACTATGGATTGAACATGTGAGTAACAACGAAGTTTTGGAGAAAATGGAAACAAAAAGGCAACTTATACTTAACATCAGGAAGAGGCAGTTGAAATTTCTGGGGCATGTAATGAGGATGGAGGACTTGGAAAATCTGATACACATAGGACAAATTGAGAGCAAGAGGGACAGAGGAAAACAGTGCGTAACATACTTGATGGGCTTGAGAAAATGGATGGCAGAATAGGGTTTGGGAGAAAAGGCGAAAAGAATTTATTAAGAGCTAAAAGGGACAGAAAGATGTGGAGGGCTATGGTCGCCTATGTCCTGAAGGAACACAGCACATAAGAAGGTCCACAGATACTGACTGCTGATAAAAACATATAATCTTAACTTCTTACTAAAATAAAGGTGTATAATCATTTTTATGCAGTTGGCCCAAATATTTTACATGACTCTTCATTTTTTAAACCTTTGTTTAGCACCATTTTCTTGGAGGTACTTAATTGGTGACTGCTAAGGTTTACAATTATTTTCATGGGTTGATAGTGGATCTTGTTTAATCTCCTATTGTGACCTTTTAACTATTTTAGTTTGTCTATTTTGGCATACCTTGAGCCTTATCAGTTACAAGACTTGATCAGATCTTGTTGGATTCTTTGTTTTTTTGTAAATCAAAGTCTAAAATTTGATTTAGGAACAAGTTGTTAAAAAGTTCACTCTTTTTATCCACGGCTTTTGAAGGATTCTTTCCTTCTGAGTATGCCCAGTTTTTTTCTATTGTTTGTACCCTTCTGTAATCAAGTGTTTTGATATCTAAGCTAGGTGGAATCGGCTTTAGACATCTGCATCTGTAGAAGAACATGAGAAGAATTTGACTTTCATGTCAATTTTTGCTGATGTCTGCATTTCCATTCTTTTATGTTGCAAAGTATTGCTTTTCTAATTTCTGTTTTAATTTCTGAGATGAGAAATTTTGGTTATGCACATGAAACAATGACCGAGTGTGGATGTAAGGGTTGCAGTTTATCATGTCAGTGTGTGTTCGATCCCTGGTTCAGTAGCATTACAAACACCAAAATAACAGAAGAAATAATTAATACAAGTTATCTCTCTTAGCATACCACCTCCATAGATTGAATAAAGTGTTTAATTTGAAATGGTACTAAATATAAAAGGAACCTGAAAAGGATTGTCAAGTACAATAAATGAAACGTAACTAAGATGAAATGAGAACAACAGTGAATAAATCAGTGTATGACAATAATTCTACACGTCATAAATTCAGACAAAAATAATGCAAATAAAATCAGTTTACAAATAGGGGTTGCACTGATCAGTGTATCTCGTATGTGTTAGTGTCTTTGAAAAAAAAAAAAAAATCATCTTGTCATTCTCTCCATATGGGACATGGAATTTTCTAATATCCACCATACTCAAAGTTCTAATATTCTGAAAATACCATTTATCTTTACTTACATTGGCCACTATTTTGGCTTCTCTGTACTGATCCTCATAGAAGAGTTCACTCTGTTCCAACATTGTTATCATAGCAGTTCGATGGTCTATTTCTTTTTGTAGGCTCACTACATAATCTTCAAGTTTGTTGCAAGCGTCTTCAAACTGCCGGGAGAATTCTTTACCATGGGCTCGATCTGAGAAACAAAGAGAGAGAGAAAAAAAAAAAAGGTTATTTGCAAAAAAGCATCTACAAAAGTAAAGGCAAGTCTTCTTTCTTTTCTATCAATGAATATCATTCATTTTTTTTTTAACCCTGAAAGTGTCTGGAAAAACAAAGAGATCAAAGGTTACATACGTTTATGAAAATACTAGCAATATCAGTGAATAATGTGCTGCAACAGCGAATGTGTCATTTTTCATAACCACTTACCAGGTACAACAGGGGAGAATTGGGAATTTAATGACTAAACTACAGGCCTAATGGGCGGTGGGGTCAGACAGGCTTTGCGCTTTTAACCACTCAAAAACCAAACGAGTAACTTCAAGTAGAACATTACACACACAGAGGGTGTGATGGGTAAATTGTTGCCATTTTATATTTTCAGTTTCACACGTGTGTTACTTGTTTTTGATTTTATTGACTGCACAGTATAGTAGGATCAGTTGGGCACTGTCTGTAAGAAAAAGAGCACCCTGATGTAATTCACTCTACCAGAAATTTGGAAACGACATGCTGTACTGCTTAGCATTTGTGCTGGAAACTTCAATACAAACATTTCCGAGTGTTTGGGTGTCAATATGAGGACAGTGCAGAGGATTCAGAAAGAGTTGGATGAGTCTAATGGTGATTACGAAGGTATGGCAGCTTGGAAAAAATCAGTCTGATAAGAACTCCCGAATTTGTTGGTGAGGGCCTCAGACTCAACATGGAAGCCTACATCAAGTGCCATGGGGAGGTAGTGCTGCCCTTGGTCAAGAGGGTAACTGCTGGAAGACCCTAAGTCTAGCAACAGGACTCTGCACCATGCCACACTAGCAGGAGAACCCAGTCATGTCTGTCAGACAATTTCTGTGAACACATCACCCCTTACATGTGGCCACCTAACTCCTCAGACTGTAATTCCCTAGATTATCATCTCTGGGGTGCAGTTGAGTGAGAGACTCACATAACTACTTGTAACCACTAAAGATGAACTAAAGGCAAGGATTATGGTACCATTTACCAACATAAACAAGGAGACCGTCCAGAAGAGTTGCAGTAGATTCTGAAGTTGTTTGGAGGCTGTGGTTGAAGCCAATGGTGAATTTATTGAATAAATTTACTCCCTAGTAATTTTGGTAAATATATCTGTTAAAATGAGATGTCAATGTTATTTTCATTTTTTGTGCTATTTTGACAATTTATCCATTGCACCCCCCCTCTCTCTCTCTCTCTCTACACACACACACACACACACACACACACACACACACACACACACACACACACACACACACACACTTAACAAAGGACAGCTCAAATCATTACTCAACTTTCATGCTCTCGCAATCTTCAGACAACAAGATGGCAGTCGAGTTAGCTGAAGTTTGCAGGAACGTGAAACCTAAGTAACGACTTGAGCCGTCCCTTGTTAAGTGCTAACGCCGTGAAGTGTTTTTTGCTCTGTCTGGCTAGTTTGGGCATTGAGCACTTTACTGTGTAGGTAGCTGTTTGCCTTTTGGTTTTTCTTGTCTGGGATTTTTTCTTGTGTTAGGTCATCTAGAAAATTGTCTGTTGGTCACATCAACATCATTAGTTTTTCTTTAGCATATATAATCCATCACTAAAGACATTGGAAAAAGCATCAGCTACATACCACTCCAGTAAGTACCTGACCCCATCTGCCATGCTTTATCCTCATAAGAGTTAGATCAGATGAAAAATGGATTATTGCTGCTTTATCTTGTTTGGAGCTACACAATCTTCTCTTTCCAGCCTTAACATAGTTCAAAAACATTTACATGACCTTGTAGGTGATTAATTACTTTCCTTTAGTGTCCATTACTTTGCTGAGCTTCATTTGCTAGTTCCACCAGTTCAGACTTTTATAGCTAAGACCCACCATGTCATATACACAGGAGTGAGTCAGCTTCAGTCCTTTTGTATTCCATTGTTAAGAAACAAGTTCCATTAAGAGCAGCTGCTTTGTGGAACAGACTACCACGAGGACTGTTGCCTAACAACTACAATCCTAATTTCTTCAAGTCAACTATGCTACGTGTCCTCATAATCTACAATTGTTATGGACATAAAATGACTACATTTAGTAACACTCTACCTTTAGTGACTTTTGGGCCTTTTGAGTGAACAATAAGTAAAATTTTATATTTTATTGGCCTGAAGAAAAACTGAGATTTGATGAAGAGTTAACAGAAAAAGTCTTGAGGAAGAAATTGTTTTTCTAAAATACAGAATAAAAACTCCACAAGTTGAAAATTCTTGTCAAACATTATATTAGATGTTCCTCACCCCATTCTTAAATAAAATTAAACTAGGGAAGCAGTTTCAGGAGAAAAAAAATCAAAATTTGAAATTGATAAATGGCGTTTTAATTTTTCAGCAGTTTTAAAATCAGGGAGGGTCAGATAAGCAACAGCACCTCCTTTTATGCTAAAGTGTTTTCTGCCATTCCCACAAAAGAATTGCAAATTTCTGTCTGAATTTCTGGGGTAAAGAGTTATCATTATTTACACAGGAGTGGATTAAAGTATTGGTTCTGGAATATGGCGACATAGTAATTGTAAATTTAATCCCTGGGCCGGGTAGTGCAGACTCAGTGCAAAGAAAGCAAGCAATAACCGAGCAGTACTAAATAAGAACAAAAGGAGATATCCCTCGATATGGACGGCAGAACGATAACAATCTCACCTTGTATATTAAATAAAGGGTTTAGTTCTAAATTCCCTGAAAGTCATGAAGAAGCACCTGATCAAGGCCAGAGGAGACAATGGCTGAAGAATTGTGATAATAACAACAAAGATGAAGACGATAGTCTTAATGTAAATAATTGCAAATATATATTAATTTTATACACTGTGTGTAGACATGTCTGCAGGCTAGACCTTCAAAAAGCCATTTAATTATTTCATTTTCTATTTCCATCTTCAGTTTCTGTGCCCAACTATTCAGAATAAAAAACCAAAAAAAAAAGACATTTTCCTTTACAAACAGTTAAGATTTTTTTTTCTTTTCCAAAACACTGTCTGCATTTTTTTATTCTTCTACTGACCATGTCAACATAATTCTAGATTTGCTTTACATAATAATACTGATTACATCAACAAGCGAACAAAGCTTGGATAATGGCTACTGTGTTTCTAGGCTTTCATCTAAGGAGAGCTGGGTTTGGAAAATAAAAAGAAAGAAAGAATATATAAAAGATTATCCAATATAAAAAAAATAAAAAAAACAACATAATTTTTTTTATTTTTTTAAATAATAAAGTAGCAAGAATTTTTCCACTATCAGATTTTAAAGATATAGCAGTCTGGGTGTGAACAGATACAATTACTTAATTAAGCAAAAATATTTATTAATTACTGAGATATTATCAGATTTCAATATCATTAAAACACAATGCTGTAATGGTGACAAGTGTTGACATTGGCCAAAAGACATTCAAATGTTAGGGGTGATGGGACACACATTGTTTTCATATGCACGTAGGTCCAAGCATTGAAAATATATTTACAAATCTTTTAAAAGATATTTTAAAATTAAAAAAATAATTTGAAAGAACACATAGAGAAAGGAATACCACCAATTTTACAAGCACAAGAACAGAAGCAGTATTTCCAGCTATGAACTGAAACCAAATTTCTTGACTGCTTTTTTTTTTTTTTTTTTTTTTTTTCAGTATTTGTTAAACATAGCAGAAAAAATAACCGTATCTTTTAGATTCATTTTATAACAGCTTCATATTTTATTAAAATGGATTAGTGCTTGTTAAATTGCAACTGTTTATGGATAACTACTATCTTGTACAAAGGGGTGCTGAAAAGCCACTAAGACACAAAGGAGGACAGTAGATAGTGATTGACATCGCATTTAAATTTCTGCTGATTAAAGTTGGCTGAAAAGCACGGAGTCAGAAGGGAGTTCCACAAGTGAGAAGTACAAGAAAAGTTAGTATAGAATTTATGGCTACATCAAGCCAACTCGACTGTAAATTGATGAGATTTAGACGGCAGTCTAGTACTGCACTTAACTTCAAAAAGTCTAGGTACCTAGTGAAGAGTTCATCTGAACAATTACTATGAATGTATTTATAGAAAAGACACCGAGAGGCAACCTTATGGTGGTAGGAATGTGACTGAAGCCAAAACTGAATATATGTAAAATTTTAAACTATCAGTGCCACATAAGGAAAAATAAATGGTAAGTAACATTTAAGGTTTTTTTTTCTTTTCCATAATTGTAATGAGTATGATATTGAGGCTCGGATTGAGGAATCGGAGAGCTAAGTTCGAATTCCAGTCAAATCCATTACATTCACTGAAGTGCTAATACCTTAGGGAAAGGTATGAATCTTCTTCTTCCTTGAGCTATGGGTAAATAGCAAGACAGACGGGTTCTATAGCCCTGGATGGCAACTGGTTTACTGCAGAAAGAAATGGCAACCTACTGCGGGGAAAAATCTGTATCATGTATGGCACATAACTGACATGATATTGAGTGACTTTGTACTTAACTCAGCAACATCAACTGATTAAAAGATTTGATCACTGTCATATGGTAGGAAAAAGATGAAAGAAGAATTCAACTTCAGTAAGAATCATTGTGCCTGTATTTGTACTTGGTAGAGAGGAGTATACCAAATATGGAAGATACCAACAAGAGAGAAGAGAGGAAAGCAATGTATGGCTGTAAAATAAATACAATGAAAACAACATGGAATTTATTCAATATGGCAACATCTTTTCTTGTAAATTTACATAAAATCATCTTTTGATCAAATGATGGCAACTAACAAACAGGGATCAATGTTTGTCTCCATTAATGACAGTAAAGAATCAATATTAAGTCTCTAGCCAGAAATATTATTACGTCTCATCTACTGCTCTAAATACCAATAGATAACCTGATCTGGACACATTTTGTAGGCGTTTCAATAGAAATACTTGGGGTGCTCACCCTGAAAGAAAACTCAACTTCTAATTAGTATTCTTCAGTTTTCATTAAGTACCAAACACTGGAATCACTAATCAAAGACAGACAAGGAGCCCAACTAATTCACAACTATTAATAAATTGGAAAACCTTAAAAGAAATGCCTCCTTACGTGATATTTTTTAAAACACTTTCGACAACTGATATAAAATCCTGCATTTGATCATTTGGTGAGATTTTTGGAAGTCGTTCAAGCCAAACATTTTTAAGCACCCACTTACAGATTAACAAGCTAAAGTTATTGGAATATCACTTATTTCTATGCTTGTATCCCACTTCATGCTATTAGGTATATGCATCTGCACAGTATTTCTACATACACTGCAAAAAAACACATGGATTCTTCTGCCACAATTGACAATGGACACAAATATATTAATGACAAGTAAAATATTGCCATTCAATAAAGGCGGCCCAAAACTTTCACAAAGTATATCAAATATATTGGTTAAAACCAGATTTGCAAAAAACATTGCATTTGGAAAATATATGAATTAATTTGACATTCTAGTCGTAATTCACTTGGGAAAATTTCCTGCTAAGATATGTAAATAAACCTCTTTCTGAATGAGCTGATGAAGAACTGCTTTGCATACAACTGAAGCATCTGTTGTTTGAGAGGGAGAGTGAATACAGACTACTTTCATGTTTGGCAATTCTGTTGGTTGTCTACCAAAATAAATACTGATAAAAAGCTTAAGACTTAGATGGGGGGTCTGGAATTGTGCATAAGAGATGAAAGCATAAAAAATTGGTAATTTTATTTAAAATGTCATATTTGAAAATAAATGATCACAAATTCATTCTGCTAGCATATATATATATATATATATATATATATATATATATATATATATATATATATATATATATGGCTATTTGTGTGTGTGCATGTGTGGTGCATTTTCTTTAATGTTTCTTTTACTGTATTTTCAATTTGAATAAATTTGGGAGGATTATGTAGATTCCATTTTGCATTCAAACAGTTTGAAATTGTATCCAAAATTTAAAATAATTTACAAATATTGATAATAGCTGATTTAAACCATTTAAAAAAATTAAAAAAATATAAGCTGATCTGTAAATTAGCATATTCCTAATCATATGGTAAGAAAAGAAATTCAATTATTTCTTTAAGTTTTTGAAATTGCATTTAATGTAGGTTCTTATTAATTTTTCAAATAAAAAAGTTTTTTTTTTTTTTTTAAACTTTATAAAAGTGATATACAAGAAAGTCATTATTTCTGCAAGTAATTATTATTACAAGACAACAGTGCTTCTTCTGACTGAAATTTGTCCCACTAAGAAATTGTATTCTGGTTAAAATGAGTAATTCAAGACAATCTTGTTTTGACCTAATCCATAAAGGCAGACACAATAAGCAGCAAAGGAAAAGAGGAGTGGGGAGCTAGACAAGTAACATTAGAAGAAATACAGTCTGTAAATTGATAAGGCAAAGGAACGGGCGGGGGGGATTGGCCACAAGGTTATTCTACAGACTTCTCACATATTCTCTGCTTTTGGAATTAAAAAGAAAGAGATAAAAAAAAAATCATAATGTTAAAATCAGAGAGGCTCTATAGAAACAATTCTCTTTCAGATGTATTTCAAATAAAACAAAAAATGTTTTTCAGTACACTGGAAAAAATTAATATTACTACAGCAACTTTTTTTTTTCTATCTTAAAACTTCTTTTTCTTTTTTTAAATACAAAATAAATTGGAAAAAAAACGTGTTTACTTTACTGAGATTTTTACAAGAGCTATTCAGGCATAATTTTGCATTTAAAGAATCAGATCCTCAAAGAAGACTGTAGATGGGAAGGGAAGAATGGTGAAAAAAAAAAAAAAAAAAGGAGGGAGGATGAGGATGGAAAACAGTATCAAGAGGGAAAAGGAGAAGGATTACAAAAGAGAAGATACAGAAAAAAACCTGTAAGATGAGAGAGAGAGAGAACAAAACAGTAAGTGAAAGCAAACGAGAGGGGAGTGGAGAAAGCAGATGAATAGAGAGAAAAAAGAGAAAATGAAATGTGAATGGGAGAAAAACGTCAGAGGAGTAATAATAGGAGACGAGAGAGAAAGAAAGGTATAGAAAGAAAAGAGAAAAAGAGGGAAAAATATTTTAAAAAGAAAAAAAAGTGTAATAAAAAGAATATTTATACGAAAAACTTTTAAAACGGACGCAAATGTGTTAAGAAGAATTTTTTTGCTTATTGCCTCACGGATGAAATCTGAAAAGGGGTTATGTCCCTTACACTGCTCATTGATTTAGAAAGACGAGTCTTGAAAGTTCAAACTGAAAACTATTTTCATCTTTTTACATGGCAAATTTAAATTCTGATGTTAAGAACACAGTAAGCTCAAGAGATTTTCTGTTTATTGATATTTTCAAGGTAAACTTTTTAGCAACTCTATTCAGAAGGATAGAACAGACTGAAAGGAAGAATTACTTTCAAAATGTTAAACTTTATTCTAATTTATAAGCTAAATAGGTAAGAAAGAAAAAAAAAAGATTCTTTATAAATTCAAGTGAAATATACCTTTAAAGATTAAAAAGAATAAAAGTTATTGTCATTTCATTGTCTTATTTTTATAATAGCTATTTAATTTTTTTTTTTTTTCAATCTGTAATTTGGTAGATTGATGGATTACCTATAAAAGGTTTAAAATGTTACAGATAAAGCAAATCTGTCATCATATATCAACAAAAACAATACATGATTTGTAGCTGGAAGAATTTCTATTTTGATGTTATTGATGGCATTTAAAAAATAAAAAAAAATAAAAAATCCCAGGACGTAAAAATGTTGATTTTTTTCATGACAGGAAGGTTTCATTTCAAAATTTAGCCTTTAAAGCTGTAAAAGATCTGTTAATTTTTTACAAAAACCTGAACACAATTTTAATCAATTAAAGAACAGAAGTTTAAAAATATACATTTTCTCTATTTATTATGTCTCCTTTCTTTTTAAACAAGTCGTATTTTAAACAGATGGAAATGTATTCAGAAATTCTTGATAATTGGAAAATTTTACAAGTGTATAACTGCTGTGAGTGTATTAATTTAATAATATAACCAATCTAAAAACTTTGCCAATTTAAGGAATTGTTCAAATCGGCTTATTATAAAGAATTTATAACATCATTTCTGTATGAAATATAAATGAAATATTGCATGAAGCAAATCTTATGATTCCTTGTCATTAAGTTGGACATATTTAGTGGCAATTTTATTTTCCTTGTTTACTATTAAGCATTTTACATAAAATTCATTGGCATTAATTTGAAGGGATAAAGTTTAAATAAATTGAAGCTGTAAATGCTAAAATGTAACAGTGAAAACTATAATGGGCATTTCCATTGGTGTTATGGAGTCTTCCTAATGATGTTGTTAATCAGAGTTAAGAGGTTTGAGAGATCACAGACTAGACAATCATGACGCAAACAAATTGGCTGAGGACAAACAAAATGTGCTTTATTAAACCAAAATATTTTGTATTGGGTCTGAAGTCAACTACAAAAAATGTCACAAGTAAAATCAAAGGAAAGAAGGATTTATTTAGATGATTTACCTGTAAAAAGTTGGGAATCAACATTTACAAATGCACTTTTGCCAATAAATTATTAGACATTGAATATTAAAACATGTCAGCTAACGTCATGAAATTCAGTATATAAAAAAATAATAAGCTTATTAAAAATAAATATAAAAACAATTGCCATATGTAACATGAAAATATTTATTTTGCCTATTTTCATTGTTTTTCACTGTACTTTGATTTCTATAAAAACACTGATGATAATTTAAAACAAAATTATAATGCTGTAAAATGTTGATATTTTGCTACTGTTGCTTTTGAACTTCTATTGGATAATTTCCAATTTGTTCACTTCTACTTTGTGTCAACAAACTGTTAATAAATAAGTGGTGTTGTGTCCTAATTATCAAACATTATTTTCTTGTTAGGTGGATGAATTATTGCTGTAAGCTGTTTTGTTTTGTTTCATTAATGAAGTAATGTTCTTTAAAGAGAACAGTTTATGGAATAATTCTCTCTGTAGTGTTTAAGTCAGAAACTGATGGATGCATCAAACACCCCAAGAGCACAATACTTTATAAAGAATGTGGTTGTTAATGTAGCACTCTACCTATTGAGGACTGTAACCTTGGCAACATGACAAGATACAAAAAGTAAGAAGCAAGTGATGTAAAATCTTATTTTGGGATGTGAGACCAGAATAAAAACTAAAAGGAAAAAATGTCAATCAAATAAAAGGAAAACATGTCAATTAAATAAATTGAAAAATAAAATAAAATAAAATAAAACTGATTCCAATAAACAAATCATCTGATCTGAAAATAGAACTAGGTCAATGGCAAAATTTGAACCCCTGGATAACATAGGAAAATGCATTAAACCATTCACCCAACTAAGTAAATCTTCAAACTTGCTTTATTTTTGCCTCTAAGTGGGTTGATATGACAAAAAGTACAGTTTCTAGGAGATAGTGCATTATCTAGTGTGATCAACAGCCTGAACTAGATCAGCACACTCAAACCTCAGTCAGGATGACTTGTGACTTTGTACTAGCACAACTATCAACAACTCCCAAAGGTTTCCATCTACCAAATTTCACTCACAAGGCTTGGGTCGATCTGTGGTACAGTTTTCCGGCATTTTTGAAAGGTGCTGCACACCGAGATCACCTCCTCCAGACTGATAACATCAAGGTCAACTTCCTGATTAATCAACCATGGTGAGATTCAAACCCAGGTGTTATATATATATATATATATATATATATATAGTATAGATAATAGATCCGTTTGTATGTAACACAGGTGGATCCTAGTAATATAAATTTTAAAGCTGATCCACAAAGAGAGCTCAATGTATTTATTATAGCAGAGCATATATATTACATAGCAAAGAATCCAAAATTACCTCATGTGGGTATAGCCTATTTCAGCCGGCACAACCTTGCACCAGTCTTCTTCAACCCTAGACTGAATTTGTCTCGGAATCAGGGATTTAGAATTTAATTTAGATAGCAGTCAAGGAAAAAATACTGAACCTACCCAAAATGACGCTGCAGCTAGATAAAAAACATGAGTTAGTGCTAAGGGGAGGGTGAGAGGTATCTCTCTAAAAGGGGAAGATGTCCGCTGGAATCAACCCCAATATTTACCTTATGATCTTAAGTTGGGGTTATATGAAGAATGAGGTGCTGAATTGAAACTAAAAGAAGGACCGAAAGGGGAGTTTATTTATGACCAAAACCTTTAATTATATATAAAGGAATTTAGGTTCCCACTAGCTAGCAAAATTTCTGAGTAATTTTCTTTAAGACATCATCTTGTTGGCACCCATGTGATATCTATAAAAATGTATGAGCAAGTAAGAAAAACAAGTTGAGTCAGTTTAAGATTTGCCCTTCTTAAGGCCAAATGTTCAACATGTAACCCTACTGCCTATAGTGATCAATTTCTGAATTAATGTTGTGTACGGCAAGAAAACTTGTGATGAAGACACACAATCCCTGCTAAGAAAATATTAATGAATTTCAAGGAGACACTATTTTCTCTCCTGTAATAATCTGCAGGACTACTACAATGGTGAGTGCTTTACAATTCTGCGAGCTCTACTCTTTCAGCGAATTTACAACAGCATCTATAGATAAACTTATTGGAAATTTAATGTTAAATACAACAGTTTTCTTTTCAGGTTTCAGAAGAAACCCTAAGAAGTATTTTTGCCTGTGAGTGTTGCTTGAGCAGAATGCAACTGCAGGATTTTTGACTGGAGATGAGAGACTTCATAATACAGCATATAGGGCAATTTCATCTTGATCTCCCGATCCAATTTACCCTTCTTCCAGTGACTCAGGCACAGTGGTCAGTGACCAGAATTTTAACTGAGTGAAGCATCCCCACTGCTGCTGATGCCAATGAAGACCCAATCTTCAAATAATCACACAGCTGGTAGCAGGGGTGATAGGACCACATATGGCCTTTCAAGAGGAGAATTGTCCAATCAGGTCAGGAGCTTGCCAATTGACATAATTGCATTATCTACCATACTTTGGCATTTGAATGTACACGCCTGCTTCTAATTTCAAACTGACACTCCACAACAGCTTTTCACCAAGACTAAACTGATGATAATAAAACAGGTTTCTCGGAGACTGAAGAAAGCACAACCAGACATATAAACACCATTTAAAAGATGACATCTTTACAACTCAGCAAAGACATTCTTAGCAAAAGAATAAGAATTTATTAAAGAATAATGTCACATGTGTTTAATTAGATTCAAATGAAAAGCAAAGGAAGGAAATTAGATAGCAAAATGAATTTTTAGTTTTTATTCAAAGAGAAATGACAAATTAAAGACATCTCCATGTAAATATTCAGAATATATAATAGAGGTATTAACAAGAACTACAAATATTTTTATTGCACAAATACTTTAGGCAGTTTATAATAAAAATTATAATATCAAATTAAATTTTCAAAAATAAAAAAATCCACATTATAATTATAAAATTACTAATTCATGATAAAGAACAAATAGGAAACATTTAGCAATCTAACAGGTTTCACTTTTATTAAAGCTTCATCAGAGGATAAGATATGGAGAAAAAGAAGAAAAAAAATTCTGGTATTTTAGCTTTTGTGTTGTTTTATTTTATACTAATGTTGGTTTAAAAAGTCAAATGCTCATAAAACACAAAATTGATTAACCAATGAAAATGAAACAACACAAAAGTAAAAATACCAGAATTTCTTTCTTCTTTTTCTCCATATCTTATTCTCTGATGAAGCTTTAATAAAAGTGAAACATGTTAGATTGATAAACTTTTTTTTACTAATTCATGTAACTACCTCATTACTTAAAATGGTCAAATTCTTCCCAGTAGAGATGAATATAAATTCAAAGTTAAAGAATGATCAATATCTGTCGACTCACTCTTGGTGATCTTCCAAAGTTGATTAATATTCCATGGTGATTTATTTTTCATTTTCTGCTTTAATTGGTTTCAACAATTTTTCATAATATTCAAGTCAGGAGAATGGCTTGACCAAATGTATGATACGATTTTCTTTTAAATAATTTATTTTTGACTCATACAATTCTTTTGTGAAATGCATGAATTTTCATCTGTTTAGGCTAAATGTTCATTGAGTAAACACCAATATTCTTTTTCAGAAATATATAAAATGTTGACGCTTTTTCTGTCTCATTAAATTGCTCCACATACTCCGATTGCCACTGAGGAATTTACCATTTTCGCAATATATTTTTGAATGAATTAAGAATTTTCTACCAAATTACCTTTTACTTGAAAAAAATCAAAATATTAAATTCATCTGAGAAAATAAACTTTTTCAGTTTGAGACTAGCCATTGTTTTGGGAGCACATCACATCTTTCACTATTTCATTTATTTTTTGCCATCAACTTGATTTTTCTAGCTGAAAAGTCAACCAAATAAATTATTTTATTGCCACAGACAATGCTTGACAGTATCTATACTCACAATATTTGTTAAACTCAAATCATTTCAAATTTGACTGGATGTTTTTCTCATGTATCCACCCCTTCCAATTTAATGATGACTTTTCTTTTGTCCCAGGGAGATAATTTGTGCTTATAACCAGATTTGGGTTTGTCTGAAAAAATCTCGTCCATCAGAATCGTGTTTATAAGTTTGTTGCACATGACAACAGTATATTCATTTGATAGAGACCATTTTCAATATCGGATTTACCTTTCTTATAAAGAGCAACAACTTTTCGGCATATGTGGTATTTGGCAGTCAAACAGGTAAACTGAATTTTGTTTCTAAATGATGCTAAACTAATTTAAATTTTAATTTTACTCAGCATCTAAAGTATTTGCTCATTAAATTTTTTCTAGTTCCTGTTAAAATCTATAACTTATTACATATTCAAAATGTGTACAAAAATGTTTACATTATCTTTTTTTGTTATTTAACAGATTGCAACAGCTATTAGGGAGATGTGATTAAATATACCTTAATGTTTAAAAAAGATTTATTCATTATTATTATTGTTTAGGTAATAAGCATTATATAACATGGCACAAATAGCTATATTGTGGAAAAAGGAATTTTCAACAATATACGCGTTCTGTCTATATTTCTGAGATGAGGTATTATGTACAGTATTTACATTAGTCGGACTATTGTCCTCATCTTTGTCGCCATATTTGTCACGTTTCGGCCATTGTACGCTCCGACCTTCTTCAGGTGGTTGGAATTTCGAACTGAACCCTTTATTTCGATCGCTGGGGTAGACTGTTCTAGTTCCACGAGCCATGTTTGATGGATGTCAGTTATCAGTTATCTCCTGCTAATTTTCCTCAAGGACACATGGCACAGTGGATAAAGGCGTTGGTTAGATCCAGTGACAGACCCAAAGAGTGTGAGTTCAATACCCGGTTAAGGCAGTGGAGAACTTTCAGAGGGAAAATTAGCAGGAGATAACTGATAACTGACATCCATCAAACTAGTGGAACTAGAACAGTCTACCCCAGTGATCGAAATAAAGGGTTCAGTTCGAAATTCCAACCACCTGAAGAAGGCCGGAGCGTACAATGGCCGAAACGTTGTGACAAATATGGTGACAAAGATGAGGACAATAGTCCGACTAATATAAATACTGAATATACGCATTCTTTACATATTTATGGTTATTTTTTTAACTTTTATCAAAAACGACATTCTTGTACATGTAGTTATGGATAATATTACGCATTAATTACTAATTGTTTTAATTAATAACTATTTGTGCTCAGTTGTTGACATTAATAGCTATCTGCTGATGTGTTAAAATTTTGGAATAATAAAAATTTAAATTTCATCTCTCTGATAGATGTCGCAATCTGTAAATATAGGATTAAATTTAGAATTAATTTTATGTAATATATTTTTAATGCACTTGATGAGAGTGTACTAGATGTGTAATAGAAATGTATTGTTTTGATAGTTACATCTTCAATACAGTACTAAAGACTTGAAGAGATTAGTAAATTGTTTTTTAGATAACAGATTGTATAAATGTAAAAAATAGCAAAGAAAACTATAGACAAGTCAACACATATTAAAAAAAAATGTTAAATAATTTCACCCAGTCAAATTCATTGTCATCTCGTCTGCAGTCGCTCTCTCACAGACGTGATGTTGCATCGCTCTGCCTTTTCTACAAGTACTTCCACGGTAATTGCCCCGAGGAGTTGCTTTCGCTTGTCCCTAAGCCTTATGAATTTAAGCGTCCTACGAGGCTGGCATCCCGTTCCCACCCCTTCACCGTTGAAACTGTTAGATGTAGACGTCTCTTCTACTCCAATAGTTTCATGTCTCGCACATCTCGCCTATGGAACTCCCTTCCCTATTACTGTTTCCCTGACAAATACAATCTCCAACGGTTTAAGTGTAATGTCAATCGTCATCTCCAGTTGCCTTGATCTATCCACTTCCCTTCTCCACTTCCTTTCATCTTTCATTCCTATCTGCTCTCGCTCTAAATCTTCTGTAACCCCCTTGCCTTGATCGACCCTCCGTCCTTCTCTTTCTCCACATCCCTTCCTTTACCACTCCTATCTGCTCTTCCTCCAACCCTTCTGTAACCCCATGCGTGATAGTGGCCACCAGCTTTGCTTGGGGTGATACGCTTAAAAAAAATAAAAAAATAAAAATAAAAACAAACCATAATCCTCTCTCTGGCTTAGTGAGTCTAATTTTACTACTTTACATATTTAGTCTACACCCTGGCACAATCTCATTTTCAAAATGTCTAGAAAATATAAAAGAAATGAGTTACATTCGCTCAATACAAACACATCTCATAGTGAAACAAACATTAAGCATGCTACTTTCTATAAGATATCCATCAGTCCATTCAAAAGAGAAACACTTTCATATAATTAAACAAAGCAAATAATTGTTTTTTTTTTTTCTTATTAAGATATTCAGATTATAACAGCAATGTTAAAAGTTGCTCTGTATATGGTCATTAAACAGGCTTGAAGCCAAAGTCCTTTGATTTTAAGCAAAAAGCTTGGAAAGTAAAATTTACTTAGAATACAAGTTTGTAGACAAGTGACAATTGTAGACACTCTGTTCTACTCAACAGCAGCTAAACTGGAGACTTTTTCTGTCATTATTAAAAAGATGTCAAAATTTTGTTTGCATGAATGCTAATCCTTTATCAGATTATTCTCCATTGCATAATGCTAAAATTCAAAGAGCTAAAGAAAAAAAAAAAAAAAAAAGGTATTATTTTCAAAATTAGCATCCATCTTATTTTGTATAAAAGTCCATTGTAGCTATTTTGTTAAAATATCATTTTTAAAGAAATGAGTCATTCCATTACCACTACTCAAACTGCCCAAAACATAAGATGATGACCCCCCCTCCCATGTTTTACACTAGGGATTGTATTCTTAGAGGTCATGGCTTGTCTTTTACTCTAAACTCACTGTCCCTGATTCTAACTAAACTATTTCGTTTTAGTCTCATCCTTCCTTAAAACAGAGTTTCCAAAATTTCTTTTTCCAGGTAAACAAATGAGAATTTTATTCAAGGCTTGCAATGATGACTTTGGAGCAAAGGTGTTTCCCTTGGTCAGTAACTACAAACAATCTGTTTACTAAACATCCTGCTTACTTTACAACATCACATATCTACGCCATTGTTTGAAATATCGGCACAACTTTAGGGTTCTTCTTGAACAATCTTTCTTTACAATCGTTTAAGCTTATAGCCTCTTAGCCAGGAAGAATCGCAATGATTTTTGCTCACAGTATCTTTCCCAGATATACTTGGCAGTTGACTTGGGTACGGAAAACTGCTGTTCACAATTTGTTTTAAATCTACATGCAACTTTCACCTTGGCCATGTTGCTGTTGTTGATGCATGGGTTTAAAGTGAACAATGCACATGTTCATTGCAGTAAACTTAAATTCTTTTAAAAATTTACAACTCACAAGTAAAGCTTAATAGATTACCCTATCATAACAGAACACAAATATTACATATTTTATGAATTTCATAAATAATGAAAATAATTTTCTGGAAGACAGATAATTTTGTCTTTGCCAATTATTTAATGTTGTGCTTACTGAATTGAAGAAGTTTCTGAAAGAGATTTTCACTATTTAGATAAAGTCTATGGTTGAATTATATCTTTCCTGTATTAAAAACATCTGTTTCAATATTTGAAAAGTGAATTATATTATTCCAAATTAAATTGAGAATAATATAATCAAGGATCTTTTGCACCTTGTTATATATATCTTACACATTTAAGTGCAGTACTAGATTGGCAGCAAGGTGGCATCATTTTACAGGTGCGCAGGCGAGATGTAAGCGTAAGTTCTATGCTAACAGTTTCTTCTCTCGTACTTCTCACTTGTGGGACTCTTCCAGCCTCTTGCTTTCATGTCAACTTTGATCTTCAAAAATTTAAATGCAATGTCAATTATTATCTTCCGTTTTCTTAATTCCTGTTCTTTTATTGTTTTTTTTTCTCCTCAATGTTTTAATTTCCTCGTATTCTCTCACACTCGGTGACCCCTTGTGTCTTAGTGGCTTTATTACATTGTTTGGGGGTGAAATGAATTAAAAGCAAAAAAAATAACACACACACACACACACGCGCGCGCGCATTTCTTCTTCAAAATTTGTGGACCAAATTTTTCACTACTCCAACTTTTCAAAAATGATTGAAGGGAAAAAAAAATTTCCCAGAGGAAGAAATAAAAACTGAAGATGGAGTTTAATCATGGTGATACCTTATAATTTATATTTATTACCTTGAGTTTTTGTAACAGTATTTTCATTAATAACTTACTTTCTGTCAAAACTATTTTTCGAAAAACTTGTTAAATAATAAAAAAAAAGAAAAAAAAATGACATCTGTACAGACATTATTATGAAATCAATTATATAACAGTTGCACTTTCATAACAGAGTTTCCATAAGTTGAAAGAAGTTTTATTAGCAAGCATTTATGAATTTTATCTACACAGACTTCCCTACACCTTATGAATTGTTTCCCTTTAACATGCTCCCAAATACTCTACCAAAATAACCACATCTCAATATCTGTGTTTTAAGAATAGAGAATTCATTCTATTACCAAATCAGGAATTATTTTTTTAAGCTACTGCAAAATAATAAAAACAAAATGTATTTCTATAACATTATTGTTGGTTATTTTCTAAGACGCCTTAAAGCCAGCCTGTCTTTATTGGTGGACAGAACTGACTAGCATTGAACTATGAATTAAAATGTGAAATCAGATATCAAGGGACAATATTATATCTTAATATTTTAATTTTTCATAGAAAAGTAACCCACAACTTATTTTAGATGTCTTTTTAAAACAGTATTACATTTTATTCATCATCCTGTAATATTAAGAATTGGAAGAAGACAAAAAGACTGATACAATTCTAAGAAAAATCTATTTCCATCACTTAATATTTAAAACTTGTTACAATCTATTTTCTAACAAAATAAAAAAAGGACTACAATTCTTAGCATAATTTTGAAAACGACATAAATACTAACCAAATATTTGCAAAAAGAATTTTATTTCGTTTCTACTATTGTGTAGAACAGACAATTGATTTTCTAGAAAAGAAGACATTGGCCAACAATTTTGTTTGGCTTATTAAGTAAATTTTCTACTTAATAAGCAAACAATCTTTTTGGCCAACCTCATAACAGAAACTGAAGTTTTAAAATTATTCTGATTCGGGGCATCATTAATATTTTTTGATTGATAAGAACAATTGAAATTAAAAAAAAAATTGAAAATGTAAAACTGATATTTAGAAAAATAATTTAATAAAAGATACAAAATAAAAAGAAATTAAACATTTTTTCTGGTTGATTTACCTTTCAGTTGTTTGACTGCTTCAAGATTTGAAGCATCCAGGCGTAAGGTTGAAAGCTGCATTAGTTTTAGTTCTCCTTCAGCTTCCAATTTACTAACACTGGAAATTTTTTCAAGCATTTTTTGGGCCTGAAAAACAGAACAAAAATATTTTCAGCCTAATCACATTCTATTAAGAAAAATGTTTGGTTTTAAATTCATAATTGCTAAGAACTTTAGAGAAATTCTAGTTTAATTTCCACTTTCAATGTCATTGTACATAGATTTCACTTTAAAAAGGCTGAAGGCTGCTTCTGGTATGTCATAGAATGTTGCCATTAAAATATGTATCAAAAAGACGTACTGTAACAGTTTATGGATGATGTCAACATTTTCTGTTCACTGGACCCAACATGGTCAGAAAAATCATAGGCAACATATCTATTTGAAACCTTCGTGTGTCTTGTACAATCTTAAACTGATTTATAATGCAATCTTCAATTTAAATATCAAAACAAAATGGAAATACTAAAATTGAATTTTTAAGAAGAGATTGTTAAATGAGCCCATGGTGTTAGCAGTACTGTCCATCTAAGTAAGTGTCATTTAGTCATGGCAGACAATGAAAAAGATGCCTCAATAGCCAACTCCAGTGTAATATACACCAAAATGCCAAGTAGTGAGAGAGAGTTACATGGTTGTTGAGTGGGGTTGGTTCACTGACTAGTGACCATGATGTTGCACTACTTTATCACCATTTGCACTACATGTAACCCAACAATGATGGATAATGTACCAAATTGTTGGGTTCAAATTGCACGGAATCAACTTGTGAAGCATTTTGAAACTTTCTAACACCTGATATTGGTCCCGATTGATCACTCAACATAAACCGATTGAGTGCTGATGGGAAGCAGCCAAGAAGTCTATTTTCATGCAAAACATCTTATAAACATAAGCAATGGAAAAGATGCAGATTCGCTGTTTGTATTTTATAATACGATACTAAGATGTGAATATTACATGCATTGTTATGGAATACAGTTAAGGAAAACATCAGTCTTATCAAAATCATGTTTATTTTTTTTAATACAGCTGCACTTTTTGAGTACAGTAAATGGCTATGGATAGTTTGGTCAACAGCATAGCCAGGGCCACCAGTACATATGCTAATTTTATATCTCGTGCATGATGTGACCCCTTTAAAATTAGCTTGAAAATCAGATCTTCAAAAGTCACATGATGTGTGTGTGTGTGTGTGTGTGTGAGATGTGTCCCGTGGGACCTTGCTATGCATGAGACTTTAATAAGTACAAAATATCTGACTGCCTTTTTTTTTAATGTAAATGCATAGTTTCAATATGAAGAAAAATAAAGAATATGAATTTGTCTCTTAATTTAAATAAGAGAGATGCTTAAAATGGTTGGTGAGAATGCTAACAATGTTTATAAGCAAATAAGACTTAGTGCCAGGAAATGGACATGGGGAAATATAAGCGCAGGGGCGGAGGGGGAGGTCTTGGAAATACGGATAACTTCCTTAAAAGAATTCCAAAGATATTTTATAAAAGATAATGGTGTAAACTGTCATTTACATATTTCTCAACTGAAGCCCCCATGGCCAATGTTTGCTCAAAGCAGTTTTGTAGCAATAGTTTTTGTTTTTTGATGTTTTTTAAAACTGCCTTATTTTAATGATCTTTGCAAAATTTTAGTAAAAATAAATGTAAAAAAATGAATTAAAAAAAAGTAATAACAATCATTGCATTTACCTTGAATTCTGCTACAATCTGCTGGTGATTTAATTTTGTTTTTTCATCAACTGCAAAAAAAAAGAAAAAAGAGGAAGACAAACAGATTAACATTGAATCAAGTGAATACACCTTTTGGGTCAACTTTTAACTGAACTGAACATTCATCATTTCAGATACAGATAAAATATTTGAAAAAAATAAAATAAAACTTTTTCTTTTACATTCTGAACAATGAAAACCAGAATTTGTGTTTTATGACTGCAGTGGGATGTTAGTCAAAAACTATTTAAGAAAATCTATCAAGACATTCAAACATTTTGTAGTAAAGCAATATTCAGATAAAATACCTACAACAGATTTTTCTAGTATCTACCATGAAAATCTGTCAAATCCTATATAAAATCATTTGTGCGTACCATTTAATATTTCAAACCCAAACACAGATAACACCTGTTCAAGGGAAATACAAGCAAATTGTCTCACAACTAAACAGAATTGACAATTGTTGATCTTTACAAAAGTTTTCTGTCCATTGGTTTTACTATTTGAAAAGAAAATATTGACAAAAACCTCAATAAACAAAAAAGGCTAATAATTATGAAAATGTTAATCTTTTTACATTTTTTAAAAGCTCGATATAAAGATTGTCAGTTGAGCAGTGAAGAAGCACATCAGTAGACAGTGATTCAAAAGTTTAATTGTTGAAAACAAAAAGGAACTGGAGTATCTCCAAGCACTTGCAATGAAATATCAAATAGGACTAGAGTTTATTAAAGAGCATTTATTTATTAATATACTAAGTAAAGCTCTGTTTTAAACTTTTTAGAGCATAGCAAAGTGAAATAGCATAAAACATTTTTTAACAAGTGAACATTAGGAAAATACTTAAGAGTCCTGAGCAAAATAAAATTATATTAGAACATCAGAGGTATATTATTGTTGGAACTTAGATATTTTGTTAAAATAAACAAACCAATCACCAGCATTATCAGCACTGGTATCCAGTATTGTTTGTTGTAGTAAGAAGGGCAGCATCTTGTACTTAGTTTCATCAGGTGTTAGTTGCACCAAAAAATGTATGATTATGTATGATCACGCATCTTCATATTCCAATATACCCAATTAAACTAATGTAGGTCTTCCAATACTAGCAATAATTTAAATCAAAGGCATACAAAATTTATGTCTGAAGGCTAATTCCAAAAAGGGCAGCAAGAAAGCTTTTCTGCCCAACTCAAATCATAGGCTTAATGAATCTGCAACAGTTTTGCTCACCTGGAATAAATATAAGACAGGAGATTACTGAAAAGTTCACAGCCAGATTAAGAAGGTATTAAAAATACAATTCTGATTTTTGGTCATTTGGCCAGAACTGACAACTGCCTAGCATATCCTTTTTACAAATATGTACAACTACTACTGCCGATGTAACAAAATGGTATTTCATATCAATTTGTATTGATCTTTGATGCTGTCCAGGATTT
Organism: Acanthosepion esculentum; assembly: GCA_964036315.1. Classification (NCBI taxonomy): domain Eukaryota; kingdom Metazoa; phylum Mollusca; class Cephalopoda; order Sepiida; family Sepiidae; genus Acanthosepion; species Acanthosepion esculentum. The sequence continues at coordinate 85,240,148 of OZ038493.1, forward strand.
TTTGCAAGGCTTAAAGCCCTCCACCCATTACAGTGTAGAATGGTACAGTTAGAAAAAGAAAATTATAAATAAATAGAAAAAAGTAAAAATTTGTTATGCTTTTCAGTAATTAAGCCCTTCAACTCTTGCATTGCAGCTGCTAAACTTATGCATTCTGCCTTTGCAAATGGATAGTGCTACAGTTTTTGTTTGCCACTTTTTCAAAATGTCAATGAACTATTTGGTGATAGTTGAAAACCATAACCAGTCATATTGTGATGGATTTTAGAATTACTCCAGTGTGCGTCACAGAAACCAATTAAACTTGGGGATTTAACAGACTTTCTGAAAATTAAATTTTGATCCTACTTTGTAAAATTCAAATAACATAAAACACAAATGCCTTGCCTTATGGTTAAATGGGCAACAGTAGGTGTCATTACACTAGAACAGAGATCCGGTTGAGTGGCCATCATAATGTAGATCAAAATTCCTACTAATTCTCTAGACAACTTGTCATCAAACAATTCAGTCCTTACTTATCTTGTTGAAATCCATTTTATGAAGACTAGATCTGGCTTACAAGTTTCCATACCAAATTTGCTTATAAATGTTTCTGGACCTGTTTGTTCAAATAACATCACCTTCATATTTCACACCTAGTTTAAGGGTAACTGATTTTGGATCCATATACAAATCCAAGCCCTTCTCACTCCTGTTGGAGGAACCATGCCTTCAGGAGTGTAGTCATACTCACCACACTTGCCAATTGTGGGTTGATGAGGCTATTTAACCCATAGTTGGAGGTTTTCAATTCAAAGTTGTCTCCTAGATTGGTTGGCTATAAGACCCGGTGTATCCCACTATTTCTCCATAGCTGGGGGGAGCGAGAAGGGATGGATCCATAAGTATGATAAAGAAAAAAGTTTGCATGACGTATTTCGTCCCTTAGGACTTCAGACTAGGGTTTTTATGTTGATGCAATAACACGTGTGTGCAAACACGAGACTTTGGAATTTTGAATAAAAAAAAAACCCCCAAAACACCAAAACAAATCTGAATGAAGTTAGCTAGGTTATATATGCAAAACACACAAAAAAAAAATTCAATTTTATTTTTTTGAAATTCCAAACGTCTCATTCATGCGCATCAATGTAAACAATAGTCCGATGAAGTCCTAAGGGGGGTGAAAGACACCACATGAAAAATTTCTCTATTTTGTCATTCATATTTATATATATATATATATATATATATATATATATATATATACACACACACACACACATATATATACACACACAAAAGGTGTGATGGGTAAATTTTCACTATTTTATTAGTTCATGCACATTGTTTTTGATTTTGTCAACTGCACACTATAGTAGGGTCAGTTAGACTGTGAGAAAAAGAGCACCATGACAAAATTCACTTTGCCATAAAGTTTGAAATGAAATGACATGCTGTACAGCTTGGCATTCACACTGGAAGCACCAATATGAACACTTCAGAGTGTTTGGGTGTTAATCTGAAGACATTGCAACTGATTCAGAAAGAGTTGGAGGAGTCTAATAGTGTTTGGAGTGATCACTAGTGATGGCAACATTGTACCTCCATTAATCTTCCCACATGGCCTCAGACTCAACATGGAGACTTACATCAAGTGCCTTGAGGAGGTAATGCTGCCCTGGATTAAGAGGATGGTTGCTGGAGGACCCTATGTCTAGCAACAGAACTTTGCACCATGCCACACAAGCAAGAGAACCCAGTCATGGCTGTCAGACAATTTCTATAATCCCGTCCCCAGACTGCAGCCCCCTTGATTATTATGTGTGGGGGTGCAGTTGAGCAAGAGACCAACACCAAAATGAACTGAAAGAAAGAATTATGGCAGCATTCACCAACTTAAACAAGATCATCCAGAAGAGTTGCAGGAGATTCCCAAATTGTCAGGAGGCTGTGGTTGAAGACAATGGTGATTTTATTGAATAAATTTACATTTTAGTATTTCAAGATACTTTTGTGTAATTTTGATAAATATATCTGTTAAAATGAGATGTCAATGTTATTCTTATTTTTGCAAAATTTAGACAATTTATCCATCGCACCATATATATATGGTTGCCTGACGATTGCACTAGCATGAAACAGACTGTCGTCTCTAAGTGCTGACTTCCATGTACACTTTTATATTTACACACGCTCTATCTCTGATATTGAGCACTTTATCCCATAAATATAGCACTATATTTCTTCATATATATATATATATATATATATATATATATATATATATAATAAACACACACCAAAGCAATTTCTCTGAGTTTCATTTTGATTCCAGTATCTCTTCACATTAGTTAATGTCAAATTAATTTGTTATAATAATAGGATTGTCATTGCAGCTATCGACAATTATCAGTTTATATGTAACATGTTTAGTTTAGATACAAGTATCAACAAGTGATAAAGTCTTGATTAATTAAATAAATGTACAATATTCTTGGTTCTGTTTGCTTTGAATTACACTGCTTTGACTTTCTTTTTCACATAGAATTTTTCAGTTTTTAATTGCAAACTCTTCTAGCTGCTCCATATACAATTCACAAGCAACTGGAGTATTCAAATCAACTTTTAACATCGATTTGGTGTATAAACAAATTAAACTGAAATTCTGGGAAAGAGAAAATGCTGTATATGAAAATATCTCATGATAATATTTGTGAATATGACTTTGCAACAAAAAGTGCCTTATATTGTCCCTTGTTCGATTGAATTGTGAAAAGACCCCAACAATCGTCAGAATTTCTGTAAAAGATTGTAAAGAAACGAGTACATATGGATTTATTTCTCCCTTAGAGTATTTTTAACAATGACTTGAATTAATAAAAGTTTTGACTGCTTGATATGCCTAGGATATGTTCACTTAGGAGTAACCCTATAGACTCAGGTAGATTTCACATTATTGTCAATACTACACCCAACAAGATGTTTATTATTTGCATTTCTACTCGGATATCAATCGACACCGCTTTACAAAATACAGTTGTGTTCAATATGAATAGATCTGGTATCCTGATCAACAGTTTCCCCCCCATGCTGGAGATCTTTACATTGATTGGTATTTATTTCTTGGTAACCTTGACCTTAAACATAACTGACATTTGGATCAATACTGAAGTAGTGACCAGCCTGAAATCTTGACTGGAAAGGTGGTTTCTGTTGTTTCACAATCATTAGAACTTTTCTTAATCTCCCTTTTTTCTCTTCAACTGGATCAGTTTCAATTGCCTCGGCTCTTATGCTGATTATTTCATCGTGCCATCAAGTGGCACAAGTGATGGATTAGTAGGTTCACTACAACCATTCACAGCTTCAAAGTAACTGCTCCTTAGTTCCTTTTTTTTTATCCCCCCCCCCCTTTGGAAATTATGAACAGAATATGCCAAGCAACCATTATCATAAGCCCACAAAAATAGACTTTTCATTTCTCATGTTAAGCTGGTTTGTATTTGTCACATTTGCATCACCAAAAGTATGCGGATTCCTAATATTTGATTTAACATCAATGCACAATGCAACTCTTGCCAAAAATATTAGTCTAGTTTATTAACCTTGGTGCCCAGACTTGATGAAGACTACACCAAGTTGCATGTCATGCATAAATGAGTCTGAGAAAAAGGTTACTCTGGGCATGAAAATTAATTTCTTAACATTTCTGTTAAAAGGTGATTTAACTAAAATATTTAAATAAAGTTGTGATTTTTATATATATATATATATATATATATATATATATATATATATATATATATATATATATATATATAAAAAACAGTAAAATTTAACTAGTATAATTTGATATTTATTCATTTTTTAAACTTTTAATTTAAATTTTAAAATCTTATTATTTACACTATATTTGGAAAATTCCTGTTGAAAATACATCTATACTTTTTCATGAAAATAATAAACAAACTAAAAATTCTTGAAGTTATTTATATTAAAAAATTGAAACTAAACCTTAATAAAATTAATTATGAATACTGCACAAATGTTTTACTCAGCGAAGTGCACTAAACTTTGTCTTTTGTCTTTGAAAATGATGAACACTACTATATTTGTCTTGGAAAAAAAAAAAAAAACACCCTAATGATGACATTGTGCTAATGTTGAAAGTACTTTTAATGAATAATATGTATCAACACAGTAATGTTCTCGCTCCTTTTAATAATGACACCAAAAAGCGTGTCCATGAATATGAAAGGATCCAATTGAAAATAAGTAAACAAAACTTGTCTAAAATATTCAATGAAACACACACACACACACACACACATAATATTACACTAAAAACATGTAAAAAATCGCTACACAATTGCAGTCATGTTTCAATGCATCTCAACAGGCCACTGTAAATTACTGGCGAGTAAATGATTTATTTAGATTTAAAAGATAAATTCAACCTATTTTTAAAAAAAAAAAAAAAAAAAAAAAAAATGGTGGGGTTTATAGGGTTTGAGGGCTTCACTCTGATCAACCAATCAAATATGACCAATGTTAAATTTAAACTAAGTGAAGAAGCAAAGATAACTTGGATATATATATATATATATATATATATATATATATATATATATATATATATAAGTAGATAGATGTGTGTGAAATTCAGATGTAAAGTTAAGAAATGAGATTTTCTGAGATGGTTTCCATACTTTTAACTTTGTACATATTTTTAGTTTATATATCATTAATGTAACTGGTGGAAATGGTTGGTTTATGGTGATTTCAGATTTTTTTTTCTAATCATTTCAGCTCGAGCAAGGCAATAAAGCCACTAAGACAGAAGGGGTGGAGTTACTGAGTGTGAGGGAATATGAGAAAACAAAACTATTAAGGAGAGAGAATAATAACAGAACAAGACTTAAGACAAAAGATAACGACCAACATCACATTTAAATTTTTGAAGATCAAAATTGAGAGGGAAGGAAGTAGTCAGAAGAGAGTTCAACATGTGAGAAGTGAGATAGAAGAAACTGTTAGCATAGAACTTACGGTTACTCATAGTCATTTCAAATATAAAATGATGAGAACTTGGCACCAATCTAATACTGTGCCTAAGTTCATAATTTCTAGGTTCCATAGAGGAGAGTTCATCAGAAAATATACCATGAAATTATTTATAGAAAAGACACGCAAGCTACATTATGGCAGTGTGAAAGTGTCTGAAGCCGAGATGACAGGTTAAAACCAATATCATTGCAGATTTTTGCTTGGATTTCATCAAGAATTTCTAAAAGATATGGCAAGAGCACCAGACCAGTTGTGGCAGCAATATTCAAAGCAAAGACAAATGGTGGACTTATATGTAAGATAGATTCTGGTGAGAAAAATTGTCTAGCACAACACAGTGAAACAACTTTCTTAGCAGACTTAGCAATTGATTCAAAATAATCATTCCACTTTATGTCAATGAAAATGTTAATCCAAGAATAAGTCAATCTCCTGGAAGCTTTTATTTTTTATCAGCCATACTGATAGAAAATAAAAGACTCGTCTCAGATGATTAAAAGAGAGCAGTTACATTTTTGAAGCCATTCCTTGCCTCAGTTAACAACAGAAAGTAGTTAATTTTCCAGGTGCCAATTTGACCGTATCAGATTATTAACACAGGAATAATTGGTTGTGTCATCAGAATAGATATCAAGTAGAAAACTGATGCCATCAGAAAGGTTGTTGAAAACTGAGAAAAACATGTTCTTGGAGTGGGGGCATTAATGTGTGACACTATTTAGCTATGGTAATTGGCTAACTAATTAACCATAGAAATTAAAACAAGAAATACTGAGGGTGAAAAGAAGTTATTCTGAAAGATATACTGTTTGATATTAAAAAGATTTTATTTTATTTATGAAAAAGATACTTTTCACAAAAGACAGTAAACCCATAGAAAAAGCTATATCTGAGAATTTGTCAAACTGATTAATATTGTTGTAAAGGAAAGCCTTGCCGAGGGAAATAGGAGAAATTGGAAAGAAAAACAAAGCATTAAGATATCAGGCAGACCACATGGCGGTCATAAAAATTTTGGCCTGAGACGATTGCTGATACAGGGTAGGGAGAATCAATATTAATTATCTTTCCAAGATATCATTTTTTTTTTTTCTTGAATGGCGGCAAGGAAAAGCCATATGGTATTTGCGGGAATTTTGGCATGAGAAGGAAATTTGTCTCAATACGGGTGGAGAGGATTGTTATTATTTACTTTACCAAAGTGTTGCTTTCAGACACCGAGACGTTGAGTAGCAATATGGTGATTATAAAATTTGAGGCATGAGAAAAGATAGCGTGGAAGAATTGTGAATTGGTGAGATAAGGAATTTAATTTCTCAACAAGCCAAGGGTTCCAGTATAAGCTAACTTCATGAAGGGACCAGATGGCAAACTTTGACAGTGATTGATGGAATTGGTAAAGAGTGCTGGCTGAGTGGATTCTGGGTGACCAAAAGATATGATAGATTTTAAGTGGCAATGCGGGATTCGTAAAAATTTTGGCCAACAAAAGGAGAATTTTGTAAACAAAAATTCTGGATTATAAATTTAAGGAAGCAAGCTTAGCCTCACCCGCATGGCCGGGATGCCAGTGGTCAAGTGATAGCAATGGTGATAGGCGGAGGTGAATGGATGAGAAGGACAGAGAAGTTATTAACGCCCACTGAAGGGATTGGTACGAGATATCAATGTGAGAGAAGAAGAGCCTAGGAGGTTAGCTCTCCTCTGACCTTCCCTCACAGACGACGGAGACCCCCCCCAAAATGGAAAGTAATCAATTTTCCTGGCCTGACAAAGAGATTTCTTGTTGGAATCGAGATTTACCGAGAACCCCAGGCCGTGTCTGGCCCTGCACCAGGTTTTGGTCGGTACCCATATAAACGAACGTCCTTGGTCCGTTCGACAGTTAGTCAGTTAGTTTAGTTCGAGTAGCAGGAACCAGAGTGTTGCCTTGCAGAAGCTGACCGAGTGATTCCCCGACCTCTGACTTCGCCCATCCTACCAATAGCAAGTTATACTGACGAACGAAGCTATCCAGCACCTAAGAACTAAATCAGTTGACTTAGGTTACCAAACTTGCTTGAAATGTAGAAGTGTCACATTCTGTAGAAAACGGACTGGGATAGAAACACACTCCTGTATATAACAGACGGATAAAGTTAATTTGTAACATACTTGAACTTCTTGGGTTTTTCTTTTATTTGCTTCTTTGTCTTTACGCTTGTGCGATATCACCTTCAGTCTGGACTCAGCTTATACTACGGTCCGACACCTGATTGATCTCGTCTGCCTAAGATCAAAATCACAAAGTGGGTAGGTTAGACTTGAGATCGAAGCAGTTACTCCAGTAACCAGACGTTGGAAGTAAGCTGGGAACGACGGAGTTGGTATTGAACCAGTTGCAGCTGGTGTAATGCCGTTAGTATCAACGAGCAGAATTCGACCCTGGACGGGCCAGTGTCACATATTGGTACCCAGACCGAGGGATTCTGCCAGGCAGTGACAATGACCGATCGACTGGGACACAGGCTGGTGGCAGCGACTAGAAGTCAACCCCAAAACGTCAGTGGAAGAAACATTACAGCTTTGCGCTGCGACTGGGAGTTGACCACGGGCCGACAGCTCAGTGTCACAAATGCAAACAGATCTAAAAGAGTGAATTCTGATAGTGTTGGAACAATAAGTAAATCCATAGTGATTAAATGATTCAAGTAATGATTATTTTAAAACCTGTTTATAAAGAACTAACCCTAGAAAAACAAAAATAAAAAAAAGTTTGAAAACTTCAACAAAACCAATGTTATCTACAAATGTGCTTGCCTTCTTGGAGAAGTCAAACATTGCATTGGTTACCCAATCAATTCCTTATCCTATTGGATAAACATCTCCATTAAATTGCATATCAGCAACCAAAACACAAATACAAATATAAGTGCAACAAATACTTATTGATAATACTAAAATATAAGCAAGTTGGAAACTTTAACCATAAAAACCCATCAATAAAATTTTCTTCAATTTAGGAATATAGCAAATATATTTCACAAGGAAAAAAAAAACTAACTTTACATGACACCCAGCAATGCATGAAACCACAACACTTGGAAATCACCAAAGAAATACACTGGATACCTACAGATAAAACCTTATTAAACTCACCAAAAGGGTTTTGATAATGGCTTATGAAAGTCAAAAGCACTCAGACGTCCTTGTTTTGCACCCTCTTTCGATTTTTGTCCATTTACTGAATTCATTTTCTATCTGTATGCAGGCCGTTCACTGCCAGTATAAGTTCTAGATTATTATTGTAATATCCTTTCCAAGTATGTCAAGGTTAGCAAGCAGTTCAAACAGTTCTTTGTGAGGTAATTCTCATTTGCAAATAGGATTAGTAAAATTGGATGGAATCTGATCAAATGGGAAATAAATAATTTTGAAAAAATTTTAGTGTGACATGTTTTGTCAATAATCCCACACCATCATCTGAACAATTTTCTTTGAAGCAAAAAAAGAAGGTGGGGGAACTATATTCACCAAATGAAACTGGTTTTACTTAATGTGCAAACGATTCATTTGGTCAATATGCCTGCATCATGATAGAAATTAAATTTTAACTAATTTCGATTTAAATATGCCCACATTATTTCAGATCTAATTTAGTAAGAAATGTAGTTATTTCAAAATAGAGGGGATGCATATTAACCAGACAGGGCTTGTAAATCAGAACACATGGCAACAAATACTGAAGAGTTTTCTTTTTGTCAAAACTGCTTCTCAAAATCTCACCAAATGACTATACAAGAATTTTTCTTTTGTTTATTTGGGGGGGGGGGGTGATCAGGGGGGATTCTTGCTAAGCCAGGAATTTTTCAGCACCCTTTGTGTATGTGTCTGTGAGAGGTAGGGGTCAGCACCTTGTACTCAAATTTGTATGTGTGTGATCATATACTAGTACAAGCTCCACTGGAAATATATTATTACATATGGCTGCATGTTTATATTTCAATTTGTATTCACTGAACCTTAAATGGTTTGGCCAAATGTTTAATATTGGATGCACTGGAAACTCAATTTCGTGTTACCATAATTCCCCATGTATAATACATCCTCATCCATAATACACATGCCTAAAATTGTGCTGAACATGTGGGAAAATGATTCTACTCACACATAATACGCACCCCTTGTTTGGTAATCAAACCCTATAAATTGTACCTCCCCAATTTCATTATGGCCAGCATTTCCTACTCTTTTTTTTTAAAAATGGTTTTAAACACAGAATAATATTATTCTAATTTAGTTTTATGATAATTCTTATTTTATTTTACAGCAATTTTTTAAAGATTTTTGTAGCTGCACATAATACACATCCCTGATTTTGCTTATTTATTTTGAAAAAAAAAATGCGTATTATACATGGGGAATTATGTTATATATATTCTGCATTAGTATAGATTTTATAGCATCATCATGCAGTCATTAATGGTATACATTGAAAACATTTCAAAAGATAATTTTATACTCTAGCCCTTGTAAAATACTTTCTTTGATAACAGCAGTGATAAATTAATTTCATCATCCCACAAAGTAAACATATGAGAAAAGAAAAAAGTATATTGCCAATACTTTTCTAAGCAATATCAAATTCATTTTGGACAGCATTTGGTACAACTGCAGAGAAATTGAAACCTGATAGAAAAGAAGTTAATCATATAAAAACAAGGAATTTAATTTCTTTCTTTTTTTATTATTATTATTATTATTATTAAGGGCTGCATGTTAGATGGCATCCTTCAGTTGATTCTGCAGGTTAAAAGTGATTAAGTGATAAGCATCTGTAAACAATCTTAAAGACATTTCAATATTTCTCATGAATATCTGCAAATAATTCTTGCACATGATGCAAACCATCTCGTATGATGCGAGTGGAGATCATCATGTATGTTTCAATATTGATCATTTCTCAAGATATTTACAATGGTAGGTACTAATTAAAAACAAAATAACAACCAAATTAACTGAAAAGTTTGATTTAATAGTACATTATGCAACCATGAGACTTTAGTCAACTTTTCTTTTTGGATTTGGTAAAAAGCTTACAACATAAAACTTGTAAACCAAAATAGTTTTATGCTTTTGATAATCTACATTATCAATTTTGTTACCAAATTTATTTAATAATAAGAAATTAAATATTTAATAATAAGAAATTAAATTTTAATTCAGATTAATACTTTCAATTTTTAAAATTTTTTTCTCATATGTGGGGGGAAGGGGCACTAAAAAAAAGAAAAAGAAAAGAAACACTTGCAAATTTTGACATCTTGCTTACAAAATGATTTGTAAAACTCAGTTAATTTTTGTTTTTAAAATAAATTACAGTAGTCATTTCACATTTAAAAAAAAAAAAATAATTTCCTCCAAGCAAGACACTAAGATGCAAGGTATTATTGAGAGCAAAAGAAACTGAGAAAACATTATTGAAAAGAAAGGACAATAAAAGAACAGGTTTCAAAAAGAAAGATGATGATTGATATTGCATTTAAACTTTTGAAGAACAAAGTTGGGATGAAAGGAAGAAACTGGGATTGAGTTCAATAGTCAAGTGTGAGAGAAAAAAACTATTAAGATAGAACTTGTGATTACAGTGAGTAATTTCAACAGTAAAATAATGAAACTTAGTTGACAATCTGGTATTGTGCTTAAATTCATGAAGTTGAGATACAAAAGAAGCAAGTTCATGATAACAATTGCCATGAAAAAGGTACAGGGAAGATATGGCGATGGGGAAGTGATTGAAACTAAGATGCTTTGTTCTTTTAAGAAGTTGAAAAAAATAAAAAACTGATCCATTATTTCGTCAAACTTTGACAAATTCCTTTAGCAAGAATTTTACTAAAAGAAAAGCAAAGAATTATCTGCTTCCTGTCAGTTGAAACCATTTTGTCAAAGTGCTATATACTGTACCCATGAACACTGATGGGTATGTCCAAATCCTCATAAATACATTGGATACTATTGTAAGTGGGGGTAATATGCTAAATAGTATACCACTAGCAGTGGTTTACCTACTTCACGCTGCTGGTGAGTATTGTATTTTGTTGATGTTATAAAGATTACCATTTCATTTCCAACCTCCGTTTTAGTTATTCCTCATTCAGTAACCTTTCCGAGGTTACAACACAAAGTTTTCTCTTCTTGCCTTGATTCTTCCAGATTCAATTTTTTGATTATGCTGGACAATGGTGAATGGACGTAGTCCATAGAATATCCAATTTTATTCCAGGTTCTTCTATAATCTAAATGACAGAGACAATCTTTCTCTTCTAGAGTGATGACTTCTTACTGCCTTTGGTATGGATGGGGGGGCTATCAAATTGCTGGAGAATTACCTTGGAGTTCCAAGAGGGTCAGAGTTGCACAGCCTAAATTTGCGCATAAGACGAGCAAATTGTGGGCAAAGTGAACCATACATACAAGCATCGGCGCTGGAATGACATGGTGCATGCATCAGTGAACCAGACTGAGGCTGGCAGCATGCCCAAATTGCTAATTTTCTGTTTTCAGAAAAACACATAAATGAGGCTATATATATGTGTGTGTGTGTGTGTGTGTGTGTGTGTGTGTGTGTGTGTGTGTGTGTGTGAAATGTAACATGGTTAACAGTGTAACAGAAAATTGAACGGACAAACCAAAGTTTGAAAATGGAAGCAGCAAAAGCCCTACTTTGTGCATGCTATTCAAATTCTCTTGGAAAAAAAAAAAAGAAATGGCTGAGTAGATATGGCTCTGTCGATAAGACAGTGGTAAACAGGAACACAAGAACCATGTTATTCATAAGTCAACCATTAGTGTAATTTTGGTACAAATTTTCTTAAAAAAACCCAAAAACAAAAAAAAACAAAACAAAATAAAAAAACCCTATCAAATTTGTTAAATGGATGTTAAAAAAATTGGCTTTCTTGGGCTGCAGATTTTACAAAATGGGCAATTATTGATACATGGATGTGTGGTAACTATAATGGCTATCATCATGGAAAGTGGAATTGCCAAGAAAAGTTCAAATTCTGATCTAGTTTGTTTCATTCACTTTGTGATAATGCTCTTAAGAAAAAAAAAAGCTTTAATAACAGGATAGACTGGGCTCTAAAGCCTTGGTTGGCAAACAGTCTAAGAGAGGGAAAACTCTGAATTCAAAACCTGAGGGAAGTTGTTTGGAGACTTTATGGCAGACTTTATTCAATGCTTCTAAAATATGTGGCCGGTTCTCCACAAGTAAATCATTTGTGTGGATTGTCAAGCAGTTCACTTCTAAACCGAACACTTAAGCCCTCATATTTTAAAATCAATGGCAGAGTCCATCACACATTGTATAATAAAACAAAAAAGAAAACTTATTTGCCAACACATTTTATCCCCTGAATTTTCTCATACAATAATGTTATGCAAATTAATGAAAAAAAATTATATATGATAGACTCTCCTCTTGTCTTTGATATATGATGGCCCAACAGTTCAGCTCTTAGAACTGAAAAGCCAGACTATCCCATACATATGATTTGATTATAGTGATGAAGGCTTGTGCAGAACCAACCACACTTTTTGGAAGAATCAAATATAGAGAACTAGCTGGAATACATAGTATACCATGAGGTACTCAAACAGCCCTCCTTAGGTTTTGAATTTAGTGTTGCCTTTCTCCTAGATTGATGGCCAACCAAGGATTTATAGTGCTACTATTTAATGTAGATAGAAGGAGAGATAGGTATCTTCACAGAAGTGAATGTAATAAATCAACTGGAATTTGACTGATCTCTCATTCTGAGTCACTATTCATCTCTCACACACACTTTATATATGTAGCCGAGTGGTTAGTACGTCTGCTTTCTGACCATGAGAACCAGGTTCGAATCTCACCATGGTTGACTTGTCAGGAAGTTGACTTCTTGATGTTATCGGTCTGGGAGGCAATCCCAGTGTGCAGCGTCTTTGGAAAGTGCTTGAAAACTATACCATGGGTTGACACAAGCCTTGAGATTGAAATTGGGTAGACGGAATTCTTTGGAAGCCATCAATGGTTGTGTTAGCACAAAGTCACAAATCATCGTGAACAACGGTTTGAGTGTGCTGGCCTTGTTCAGACTTTTGGTCAAGCTAGATAATTCACTCACCCAGAAACTGTAACCAAGATCCACTCAGCATAATTGCAGTATGAACCACAGGTGGGCTCTGTGGGTGTTCAATAAACTCAGAATGTGCCTGAGCAGGTGTCTGTGATGGGAATTAGCTAGTAGACTGGCATCCTCAGATTACGAGTGGCTGTGCCATTTTTATATATATATATCCTTGAGGAAAATGATGTGTTTTCAGTTAGAAAGTTAGTTAGTTTTTTGTTTTTTACCTATGAACAAATCTAATAAAGGCTTATAAATTTAATGTATGTGCACTGCTAGAAGATCTCAAAATATAGCACTTTGTTTTTCTCAACTAGTCATGGATTCAGTGTTGTGAAATGAATTCCCATCTAGAAGCAATAGTTTAATAATCATTTTTCTGGCCTTGAGGATCCCGTTAGAAAAAGCAGACAACAGAGAAAACTTCTTAAATCAAAGTGTGCCTTTGAACACAATACAGTCAGAGAGGGGTCACGTTGACATTCATCACCAATTCTTAGCAGCATCATCATCATTCTTATTATCACTAGTATTGCACTAAGAGATACAGACGGGCATAAACTTGTACGTGTTTTGTGGATGTCAGTGTTATTCATATAGAAAGCATTCTCAGTGATAAAATGCCATGGTTTTAAAAAAAAAGTTCACATTACACAATTCAATCTTCATAAAGTTTGTTCTGTTTAAAAAAAAAAAAAAAAAAAAAAGACTGTTCTGATACGAAACGTATTTGCATTAGAAATTCAGATAATTATTCTGGTTCAATAAAACTTTCTGTATGGATTTCATTGTTTACTGAATTCATTACAATTTCTCTAAAATAAAAGGAAAATATTTTATCTCCATGGAATCACTAATTAGTTGTGTTTGTTAATTATTTTTTAAAATATGTTGGAGATGATCAGAGAAGAAATAAATTTGGTTTATTTGCAGCAAGTCAATAGTAGAAATAATGGAGTTGTCTATGGTGAAAATAGGAAACACTATGACGTTGGAATCATAATCTGACAAAAAAAAAAAAAAGAATATTGCCAGTGGCTAAATTTGAACAATGCCCACTGGTTAACTTTCATAGCCTAATAATTAAGACACAATAATGGTGTTCAGAAATGTTCTTATTTACCATAAGAGCATGTTGAAAAGTTCTCAGCCTGACCTATTTTCTAAAAATCAGTATTCTCATGTTTGGCTTCTGAAATAATGATTTCTAGGAAGTGGGTCAGACACAAAACTTTTCGCCCTACTACCCACCCACTGCAAAGAACAATCAGAAAAGTTATTAAAAAAAATAAATAAATAAAATATTGAAAGTTTTTTTTTTTTTAAAACAATAATTCCTTTTTTTCTTTTTTGTTCAGTTCTGCTTTTGATCAAATTTGAAAGTTTTCTTGTTATATGCAGACATGATTATATTTACATGGTTGGTAGTAAAGTTTTAGTCGATGAGGTTAAATTTGAAGCAAATCTGCAAGTTCAAATGTCAAATATCTTGCTGCCATTCTCTCTACCTCTCTCACAGATCTGATATAATCTCATTGCATGTGACTCATCAGAAAACTGAAAATTTTAATAAACTTAGATGGAAACCATTAGAAGCTTAACAAAATCTGCTTTACAAAAAAAAATCAAAACCGAAAAAAAAAAAAAGCAATCATTTGAAAATTCTAACTTAAAAAAAGAAATATTTTATTAAGTTAAGCATCCTCAGAGGATTTTTTTCTTTAATTTTAATTGGTCAGTTTTCCAGCCATCAGAATAAACGAATGATAACTACCACTGGATAAGCATTCAACAAAAGCGTGGAGAACTGATCAGCTAAAATAAGCCAAAAATAAAAGAAAAAGAAATGTACATAAATTGCTGGAGCTAATATCTCATGTCAAAAGTTCAAACAAGTTTTAATTTACTGGATAGCTGGGAGTATCAGAGTTTTGCTCCTGGTACAAATGTCTTTACATATTCTTATAATAAACCATTTATAACAAAAGACATGTCTTCTTTACTGTTGAAAATATCAGTTGAACAGAAATTATCTTTTGCAAAAGTCAAAAGAACAATAAGTATTTCAAGCAGCCAGAAAACGAAAACAACGAATTGAACATCAAAAGTGATGGCCAGGGAAGGAATTGCGTGACTTATTCAAGTGGCGGCCAGGGAAGGAATTGCGTGACTTATTGACTATTCTATCTTTTTGAGGTTCATCATTTTATAGAAATGAGAGCAGACAGAACAATAACAAGAGTGAAAAAGTATCAAGCGTATCCCATTAAATACCTTGTGAAGTCTGTTGCGTGTGCTGTTGCGATGAAGGTTGCTGGGTCGTGGGTTTTGAAGTTTTCGTCTTATGTTTGGGTGATGCTGCCACCTGAGAAGCACGCGTTGAATGACGGTTTGAGGTGTCAGGTTCTGCAATTTTCATGAAAAAAAAAAAAAGAAAAAATCAAATCATTAATTTTTAATTCATTTTATTTCTGGGTTGATGTGGGGGAGATACAAATGAATAATAACAGTTGAAATGAAAATTTGAAAAATCAAGAAACTGAAAACGATTCTTTTTTTAAAAGATGATTTACCCCATTTAAACGAATGATTTCAATGATGGAATGAGTTTAAGTTAGCTATTCAAGAAAAACTTCACATTAAATGGATTTATCTTCAAGTAGTGATTTTTTTTAACAAATTATTTTTTTTTTTACACTATTTATAATGTTTGGACCATTGTCCTCATCTTTGTTGCCATATTCACACCGTTTCAGCCATTGCATGCACCAGCCTTCTTCATTGGAATTTTGAACTGAATCCTTTATTTCATTCACCAGGTTAGATTGTTTTAGTTCCACATGCTATGCCTCTTCTGGCTATCTCAATAACAGTTATTTCCTTTTAACTCAACTCTCCAAGTTTTTGGTTCACGTCTGCTGTAGCCAGGTATTGAACTCGCAACTCTTAGGGTCAAGACTCTGGATTACTTCAACCAATGCTTTTTATCCACTGGGCCATGACAAAGTTTAATTTTTATTTCATGAAAAGAAAAAAAAATGATTGTCATTGTAATTCAATAGAAACAATGTTGAATGTGGGAAATACAAAAACCCAAGAACAGCTTACTGGTAAATACCTTTGTTGGGCTTCACTAATTTCTTAAATGCCCAAGTGTCAAATTCAGGCGAATAATGTAAATATATTAAGAGAGATAATTAAGTGTCTAAACAACAATGAGATAAAAAAAAAAAAACGGTGGAGCCCTGACAAGCAATTTGAAAATGTAAATCTATATGAATCAATAATGTAGGTTGTAATAATGATCTGCACAACCATCTTAGAAGTTTCTCTTGAACAATCATAAAATCTTTATCGTAAATAACACTAGGTATATTCAGTGAAAAAAGAAAAAAGTCTATATAAAAAGAACTGTACACGGATTGTGGGAGGGTCTTATGACTGTTCATATTTATTTCCCTCTCTACAAAAAAACAAACAAAAGGTCTCAAGGACTTTATTTTGAAAGGACAATTTACAGAACTGCAAAGATTACATACACAATTTTTTTTTTTTTTTTTTTTTTGTATTTTTCATCTACTCAACTTTATTACTACCAAGGAGGCATGGTGGCATAATGGATAACGGCTGGAATTGAAAAATTGGAGAGCTGGGTTCAAGTTCGAGCCAAGTTCGTTACATTCACTTATGTGAAAATACCTTTGGGAAAGGGTATGAATCCATCTCTTTTCCACTCCCCAGCTATGAATAAATAGCTGGACAGAGTGGGTCCTATAACCATGGGTGATAACCAGTCTAAGAGAAGGACAAATCTGAATTTAGAACCTCCAACTATGGGTTAAATAACCTCACCAACCCACAATCAACCAAGCATGGTGAATACAACTCCACTGCCTGAATATGTGGTCAATCAGGGAGCGGCTCCTTCAACAGGAGAAACAAGGATTCAGTGCATTTTTGTTGACTGTGGCAAAGGTTATACTTCTCAAAGAAATAGAAAAAAAAAGAACAAAAAGTGATTTACTCATATTTCAAATTTGGAAATGTATTGAAAAAGATTGATTTATAAACACCACATTCATTGACAAAATGTTTTGCTACTTCACCTGTTAAACCCCAAACAACTTTAAGTAATATACCCTTCTTGAAAATTGCAACTTGTCGTCATAATATTGTTCTCCTTATTACTGTGATATACCTGCTTCCCAAATATCTGTAGGAAGTGCTAATTGTCCTACACACACGCTTGAGCTAATTTCTACACACTGGTGCTAAAATAATAAAAAAATATTCAATAATATCGAGTATTTCTGGTTGCAATACAAAAAATAAAATAAGGTTGATATTATCCTAACAAACAGTATCAACAAAAGGAATGGTAAGGATATTAAAAAAAACCTTCAACATTTATTGCTGTTTTAGAGCTGGTTAAAATAATTTATAGTTAATCAACCTCCAAACTTGTTCAGCAGTGACTGTAACAATAATCGGCCATTACATTGTTGTAGTTTGTCTCGTTGAAATAACTAAAACATCTTATACCAAAAGAATTATTTTGATGGTAAAAAATATATATAATCTCATACTGCATTAGTATCTTCATTTAGATTATTTTTATAATATTGTAGCAATTGAAATCAACATCTTTGTTTTTGCATGCACATTTTTCTGTTGATGTATTTTTTTTTGTTTTGTTACACTGAGATCACTAATATAAAAGTTATCTCCTCTTAGACATAGTTTAAACCCCACACACACAAAACAACACTTTTTGCAATGAGGAGATAGCAAGGCTGGCACAATATACATTTTGCTGGATATTGTTAGACAACTTATAGTGGGGGGGGGGATCATTTTCCATCAAGATAATTTTGTCAGTTATCTTCGTTTTTCCCTATAATTTTTACTGTCTTAAAACTTTGCTCAAGAGAGCAAAAATTAACAATAATAATACCGATGCAATTAAAAATTAAAAAAACATGAGAATTTAATGTATTTTTCAAGCTCACAGAACTTCTGACAAAGACCTAGAGTTGGAATATTCAATAAATCAACAAAAAGTTTAATTGACATATGATTGACCAATCCTAGAGAAACCCTTGAGTCAGTCAATCGGATGTCAATTGAACTTTTGTTGATTTACTGGATAGTAATAATTATAAAGATTATTGACTGATCGAGTTTAGAGAAAAGCTAAAGTAAGAGAAAGTATTTTAAATTAATAAATGCTTGATGCACAAAAAGATCAATTCACAACAAACTATTAAAAAATAAAAATAACCTACTTTTTTTATCATCATCATCCTGAGCTTCATGAATTCTATCAAGCCCTTTATAAATATGAGGAGATTATTAGGTAAATAAAACAAGATTAAACTAGACCGAGAAATATATAAACTCTCAATAGTCACCACACAGACATACCATTTTAAAAATAAACCTGGTTGAACTTAAGAGTAACTGTTTTTGAGAACTTTAATTTTTACTTATTATTTAATCACTTAGCAAATATTCCTCTTTTTAAACTTCCTCCTTTATTTTTATCTTGCCTCTTGTAAAAAAAAAAAACTCGTACATCTCTGAAGAGAATGGGGGAATAATAATAATGATGATAATAATCGTCTGTTCTTGTTTATATGATTTTAGAAGAAAGATATGTAAAGTTTAAAAACAAAGTTGAAGACTGTCTTCATAATTAACATTTTCATGCCAAGCAATAAATTTGCTTGAGGTTTTTTTCCTTTTCTTTTTATTAGTATTTTTACTGATGTTCAACCCAATACAAGCCACAGAAGCTACTCAAGGTAGAGCAGGGGGTGCTGAATGAAGAGAATGATAGAGACATAAAAAAAGGAAATCGGAAGTGAGGATAAGGAGGATAGATAATGACTGACACTGGACTTCAGATTTGTCTAGCATTTTTAGCAATAGATCATTTTTTTTTTTCATTTCACCCCAAGTAAGGTGGAAATGTCACTAGTATGCAGGGATTGAGAGAAAAGACTGAATATAAGGAGGATTGAGGAAAGGATAAAAGATGAACAGGATTCAAGAAGAGAGGAGAAGATGGCAATTGACGTTGCATTTAAATTTTTGAAGATTGTAGTTATCAGGGAAGCAACTAAATACAAGGGAGTTTCACAGAGAAAAGAAACTGTTGGAATAGAAGTGGCAGTTACATTTAGCTATTTCAACAGTAAACAGGGGGGAGGGGGGGCTAAAATCTAGTAACACAATTAAATTCATGTAGTATATATAATAAATGCAAATGTCAGTGTGTCACACCTTTTCAACTTTACTCCTAGAGGCTGTAGTCCAACATATACCATTTTGGAATCAGGCTGACTTTGAGCAAATTAAAAACATTCTCAGCTGGATCTAGACCCACAATCCTGAAATTTTGGATTCCCAAGTTTTCATTACTGCAACTGTTTTTGGTAATTTTTATAAGTGATTTTTTTGCAACAAATTTTTTTATGCAATTTTTATAATTGGGAAATAAATTTGGGATTAATTGAAACTAATTGTGAAATCCAGGGAAAGTCACCCATGAAATAAAAATAATTGTTTGTATAGAAAGTAAGTACCTACGTACACCAAATTATCTTTAAACTGCTAAACTTTTAAAAGGTAAGCTTAAACATTAATGCAATACTTGAATGCTGTATCAATTTTGAGTTCTTCTGTAGTTTATTTTTGCCTATTGCATCTCCTCCTTCCTACTTATTGTGATGAAGACCCAATCAAGAGCCCTCCACAAGAGCTAGCTTAACCTTTACCACACTAATTTCTTTCTAGAATTCTTCCCCCTGCCATTGCATTTTTTTTGAGGGTGCAAAAACATGAATACCTACTGTTTTAAAACTGTTATAACTTTCTTTGTGTTGTGCATATAGATTTTAATTTGTGTACACTAATAAAAGAATGAATGAGTAAAATTTTGATGTAATGCAGTATGTAATGTGTTACATTTTGCATGCATGTTTTGACATTGAAAACAAAAAAATTGAAACTTGAAATAAAAAATGCAAAATAAAAAACATACATTAAAAATACATGAATAATTCAACATATTTTAACTTTTATTACTTCTTGCAGTGACCTGGGTGTGCAATAAGAAGCAAAAAATAATAATTTTTTTTTATTTTGTCAAAAAAGTGAAGTGTCTCCCCGTGTTTACATACAAGAAGACAGTAGCATTTGTTTGCTCTTTCTTTCACCTGACTTATATTTGTGTTGTTGACAAATAAAGTTATTATTTCATCGTTTATATAGACAAAATAATTCGCCTTCAGAAAGGCTATCAGATATATTGATGGTTGCCAGTAGCTTCCATAAAATTACTCATGAACCTAGAGTATAAAAAGGGAGAGAATTCTACGGCAAATATTATCGCCTGTGGTGTGGTAAAGGTTAAATAATGCCCAATAAGGTAGCTTTACGCTAGTATAATATATATATATATATATATATATATACACACACACACACGGGGTGCAATGGATAGACTGTCGTCCAAATTACAGAAAAATGAAAACAACATTCACATCTCATTTTAACAGATATATTTATCAAAATTACACAAAAATATCTCAAAATACTAAAGAGTAAATTTATTCAATAAAAATCGCCATTGGCTTCAATCACAGCCTCCAGATGACTTCAGAATCTCCTGCAACTCTTCTGGATGGCCTCCTTGTTTAAATTGGTGAATACTGCCATAATCCTTGCTTTCAGTTCATCTTTGGTGTATAAAATATCTGTTTAAACAGTGATTTTATACCCATAGGCACTCCTTTGCCAATCCTAAATTAAAATACCAAACAGCCCTTTCAAAGAAATTTTGGGAATTGAAGAAAAAAGGTCTGAACCCTCAGATAGACTGGAAAATTATAGGTTTCACTGATACTCCTAATAGTTTTAGAGATAGGTGCAGTCTATATTTAGAGGAACAAATTAGAATAATGAGATACAATAATCAATGTAACTATTAAATGAAAGGGATGAACTAGAGTTAAAATGGAGATAGAGAAGCAGGTTGAACTTATATAAGAATATAGATCTTACCTTATTACTTACTAACTCCCAAAAAAACATCCCAATGTTAAATATATAACGATAATTAACTTCTATAATTCCCCTCTATTCTCCATATAAATCCTATATGATTAACTTTTTACTTTAATATTTTTCCCTTGAAGAATTTCGGGTACAGCTTAGCCATCCTAATAATTTAACTGATCCTTAATGTTATAAATGGATAATTTATTCTAACTTTAAATTGTTTTATCTTTAAATCCCCCCACCATTCCTTAATAATATAAAACCCTTAATTCTATTCTTTCTTTATATTGTCTAAATACAATTTATTGTTAATCCTATTAAAACATATTTGTTGTTGGTATAATTTGGTATTCCCTAGCAGGAACTTAAAATTCCTTTATATGTAATTAAAATAATTCATAAATAAACTCCCATTCTGGGAGGAAGGGGGCTCTTTTAGTTTCAATTCAACACCTCACTTTTCATATAATCCCAACCTAGGATCATAAAATAGACATTGGGGTTGATTCCAGCAACCTCTCCCCACTTACTAACTCTGGCTCTTTATCTAGATAAGGCATCTTTTTGGGTAGGTTTGTGCATTTTCATTGACTGGTATCTAAATTAAATTCCAAATCCCTGAATCTGAGACAAATTCAGTCCAGGGCTGAAGAAGACTCGTACAAGGTTGCGCCAGTTTGAAATAGGCTATACCCACATGCAGTAATTTAAGATTTTTGCTGTATAATATATATGCTCTGCTATAATAAATACATTGAACTGTTTTTGTGGATCAGTTTTAATATATGATATTACTAGGATGCACCTGGATTATATACCAACGGATCTATTACCTGTATTACATTATATCTAAGAATGACTGAGAGTTCAATTGTTAATCAGTACTGGGGAAAATTCAGCATCTATTCAGTGATGATGAAACATTATTTGGTTGGTTTTGGAGGGAGTGAAAGAGTTTCAAGATTCCTCCCCTCCCTGGTAGCTGTCAGAAAAGAGGTATAGACAGCACTCCCTTTGTACTCACGCTTACCAATATCTACTGCCCAATGGAATATTGAGCAGAAAAGAAAATAATCTGAGTTTTTGTTAATGGGTTGGAATTAGGACCTCCTACTGATTCCTTTGATTTTATTCAGAATTCCTGACATATCTTCCTTTGCATTGCCAATAAGAAATTGGTTTACCATTTCTTTGTCTGCCCATAAGAAATTAAGAGCACTTCTGTTTTCTGCATTTTAAGAAATATTGCAATGTCATCACGGACAAGATTTCCTACCATAAAGGAAGAGAAAGTAGGATTAAGTAGAAAAACAATAACCTGAACAAATACAAAAATTCAAACAGATGTCATTCAAATAAAAGCTACAGACAATTTCTATTGCCTTTTGTCCAGCTGGAATATTGTCTGTGCAAATAGACTATCAAGAATCAAATGTTATCCATTTTATGTTAATAACAGAGAAGGCTTTTATTAAATAGGTTTTAATTTACTTACATGTTTACTTACACTAGGTTTGTAGTATTCAAGCAACACTTTTTACTATCAATAAATTCAATTAAAAATACACCTTATCAGTTATGTCTATAAATTTTTTATGATTAATACATAGCTTTAGAATTTGTGTGTATATGAGAGAGAGAGAGATTTTGTTATAGAATTTGAAGAATAGCCAAGATTGAGTTGAATTCAATGTTTTTTCAGAAACCGAGATTTCTCACATAAAAAGAAAAAAAAGTATACCAATGAGTACAGATTACAATTTGTACAATTTATATTTAAGATAAAAACGAATCTATAATGCCTTTCTACAGGAGGCGTTTATTTCTATCATTATAATATTCTCAGTGCATTGGTTTTAATAAATAAATAAAGTATCTGAAAATAACCAGAACAATGTCTGAGTGACCATTCCTCAATTTGATATCTTCTAAACTTTGACCTTGCTTCATTCTTATAGTTCATAATGATAAATGTTCTATGAGCAACAATGGATGACTTGCTCAAGTTGGGTTCATCAAATCTTTTAAATGGTAACTTGACTGAAGCTTTATAACCACTAAAAGTAGAAGAAAGCATTTAATGGCCATTAGCAAATGCCTGTCTCCATATTCATTGACAGCCAAATTTAAGGCTGATATATTTTTTGTTTTTAGTTAATCATTGGCAAGTACCAGAGATAAGGCCCATGTATAAGTGGAAAGAGAAGTAGTAGGGGTGGGGGCAATCAAGTTCTAAATGTTTACTTACCTAGCATATCTTTGAGTTCCGATATGAAGTTGGAATCATACACATTACGTTCCTCCCAGATAGTAAATATTCTACCAACATTGGACTTTATAGCAGAATCACTGCAAAAAATGAATAAAATCAGAATTAATTGAAAAAGAGATTCACGCTGAAAACTTTTTTTTTTTTTTTTACAGTTTATTAAAAGAACATTGCTTTTAAATAATTTGACAATTTGATATCTTCTGAGATCAGCACCTTCCAATGGAGGAATTTGTCATTTGCTGATAAAATACAGAAATACACATCACACAGTAAGAATTGACAAAACTGAAATCAATAAAACAATACTCTAATGTTGGTTGTGGATGTTCAGGCCACTGTTGGAACAATGTTTAAAAGAAAAATAGAAATCCGCATCATCAACTGATTAGAGGAATAATTGACAATAATATAATTGGTTAAACAGAATGAAAAGGTGCCTATATACACATATATATATTTTAAAGAGCCACAATGTAGGTAAATCATAAGTTCACATCCTAATGATGATAAAAGCATTTTACACAACGATACAAAATTGTTACAATGATCAATTTCTGTGGTTAATATTCAACATTGAATTAAATGCATTGATAAAGGACTTTTAGCTCGGCATCACAATGACATCAATTTGAAGAGTGATCAGAAGGTCTCTGGACAGAGGTTAAGCTACACCACCTTGACAGCTGACCAGAGCTCCCCATGATATTTGAAGGGTGGGTCATATTGTGGGCCAACAGACGTCTTTACTATATCTCATAAATACTAGGGATATCAGATTTATGTTGGGCAAATGTGGTCAACAGACCCCCATCAATATCCAGAATGCTTTTCAAGGTCAACAGGTTCAATGACACAGAGGCATATTATCCTGCTGGAATCACTAAATTTTGTTTGGGTACATGGAGGACATGATTGGAGGGGGCGGTCACAACGCAGTACAACATGTCACTGGTCAAGGAAGTGTTTTGACAGACCAGTTGAATCAACCAATACCACCTGACCATACCTCACACCATTACTGAACCACCACCAGTCTACATGGTGCCTTGCTGGAAATTAGGGTCCATGTCTCATAGGCTGTGTACCATAGACAAACCCTACCACTGACCTAAAACAACTGGTACGATGACTTATTGAACTGCAGCAAACATTGCCACTCTTCTAGGGTCCAATTATCAATGTCATGAGCCTAGGTGAGGTACTGTATCCAGTATTGTCGGGTTTATAAGAGCACCCTGATGGCTTTTCTGCTCTCATATCTCAGGGAAGCTGAAGAACACAGAACTAACTTGCATTGATTTTATGTGAATTCAATTCTAGCCAATTGCTTCTGGTCACAATCATTAAGGACCTGTGGTCAGTGAAGTGCTATCTATGCAGAGCAGTAAAATGCCTTTCATCAGATATTCCCAGTAAACACATGACACCATAAATGAAAGAATGTCAAATGTCTTCACAATTGCTTGAAATGTTTATGTCCTATCTATCAGGCTCTGTTTAAACCAGTGGTTCCCAAACAATGCAGTGCACCTCATGGGTGCAGCAGAAGAGGATAGCAGGTGAGGCGGAATGATTGAAAGACAAAGATTTAGAAACAATTTCAAAAAATTCATATGCCAAAAATAAATACGATTTCAAAATGTAAAAATATTATGGATTACTTGTAATTGCATGCATGTGTCCCAGTATAAATTGTTATAAATAATTATTGACCAATTTTATCATTGTGATATTTTTACATTATATCAAGTATTAAGAATATAGTAACTAGGGTCTGCAAACTGGAGGAGAGAGTTATTAATGATAATGTTCTGACTTTGAATCTGCAGTTATCTACCTTTAACCCTCTGTCTGTTTTTTTTTTTTTACTTTTAAATGTACTTTTTATCACATAAATTTTGGTGAGGCACAAGCAAATTTTCATTCTGAATGTGGCCCAGAGAAAAAAGTTGGGAACCACTGGTTTAAACTCCAATAATTTACAGTCAGATTGGTTGTTCAGCTGTTCATTAGATATCAAAACAACTGAAATAGGTCTGAGCATTTCCAAGACATCAACATATGATGGTGCCACCTACTATTACTTTTTACATAATGCTATGTCATGACTTTTGGTACATCAGTGTATTTTCAGTAAAAGTTTAAACCAGTTTTCAGAGATGCAACACAGGATGTTTCTTCCATTTTTCCCCCAAAAATTTAAGTAATACATATGGTTATGAGGAACAAACTGATGGTTAGTGAACCACAAGAAATTCAAAATAAAAAAAAATCAAATGAGAGTCAAATTGAATATCAATTTATAATGACAACTTCCAAAAGTTTCATAAGAAGTTACTTTTTTTCTTTTTTTGATTTAATTTCTGATTAGTTAAAAATAAATTTCTAAAATGAAGTGAAGAAATCTGTTTTTAGAGCCCCAGAATACTATTAAAAAAAATTACTTTACGGGTTAAACTAGAGGAAAAAAAAAAAAAAGTAGATTTGTCTCATTTTTCTTTCTTTTGAAATGTTTACATAAATCTCAATTAAATTTTACCAGTGGCAATGTTGTAAAGAAAAGAAAAAATGAATACGTTTTGCAACGAGAGGATAAAGGGTTAATATTTAATAACATGACAAGAATTTCAAAAAGTGGTTCTTAAGATTGAATAATGAAAGAAAAAGTGCAGTGTTTTTCTCATTCCGTCATCAATTTATGTAATTAGAATCATGAAGCATTTCCATTAACTGTCAAACTACTTTATTGTAAAAAATGACTACCAAATAAAATGATGATGCAATAAAGGAATAATTCTAAGATAAAAACTTTTGTCAATTCAGGCAAAGTTTTACATGCAGATGAATAAAATTGGACAATGGCATTTGGCCTGTATTAATCTAAACCTTTTAAGGATTTAAATGAATATGTCTTTCACTGATATTAAAAAAACAAATATATGTCAAATGATTGAAGTATCACCAAAAAAAAAAAAAAAAAAAAAAATTTACTAAGGCATGTTAATTTGGGCAAATTTTAAATTGATTACACTTGAAAAGAGTGACTTGTGTTTAACTATTGAGTTTCATAGGAATTTTTTTCAAAAGAGTCCATCTATAATAATAAAGTGCAGTGTATGTGTGTCTGACTATTTTTCAATCATGGCAAATCATAAACAAACTGAAGTAACAGGTAGTAACTGTGAAGTAATCCACGGTTACCGCCCTTGTCAAGAAATGGTATCAGCCATCACTATAAAATGGAGTATGAATGAAGAAGTGCAAATTTTAAATTCTACATGTTAACAAGTTTGAACATCAAAACAGGCAAAAACTTTGTCTTCTCTTCTCCCCCCCACCTCCTGTAATTAAATACACTTAATTGACTGCACATGGTTTCAGGAAGAACATATGCCACATAATGTCCGAAAGAAGAAGAAAAAAAGGCATTAGAATATACAAGTGAACTAAAAATTTTAAAGAAATTATAAGTCATTTTTTTTTTTCCCAGAAATAATAAAAAAATAAAAAAAATTTCTTAGTTTAAACTACAGTTTATAAAGTACAAATAAAAACATTTGTTTTCTTTATTAAAAAAAGATGTTTAGTCCAAGTGATGACTTGTCCATTGCACAAAATTCTGAACAAGAACACAATAACTAGAGGGACTTTACAGCAAATGTCCAACCTGCAGCAAAAATGGTTTTTATCAGGGAATTCGGCAACTAACTTGAAAAAAGGTTTATTCAAAATTATTCAAAAGCCAAACAAAAAACCTGATAGTACATACCAGACATCTATCTTTTTGTTAATAATAGAGAAAATGCATACACCATTTATGAGGGGTTGGAATTCAAGAAAGAAAATTTGGAATTAGTAATAACAAAATTTGAAGAATATTGTTAGAGACACCCATGTAACGTACAAAGCTTATAAATTTTGTATTTGAAAGCAAGAGGCTTCAGAGAATATAGAGGCATATGTCACTGCACTCCAGCAGTTAGCAAAAGGCTGCAGTTGGGGAGAAATGCAAGACAGGCTAATTTGAGACCAAATAGTTGGAGGGGTTAAAGATGATACTGCCAGGGAAAAGTTTTTTAAAGTAGAAAAGGCTTACCCTAGACAAATGTACAGACATAGGCACGGCCTATGAAACTTCCAAGCAACAAATTGAAAATATTTCTTGAGGCACAAATGCAACAGAAGCAAATGTTAGCAGAGTGACACCAAAGAAATATAAAAAGCAGCCTCAAGATACAGTACGTCATAAAAACGGTACAAATAAATGTGACAATATTCCATCTCACACTCAAAAACAACTGTCCAGCCAAAAATGTAATTTGCCAAAAGTGTTCAAGAAAAGGACGTTATGCAAAAACGCATAGGACTGGCAGGTCTAAAATTCGAGAAATGAGGGAGGAAGAGCCACTCTATGTCCTTGGGTTTATTACTACTAATGATAGAATTAATGCAGTTACCAAAGAAGCCTGGGAAACTGATATTAAAGTTACTATCAAACTATGTAGTAATGTAATTCATTTCAAATTGAATACTGGGGCAGATGTAACAGTAGTCCCCAGTATTTTATTTTAGGAAAATCAAAAATGTAAGAAACGGCACTAGGGACCAGATTACCACAAGATAAAAGTTATCGGTTGTGTGACAGGATTTGTTTGTCATTGAAAATCTGAGAGGAACCATTACTAGGGGTACCAGCAATAAAAGCGCTTAGCCTATTTGGGGGGGGGATTTCTATAAAAAAATTAAGACCACAAATCTAGAAAAGAATTTCCAGAACTTTTCACAGGCATTGGTAGACTTCAGCATATTATATATATATATATATATATATATATATATATATAAAAATATGTTTAAAAGAGTGTGTGTGTAACCAATGTCGATAGCAACGCCTCGATTCTTGCCACTTCCTATGAAGAAAAAAGTCCAAGAAGAGTTATGGCGTTTAGAAAAAGAAAATATTTCTGATAAAAAACACCAAAAATTTCACCAGAAGTCGTTATAAGTCCTGCTTCACCAAGGTTCTAATTAAGACAGTGAAATTCAATGATGAAATACCTTTCACATAAGGTGAAGGACTGAACAGCCATCATCAACAAAAATTAACAACCCACAAACTTCCAATACACTGCAGTGTCAATCAAGACCTATTTTGGATGTCAGTTACTCGGAGAAACTGAATCCAGCTGAATTGTCAGGGGATCAACACAAAACCCAAATAACTGAAATTGAAAAGCCAATTGCCAATGGCAGCAGTCCATCAGTTTATACCAGGTATGGCCACAAGGTTTGACCTCCTGATAGACTTTCATATTGAAAGGACTTTAAAAAAAAAAAAGAGGTGGGGGAGATATGGTGTAATCCATGGTTACCTCCCTTGTCAAGAAAGGGTATCTGCCTTCTCCATAAAATGGAGCATGAATGAGGAGGGGCAATTTTTCAATTCTACGCACTGACGAGTTTGGACGTCAAAGACTTAATCTTCTTTTCTTTACACTCCCCTGTAATTTAATACACTTGAATTACACCATAGTAACTACTGTAGTTACACACAATTAAAAATTAAATAACTCATTAAAATTTAAATATCGAACAGCATGAAAGGTTTAAAAGAGAAGTCTTTATTAAAGGTTTAATTTTAATTTCATTTTTTTTGTTGTCACAATTTCAATTGATATCATCCAATTGAACTGTAATTAAAATTTAAGCAAGGTACAGTACATTGCTCATATGTTTTGTTTCTCTTTCTAGCATGTGAACTGCGGATGTATTTGAAATATTACATATTTCAGGTTCCCTAATGTCTTTTAAGAAGAGAGACTTTATGTGAAGGGATCATAAAGAATGGTGATTTTAAAAGGAGAGAAAAATTGCCTGCAAAATAAATATGAACACACTACGGGGATCAGTTGTGTATACACAGAAAGAAGGAAGGTCTGGAATAAAGATAAAATAATGTTTCTATTTCTAAATTCTTATAACTTTTACATGCACAGGACGCTGAAGGTCAAAGGCCCAAAAGCCCTCTGCAAGAGTTAGCCTAAAGTCTGCCTGAAGAGAAGCAACTTCTAGGCTAGTATATTAATAAAACAAGCATATTGTTTACGGCAAACTTAGAAATTTTAAAGAGCAGTTTTTTTCTTAAGATGTACCCCCTCTTCAAGGAAGGAGAATACAAACATGTGCACAATAAATTCAATCAATTCACTATGTAAGCAGGCAGAAATAGGTTTCTTTGAACAGCTACTAAACCTTTGAGTAATCATGTGAAATTACATTAATTTCAGGGGGAAAAAAAGGTTTTCTTTCTTTCTATGACTGACGATCCAAAAGCAACAAAAATACCTGGGAAATATATATATATATATATATATATATATATATATATACACACACACAGAGTTGCGGCCAAAATGTTCAGAACGACATTGTTTTCATCAGAAAAGTAGGTATAAGTTTTTATCAAAGTTGTTTTATATTCTATAATTTTCACAGACAATAAATACAATATTAATTGTTATTGTCCGAGATTCTGGTGTAATTTGAGAGGATAATACAAAAGTTATGGATGATTTAGTGATTTACTGCAAACCCCATGGCAACCAAAATGATCAGAACGGTTGAAAAAATAACAAAATAATCAAAAATGACAGAGAATACTGCAATTATTTAATATTTAGTGTGAAGTCCTTTAGCTTTAATCACACTTTGACATCTTCGACTGCATGAAGAAATTAAATTTTCAATTTCTTGCTGGGTGATCTTATTCCATTCTTCCTGAAGGGCATTCTATAATTACTCGGTTGTTTTAGGATTTCTGGCTTTTGACGTTCTCCTAGAATATTCCACACATTTTCAATAGGATTGAGATCTGGGCTTTGAGCAGGCCAATCCATCACAATAACCTTTTCAGCCTTGAGGAAGTTCATGAAGTTTAGCCTTGTGACATGGGGCATTGTCCTGCATGAATATGGGTGGTCGCTTAGTTGAATTTCTCAGCACAGGCAAGACATGATCTTTTACAAGTTGTTTATAAACTCCTGCATTTACCTTTCCATGTAATCGCACCAAAGGGCCCACACCATCTCCAGATATCATCCCCCAAACCATGACACTTCCTCCACCGAATTTAACACTAGTCTTAAGGCATTTAGGAGACAATTTTTCAACTACTTTTCGACAAACGTACCTTTTCCCATCTGAGCCAAATAAACTTAGATTCATCACTGAAATGCACAGTTTGCCATTTTTCTTGAGACTACAACACATGTTCGGTTGCAAAGGTAAGACGACACTTTTTATTCTTGAAGCTGATCAGTGGCTTCACTGCAGGTGCTCTTGCTTGTAGGTCATGTTCAACTAAACGACGAGACAGTTTTTCAAGATAAAGTTTTCTTCAGTACAATGCTCATTTCCCAAGAAACAGCAGCAGCAATTTTAAATCTGTCCTTTTTAACCAACTTTACCATAGCACGATCTCTCTTGGTCGTTTTTCTTGGCCTACCTGTAGACTTTCTTGCTTCACACAAACCAGAATCATCGTAGACCTTAAGAATACTGTGAACAACACTTTTTGACTTATTAACAATCTTTGCAATAGACCCAATACTTAAATTATCCTTCTTTCGAAGCTTAATAATCTGCTGACGAATTGATAACGGAGTAAGTGACATTATATTAACAAAGTACACGGTAGATATTCTTACTAATGTTTAGTAAACGAACTGTAACGTAAACAAATTTTTAAAAATTAGAGTTTGCCGGTTAAATATACTAAAACACGGAGTAAAAGCAACCGCACTGATCATTTTGGCCGCCATGGGTTTTGCACTAAATCACTAAATCATCCATAACTTTTGTATTATCCTCTCAAATTACACCAAAATCTCAGACAATAACAAATAATATTGTATTTATTGTCTGTGAAAATTATAGAATATAAAACAACTTTGATAAAAAATTATACCTACTTTTCTGACGAAAACAATTTGGGCCGCAACTGTGTATATATATATATATATATATATATATATATAGTTTACGAAAAACTAGGTAATCCGTATGGGTAGACCCAAGGAGGATAAAATCCAGAGAGCTCAATATAAATCAGAGCTAATGGTTAGCTCTGATTTTCATTTATTTAAAATATATATATATATATATATATATATATATATTGTGTATTTAGGCAGCAACCCCTCTTTTATACATGTTTCATTAAAGATGACTGAGAAGGTACTGCAATTAAGCTTTTTATTTAATTTTTCTTGTATTCATACAAGTGTTTTCTTTCCTGGCCACTGAGTGTGTAAAAACTGTCTGAAAGTTCTGCATGCCCGAATGCTTTGAGCTATACTTTTAGCCATTATCAAGGATGATTTCATTTTTTCTTTTAACTGAATGTATAGGTTATGTAATGTATGTATCTAGAGTTATAGGAATGTTTTATTTTTCAAACACGGTCAGCACATTGTGGCCGTGTTCACAGTTAATGTTATTGAGTGTTGGCTTTTTCTTTTTTATTATTAGGGGCTTCCATTATTTTTTAATTTTTTTTTTTTTTAACATATGGATGAGGTTATTATGCTTATATTTTCCATTAGTATGTTTTGGATGGAGTCTGGTATTTTTTGTGTGTGTATGAACACAAGAAAAATTAAAAAAACTTAATTGCAGTACCTTGATAGATGTCCTTAACAATATATATATATATATATATATGTGTATGTATGTTTATTTTTTGCACTAACTTCAATGACTATTTTGGATAATCTTAAAATATTTACACATCATTTCCAAGTTCACTTTGCTTTTAATGCTGAGCTTTTTTTTTCTCATTTCACCAGAGATAATGCTATTTTAAAAAGTCACTTATCACAAAAACATTTTTCTGCTTAGAATACACTGCTATTAAGTAGATGAAAACATTGTCTGTGACATACTTTATTTATAGCTATTTGTTTTAGCAAATACAGAACAATTCATTTCTGTTCATGTAAGCAAAAAGAAACAGAGAAATTACTTCAAGTGTAATGGCTTTATACTATCAAATCTAACACAGCTTTGATTACTGTAAACCTGGTATTTGAAATTATACTACCATCACAATGTCATCAGTTCCCAACTATGTGTATTCATGCTGATGACAAATATTTACTACAGCTTTAGAAGTCAGTCATACAGGTCCGACAAAGTAAAACTGGTAACTGCTCTTGAAAGGGACCTCCAATCAGTGATTAACTGGGGCAAGAAATGGCTTGTAAATGTTAATGCCTCCAAAACAAAACTGCTTCCATTTAATCACCATAGAGAACCTTTTCTGCTTTCCATCAGCACAACTGATGTTAACCTCCAGGAGATCAACTGCTCGTGCCTTCTTAGGTTCACATTTTCCACTTGCACATTTATAAAATCTACCATTCATCCATGCATTGAATATTGCTGCCATATCTGGTTTGGTACTTCTGCCAAATATCCTGAGATTCTTAACCGTTACCATGCTGCAGGCGACAAGTGTCACCATAGAATTCTCTCCGTTTGCTGCTCAAGGCACATTCTATCACCTTGAGACAGTTGCTATAAGTAAACACTTGTCAACTGTTATTTCTGCTATTTTAAGCTGGAAATCACCTACTACTGCTTTGAAAGAAGATTGTTAAACTTCCGTTTTCCAATACCATTGACTCTACATGAGGTGTAACACCAATTAGACCCACATTAATTTTTTCATGAACAAAAATGGCTGCGTTAATATCCAATAAAGCCTTTAATCAGGAGTTTTTCTTTGATTAGGACTGATGATGATTTTGAAGGCTTTACTCGAGTGGATATTGAAGTTGAAGTGGTCGAAGATGATAACCACATCAGTCACATGGAGAAAAGCTATGATTACCACTAGCAGCTACTATCATCCATACCTAATTTTATGGAAGCTACTGGCAACCATCAATATACCTGATAGCCTTTCTGGAGGTGAATTATTATGTCTATTAATAAACAACGAAATAATAGCTTTATTTGTCAATGAAACAAATAAATATGAGTCAGGTGAAAGAAAAAGCAAATAAATGTCTTCTTGTATGTAAACATGAAGAAACATGTCACTTTTTGAAGAAATGAAAGCCGCCTTAGTGATTTTGCTTCTTACTGCACACCCAGAACTCCACAGGGAGGAATAAAAGTTAAAGTACGTTGAATTATTTATGTATTTTTTAAGATATTTGTTTTTTATTTCATGTTTCAATTTCTTTTGTTTTCAACGTCAAAACATGCATGCAAAACGTAATGCATTACATCAAAATATTACTCATTCTTTTATTAGTGTACAAAAATTATAATCTATACGCACAATACAAAGTAAGTTAGAACAATTTTAAAACAGTAGGTGTTCATGTTTTTGCACCCTCAAAAAAAAAAAAAAATGCAGTGGCAGAGGGAACAATTCTAGAAAGAAATTATCGTGGTAAAGGTTAACAAAATTCAAAGGAGGATCTGTAATGTAATCGATCCTGATCTGGCATCTTGAATTCTGTCACTTTCTCACCAATGTGACATGGCTTCCCTGTCTTTTCTACAAATATTTTCATGGCAATTATTCTGATGAGCTTTCCTCCTTGGTGCCTTGACTGCAAGAATTTAAGCATACTACTAGATTGGCAAATAGGTCTTGCCTTTTTACTGCTGAACTAGCTTTGATGTAACTAAGTTCTATTGCAATAGTTTCTTTTCTCACACTTCTTGCAAATAAAAATGATTCATAACTAACCATAAATAAAATAATCAGTTTACCTGCAGTGTCATAAAATGATGACAACATTTATTTAATTTTGAAATTATATTTGTTACATATTCTGAATAAGAAATCCAAGATTTTTTATCCATACAGCTCGACTGTTGAAATAAAAAATATATCTGAAGAAAGCTAACATGAAACAAAAGAAATAAAAAAACAGCTTGATCTCCCTTATTTATCAATGCGTTCCAAAGAAAGCAGGACAGTGAGATGTCCAAGAATATGAACCAGTGTGCCATAGCTAAAGAAGTTTGAATTTCAAGAAGCTGCATGTCAGTGATCGTCTTCTAGTTACAAGGTACTGGAATTATTCTGGATTAATCTTGAAAGGTATAGGATGGTATGGAAAGTGATCAGGTCCGTAAAAGTTCAGCTGAA
The DNA here is from genome assembly GCA_964036315.1 of Acanthosepion esculentum. Classification (NCBI taxonomy): domain Eukaryota; kingdom Metazoa; phylum Mollusca; class Cephalopoda; order Sepiida; family Sepiidae; genus Acanthosepion; species Acanthosepion esculentum. The sequence goes on from OZ038493.1 coordinate 85,274,859, forward strand.
GAAGATTGCAGGATACAGGATGACTGCATGCAACTTATTTAATTTGGTGCCAGTAGATGACACTGAGCTCGTCTTTCAATAAATAAGATGATAGTCAACAATAAAACTAGGATGGAACTGCATTTGTCAGGTTACACCTACAAGGAGGCAAAATGACCGACATGAAAAGACAAAAACAGTGAACTTTAGGGATACATAAGAAAGTGATGGTACAAGAAAGTTGATTAAAATTGATGACCTTTGAGTCCTGTCAAATACATAGAGTTGCTGAAGGCACATTTGATAACAGACTTGGAGGAAAGGTGAGATTTGTTAGCACGATGGAATCTCCATGATATAGATTGCATGCCACACATCAAATTTAGGTAAAGTGGTCAAACACTTTTTGATGGCACAATACATATACAGCTCTCATTACAGATATGACAACTTTCAATTTGTTTGTTTTTTTTTTGTTTTTTTTTTAAGCTTTTCACCCCAAGCAAGGCTGGAAGCACGCAAGGGGTTACAGAAGGTTTGGAGGAAGAGCAGATAGGAGTGGTAAAGGAAGGGATGTGGAGAAAGATAGTGGATCGATCAAGGCAAGGGGGTTACAGAAGATTTGGAGCGAGAGCAGATAGGAATGAAAGGGGAAAGGATGTGGAGAAGGGAAGTGGATAGATCAAGGCAACTGGATATGTCGATTGACGTTACACTTAAATAGTTGGAGATTATATTTGTCAGGGAAACAGGAATAAGGAAGGGAGTTCCACAGGCGAGAGGTGCGAGACATGAAGCTATTGGAGTAGAAGAGACGCCTACATCTAACAGTTTCAACAGTGAAGGGGTGGGAACGGGATGCCAGCCTCATAGGATGCTTAAATTCATGAGGCCTGGGAACCAGCAAAAGCAGCTCATCGGAGCAATTTCCGTGAAAGTATTTGTAAAAAAGATAGAGCGAGGCAACGGCGCGTCTGTGAGAGAGTGACTGCAGACGAAATGACAGATCAGGGCCAATTACGTTGCATATCCATCTCTGGATCTTATCAAGAACCCTGAGGCAAACAGCAGGGGCTCCAGACCATATATGGCAGCAATACTCCATGCAAGGGCAAATGGTTAATTTATAGATTTGGAGGATCGATTCCGGACAGAAAAATTTCCTGGCCCGGCACAAGGAGCCAACTTTCCTTGTGGTGGATGAAGCAATTGACTCGATGTATTTGTTGTTAAAACTAATGCTATTTGCTTTTTAAGCCTCTTATTTTCTTACTATACCTGATATGAAACCTGAACGTCATTTCTTGAAAATTATAAACCCTGTCATACATTTCTAAGTATTTTTTTTTTCTAAATAGAATATACAGGTATACAGAAACATGTCACTTGCAGTTTTATTAAGTTTTTTTTATACATTAATTAGTCATTAGCAAGCAAATGTAGATGGAAATAAAAATGCATTAAAAATTAGTGATGACCATTGAAATTGTTTCACCTAGATGCCAATATTTGTGGAAAACATGAATATAAATATTGATATTTCTAAGGTAAAAAGTCAAGACTTGTAAAGTTATACTTGAAACAAGTAAACACACACACACACACACACACAGACACACACACACTCATTCAGATATTTTAAAATAAAAATTGAAATTCCTGACCCATTAATAAGGCAACATGAGAGGAAGAAGAAAAAAATGGCAGTGTACCATTGGCTTGTTCAATGTGCCACATTTCCTTACTTTCAGTCGATATGAAATAAAAAAGACAAGAGACATATTGAGGTGATTTTGAAACTGAAGGCCTGATCATGACACAGAGAGCAAGAGAAGGAGGATAAAGGACAGAGGGGGAGGGGGAAGCTGGCAACAAAAAAAAAAGGGTTAAGAAATGAGGTTGTCAGGAGATGTCTGCAATCTGCTGATGCGCAACACAGTTTCTCAATGTATTTTAGACTTGCACTTAGATTACAAATTTAAACTAACATCACCAAAAGGCATTAGAGGGGGTAATTAGGAAGTAGAAAATATGGCCCAGAAAGCAGAAAGAAATTTCATAGGTGAAGGGGCAGATATATTTTACTCTGCTTTATATTGCAAATACATCTCGTTTGAAACTCAGTGTTATTCGTTTAAGATGCACAATTACAAAAGATAAAAGCATTTTTAGTAGTTGTTACTGGTTATTGTGAGAGTGAAACTCAATCTATTTCAGATTAAAAACAGATTTAGCTTACTTCTTAAAATAAAGATAAAAAGCTTAGAGAAATAGATGCACTATACTTGGTATTGGTACTAATAAGGATTGTTTTTTTTATAAAAGAAAAAAGTTATATTTTTTTTTGGATAATGGAAAAGAAACAAAAGTGGAAAGAGCATTACTATTAAGATGTCAAGAAATTATAAATTTAATCCAAGGAAGGAATTTGCCAAGTGATCATTATAGAATCAAACATGTCTGCTCTCAGACAGCTGATACCAGGAAAGGCATAATAAACTAATTATCAATATTTAATTTTGCCTAATGATAATATAGAGCACTTTACGTTATCTTCATATAAGAAAAAAAATAAAAAATAAAAAATAATCAAGCTACTAAATATCAAACAGTAAATAATTATAGAGAAATGCAGAGAAGAAAGACTGAAAGAACTTAGCCGATTTCAATTTGGCATTCAAGAGAGAAGAGAAACAAGTATTAAGCACCAGTTTAACATTTGTTGTTTAAAAGGAGGAGGAAAAATCAAAAAGCGAATTTCACAGAATGTTTTTTTAAACAGGCTAATCTAACAAATAAAAATATACTTCCCTTTTCACTTTCAAAATATTTACTTTTTGGTGAAGAAAAGGATAAGAACAAGGACACCAGCTGAAACAGTAAACAGAAAATTGAATGGACACCAAAAAAAGGTTGCATTCAGTTTTATAGATTGTAGAGCAACTTGTCAGGGGAGATAATATATACAGGAAAAGTAAGCCAACAAGCACATGGGTCTTCCTTATTGTAAAACTATCAAACTAATTGTCTGATGTTTATGCCTGTGCCTATCTTGTGACACCAATCCTACACAGCTCATCCAAGATAACCAGCGCATTTGCCACAGATTAACTGAATTCGCCTTGACTCATTGATTGTACAACCTTTGCCTCACTCAACTCAGATGATTCAATCCGAAATTTCACAGGCCAACTGATTTCAGCATTGTAAGAATTTTCTCCACTTTTCATGATTTTGGACAACATCTCTTCACATTTTTGACTGCACTTTGATCTCAGCTTATCTGAAATTCAAACTTTGAGAGCCAAGTTCAAATTCCAAACGAGTTCATTAGATTCACTTACGCACAAATAACCTTCGGAAAGGCATGAATCCATCTCTTCTCCACCACAGCTATGGGTTGAATAGCAAGGCAGACTGGGTTCTTTAGACTTGGTTGGCAACCAGTCTTTCACAGAAAGAAATGGCAACCTATTGTGGGAAAAAATCTGCCTCGTCAGCCATGTATCGAAAGATACAGGATTGTCCAAAAGTGTATCATGTATGGCATTTAACTGACTGATCTCAAAAGAGGTCTTGCAAAATTATGCTGACCGTCAAGAAGCTGACTGTACATTAGGAATTTTGAAAGTCTATGATAAGGCATTCTTATTACATATGTCCATCTTAGCCGAGACTGCATCAAAATGGCTTCTATACTTTCCATCCTACACTTAGTGAACATTTCCTTATTAGATCATTGGAAATTTTATCTTTCCATCTGCAGTTACATATACTATGAAGGTATTGTTTGTGAAATGTATCTAATTTGTTGATGTGATTTCAGTAAAGTTGATATGACCATTGCACCGTAAACAGATTTGTTTTTAAGCTCAAACCTCTTTCAATCCAAACTCTCATTTGTAGTTTTTCAAATGCCGAAAAGTTCTTGGCTCAACCAAAATAAATAAAATAAAATTTATCTATATTTCTGAGATGAGATATTGTAATTATTTACATTATTTATATTCTTTGGACTGTAGTCTTCATCTTTTTTGCCATATTTACAACATTTTGGCTGTTGTAGTCCCGGCCTTCTTCAGGTGATTGGAATTTTGAACTGAACCCATTATTTCATCCAATGGAGTAGATTGTTCTATTTCTACGTGCCATGCCTCTTCCAGATATCTTAGTTATCTCCCTTTAACTCAACTCTCCAAGTTTTTGTTCACCACTGCAGGAGCCAGGTATTGAACTCGCAACTCTTTGGGTCAAGTTACTGGATTGTTGGTTGGATCCAGTGACTTGAGTCAAATAGTTGTGAGTTCATCTCTAACCACTTCACTGTAAATATCCACTTGAGTAAAGCCTTCAAAACCATCATCAGAGTCTAAATCAAAGAAAAACTACCTAAATAAAGGCTTAGTTGGATATTGATGTGGCCATTTTTGTTCACAAAAAAAAAAATCATGAAAAATTTAATGCGGATTTAATCGATGTTATACCTCATGTAGAGTGTAGAAAAATTCAAAATGGCATTGGAAAATGGAAGTTTAGCCTTGTTCCAAAGTGGTAATAGGCTATTTCCGGCTTAAAATACTGGAAATAACAATTGACAAGTGTTTATTTATAGCAACTCTCTCAAGGCAACAGAATGTGCCTGGAGCAGAAAAGGGAGAGAATTCTACAGCAACAATTTTCACATGCAACTAGATAAAGGTTAAATAAACGGTCCTCATGAAGTATGTCCCAACTCTCCAAGTTACTGAAATGATCACTAGCAATACAAATGTCGATATGCAAGGTACCAGCCCTGTCACAGAAGTTGACGGGATGTTGTTGAATACAGCCACAAACTGCCTTAGGGACTGAAACTTGAGATTTTGCCTCAGGTTTGACCCCATAAAGCCTTTTGCATAAATGGATATAGCTTCAAGGCAGCAGAGGTCTTAAATCTAGAGTTGTTTTTCTAGACTGGTTGCAAACCACGGCTAGAGGACTCAGTTTATCCTGCTATTTAACCTATAGCTGAGTGGTAAAAAGAGGAATTCCCACCTTTCCCAAGGTCATTTGTATGAAAGTGAATTTGAACTTTGCACAGATTTCACTTTCTGTACTAATAAGTGTGCTATACAAGGAGCACACATCCTCATATAAAGGCAAAAACTCATAAAGCTACACATTAAATACAGATTTATAACAAAATAAAATTTAAATAATAGTTTTAATATCGTAAATGGGAAAGAATAGTGAATTTAAAACAAATTAACCAATAGATGGTTAAATTTCCTATAGTTTCAGCCAAAAATGAAATTGTGAATGGTAATGGTATGATTAGCCATTTCCTTATAAGGAAACAGTTGGCATTCATTGACCAAATACTGATAATATCAGTTGAAATTTATAAAATCTTTCCTTTAAAACAGTTTTCAGGAAAATAGGCTTCTCAAATCCTCTGTTATCACTTTCTAGTAATGATGGAAGTTTGCTTCCTAACCTTTTGTTTAAGGTTGTGTAGAAAGTCAACATCTTTATTATATCATTATTTTCCTTTTACATGTGGCATTCATTTTTTTTGTTGTTGATATTGGAAATGATTTGGTTTTTGTTAGTAAAATTCTTTGATTCTCTAATATCAGTCTATAGGGTTTGATGAAATATTTAAGTAAGAAATTTCACAATGTCAAGGAAGAAAAATTTAACATCAAATCAAACTGGTACAAAAAAAAAAAAAAAAAAAAAGAAAAAGTCCTTTTTGATCATTGATTTCCAACTGGTTGTACTTAACAAGATGAAACAATCATTAGATGTTCAAGATTTAAAAAATAAAATCAGCACTTTATTTTATTTGTTTTTAAAACTAAATGACATAAAACATCTTCAACCCCATATTTGTAATCTCAGAGAAAAAACAAAACTTATTCCTTGTCAACATTCTTTGGCTTTTCACTAGAAATGACAAGGAAATGTCATAGTTATGTAAAACCATTTTGGTTTTTTAAATCCAGGAAAACAATTAGCAGAAGATTGGTTTAACAATAATTTACAATGTGGATGAAAGTAATTTATTTTGAAAAGCTGACCTTTGCTGGCTAGTACAATTCAACTTGATGAACTTTTAGAAGAAAGGGCTGATTAAATACCGATTTGGAACTTGAAGAAGAGCCGTGAAAATTCCAAGTTTACTTACTTGAAATTCTTTCAAGACAAACTGCCTAAGTGATGTACATGGGAGACAAATTTGTTGAAGTTTTATTTTTTCAATACAGATTAATTTAGGCGTGAACGAAAAAGAGAACATAAAACATGAAAACTGATTCAGTCATTTGTAAGTGTCTAAATGAACAAACAGATGCCCCCCCCCCATTCTTACATTTTGCTTATGCACAGATTGACAATCAGGCAGAAACAATATTTTCAGAAAGTTCCTACGTCGTCGTCGTCATCGTATATCTCAACCTGACAAAGAAGAAACTAGTTCAATTCAGCTGTCATGATATCGTGAATAATAATAAGGCATTCTTTCAAAACATTCAGCTTCACAATTCAAGGACATTTTCCACCCGACTCCTATTTCTTACCATTTTTTGTTTTTTGTTTGTCCATTTCTTCAAATAGAAAAACAGTTTCTCTTTACTTGAAAAAAAGAGAAGAAAAGTAGATATAGTTAACAAGACTTTTCATTGGCTTGGCCAAAGTAAGAAAGAAGAAAAAAAATTGTATATGTATTTATGCAAACTAAAAAATAAGAAAGAAAAAAAAGGTTTATTTTAACTGCTCTATTCTTTGATTTTGTGTGTGGATGTGAAGGTTCCGTCTCAATAAAAAGCAATTTGTTCTCATGTTACTATTCGTTCCACAAAAAATTTTTAACAACTTTCCATACTTAAAAATCAAAAAACAAGAAAAAAAACACACACGCATCAAAAGGTTATTTGTATGAAAGTAAAGGGCCACTTATATTACACACACTGGATAAGTATAAATCTGGCAAAGAAACTGAAAAGTAAAAGACCAAAGAATTCTGATGAAGTTTTCTACCTACCTCAGAAAACCTATTGCTGCTTTTTTTTTTCTTCGTCTTAATCCCAATTTAACAACTGATTTCAGCTCTCCTTAAATTAACTTTTTACAAGGAGAGGAGAGTGACTATCATGGGAAGAAACAGTTAAAATTATAATTATCTTTGAGATAAACAGCAATTTGGGATTTGGAAAAACTTGAAGGCTTAACAAATCTACAAAAAGATACTTTTGCTCAGAATAAAAACCTCTTTCAAGTGGCGGGTAATATTTAAAATCCACTGAATGCAAGTGATTTAAGTAACAGTTGGCAAAAAAGACAGTGTATAATTGTTCACATCCAAAAAGAACATTGTCAACACCAACATAATCTCAGTTCTGTGAAGGAAATTTCAATGATGAATCATCTTTAGTACTGGGTAGGTGAGATTCATCATCTCCAAAGAACCTTAAAAATGTAGCAAGCAGAGCTTGTAAGATGACTATGAAAACTGGCAGTGGACAAATCAAGCTCATTACAAGAGAGGAAAAAAGGAGCAGAATAAAGTTAAAGCCAGAACAATATTTGCTTCAAGAAATCAATCCCATACTTGTAAAATCTCAATTACTGAAGATCAATAAAATCTGTCCTGACAGACATAATAATAATAATAAACATTATCATTTTTTGTTTGTTTACAAATTGTTCATGCAATACAAGGCTCCTGAGCCACTCAAGATAGTCATTGATTGAGGTTATTTCACCTAAGAGGAAGTAAATAAAGAGTGTAGTTTAAGAGGATATGTGGGAAATATATCAGTTAAGATTGTAGTGATCAGAGAAGCATCCTCTTGGGAATCTGTTCAACAAAGCAGCAGTTTTTGGGAAGAAGCTGTCCAAATGGAACTTTCTTCTCACTAATGGAATACGAAAGTAATGGGACTGATCCATTACAGTGTACATGGCACAGCGAGTTTTAGCTGTGACAGCCAGGGCTGACAGACTAAGGAATGTATCTTGTCAGAACATTTGCCATGGAAACAGCAATAGGGTAGCAAGAGGCTGGCAATATTTCATCCATGGATAAGGACTATACAATGGAAAATAATTCATCACTAACAAGGCTATGAAGATGCTTTTGAACTCCATGAAGTCTGAAAGATTTGGCAGCTCGAACCTAGTAGTCTATTTTTGTTTTGTCTGATCTGGCTCTTATAGAGATAAAGCATAGGTTCCTGACAGGAGTAGTACAAGGAACAAACCATTCTTCTAGCATCTTTAGTGATGGATTGTTCCACTAGAGTTCTGGGGTGAACTAGAATCCCAACAGACCTTCAAGGCAAGAAACCTTACTAATTTTGGAGCTATTAAATGTTACAAGCTAGTCTTTCCTCCACTGAGCTGCCAGAATTAGGGCAGAGGAGAGATCAGCAGTTAGCCACTGGTCTAGATTTTTGGAGGTGCACCTATACACAGGTATTTAGTAGAGATTAGATTATGTTCTTAGGCAAATTGGTAGTATAAAGCAAAAAGAGGGTAGAAACAAGAAGAGAGCCTTGGGGTATGCCTGCATTGAGTTTTGGAATTTTCTCATGCAAATTATTTTTCATACCTCTGAACTCGAACTGTTTGCAATCTGAATATGCCCCAAAACTTTTAGCTCATTAAGATTAATGTAGCACAACAGAGATCTCCATTACTCCCCAACAAGCCAAAGTATGTCTAACATTGTCTGAAGGAAAATATTTTTGAAATAATCACTATTAATGCTTTTTAAGCAACTGGAAAATTAACGTTCTGGTGGGGCGGGGGGGGGGGATCAAAAAGATTACCTAAAAATGAAAAACTTAAAATGTTATTTAAATGTAGAATAAAATTGAGCACTCCAGCATATTTTAAAAGTTTTGCATAAGTCACAATCCCCTTAATTCTCAGTTCGTTAATTCATTTTCATCTTCTTGATATGCGTTTGTTAACTTTTTTCTAAATAGAAAACTATTTGAAAAATACAGAATTCCTAACACCTATGTCATAGAAAATAAAATTATAAAAGACATAATTTTGTATTTCCCCAACTTGTGTGTAATAATTATATGAATTGAATTCATAAAAAAAGTTTACTACATCAATATCTAAAGCCTTGAATTGTTGCAAGTCCATTCCAAAGGGATTTGTACATCTATCAGGTTTTTCTCAAAGAGTAGAGGTATCAATTTGGGGAAACACACATGTCAAATTTAAAGCAAATAAGCATCACTCTTTTAGAAACAAACATCTGTACATTAATGAGCATATACACAGTCAATGTGAGTAACAAGTAAATATATGTACACTTTAATTATCTAAGAAAGAGAAAACTTTTTTAAGTTTTAACAATAAAAGCCTTTTTCCCGCATTTGGTAGATTATGTCTTATAAAACAAATGATTTAGGCAAAAACAAATAAAAAGCTTATTTCTTGACACAGTCATAAGCTTGGAATAAATGTTGCCGAGGTTTTCTTTAACCTGTTAAAATACAGTGGCAGGGAAACATTTGGATAATTTGAAAATCTTCATGATTCTTCCAATGATTAGGTTTATTTTGAATTCATGCAAGTGGTGTATTGTATTTCAATATAAAATTAACAATTACAAAAAAAAAATCCAAATAAACAATGCAGAATAAAATGGAAAAGAAACAGTTTCAAAAATCATATTTGGAAATTATCAAAAGTTTATTGTAAGAAGATAAAGACTGTAGAGAAACTTTTGGAATCTTCTAATAATATTTGAGGAGTTATATGACTGTCCTCACAGTGATTGTTCACAATGAGACCCCCTTTCTTGAAGTGTGGCTGCCATGAGTAAAGTAAATCAGTAATCAAGTGACAAGATGAAGGTGCAAATTACAGGACCATTGCTAAAATGTTAAATATTTCTGTCAGTATTCTTGGTTTGATTATTCTGAAATGAAAAGTATTTGTCAAAATTAAAAGTCCTCCTTTGAACTGGTTCACCATGGAAAATTTCTTCAGGAAAAACTCTGAATAAGCATGATGAAAATGTCAAGAGAATCTATTGGCAACTTCAAGAGAAGGTAAGACATTTTATGAGCAACTGGAATATAGATTATTTAAAGAACTGTATAGGAATAGTTTCAAATTCTTTACATGATAGAAAACACCTTTATTGAAAAAGAAAAAAAGGAACCAGAATTCTTGGATGAAGTTCACTCATGAACATTTAGAGAGACCTATTTTTTGGGAACAACATTCTTTCGTAAAACAAAACCAAAAATTTAACTTTTCAATCAGAACACAACTCGTTGTGCATGGAGAAAAGATGGATGTGCCTAAGAGTAAAAAAAAAAATCTGCGCACACTGTCACGCATCATGGCTTGGGTGTTTTTCTCTTTCACTGATATAGAGACACTTCATATGATTGAAGCAGCCATAAATGGGGTAATGCATCTATTTTGGAAGCTAATTTGTTCTCTTCGGGGAAACATTTTGAAAAGAATCGGATCTTTTAACAAGATAAAAACCTGAGGTATTTGTCCATAGTATTCGTTAATGTTATATCAGAATATTTGAAAATTTAAAATCTAAGAAGCAGGAGTATGAGAAATATTTTGCAACTGTCCAAATACATCTTTCTCTGCCCTGTACATAATAAACCTGCAAGTTACATAAATTTAAACAGGAATGAAAGATTAATTAATTACAGAAATTCTATGCAGGGATGGTTTTCTTCATCTGGTAAATAGATTAACTCATCAGGATGTAAGAAATTTCTCAAGTAATAAATGTTCATTTATAAATTTAAATATTACTATCAGCAAAAATGTACAACTCTAGGATTCTTATTGATAATAACTAGTATTGTTTAGACATATGTTCAATGTCTGCACAGATCCTCAGAGCTAAATATGTAGATGCGCATAAAACGCGTGTCAAATATATAAACCTACCAAGGTGGACATGGAATATGCCTCTACCCAAAATATAAAATTTTATTCATTAAGAAGAATGTCAATTAAAAATGATCTGATAATCCAGTACAAATGGGTGAGGGAATACAGAAATGAGAACTGACATGAGATTGAATGTGAATCTTATGGCCCATGTGTTAGGTATCATGTCTTTGAGACAAGAGTTAAACAAAGGCAGCACCAACCAGAGAAGTTAGGGCATGTTTTCATAACATTCATTTACCAACAGGTCAGCAGACGAGATTAAGCCAATGTGACCAGCATGGAATTTTTCCTTTCAGTCTCTTTTGGTGTCAATTCTTCAGCGTAAACAAAATTTTCAATTGAAGGTTGATGGAAAATTCCATTGGGGTATGGAGTCAGAGTGAATAAAGCGATAGAAAATCAACTTTTTAAACAACTTATTGAGTATTGGAAGCAATTCTGAAACTTTTGTTGATCTCAATTTGCCTATTTAATAAAAAGTTTTCAAAACTCTGTATTTGGAAAAAAAACAAACAAGAACTGAAGGAATTGGAATCTATAATTTGGTTAGTTTCTTTGATCAACTAATTTCATATTTTTTTACCATTTTACCAGTCATGTTGATTGTACTGTTTACAAAGTATCTTCAACTTTACAAATTTTGTAACTAATGATTAAAAAGTGATACTATAATAGCATCAGGAGTAGATAGGTGTAAAAAAATATAATAATCTATTGATCCTTGAATGTGAAAGAATTATAATAAATTTCAAGTTCCTGAGACTAATGGTCACATTTTTTTTGCTACTTTAATTGTGACTACATCTTGGCCAATCATTTTTAGTATCTTCGTCAGGTGTAGAATCCTTATGGAAAGAAGATGGGGGATCTCTCCCCACCTCAGTAGTGCAAATCAGTATTTATCTGCCCCCTCACCAAAAGTTTTTTGTTTTGTTTTGTCTTTTAGAAAGACATAATTCATATATCCACCAAATATGACATATGACTAGGAGTTCCAATTTATGGCAGGTCACTCGAAAATGGCTACAGACAAAAATGAGGATATACTTCTAATCTTCACCCCTTTTAGTACAATGGTGTTACTTTCAGTCAATTTTTGAAGGTTGCCTCGTTCAAAGATGGAAACGAGATCTGACAGTAACCAACTTCATGGACTGACAATGAAAGACCAAAACAGGGGAGCAAACAGAAATCTTGGCATTCATAACAATATATACAAGAAAGGCAGTTTGTTTAGCATTTGTTTCCAATTTTTTAAATATACAGGTTAGGGGGTAGCTGCCCTTCTTGGGTCCCTTCTTTGCCTGAAATGTCCATTTGCCAAATACCGCTTCTTTCAATTTTCTTTTCTATCTATTGATAACTTGGACCTTCTTCCCAAGAGGATGCAGTGATTATTCCATGAGCTGACTTTGTCAGTTCACATTTACATCTTATATCCCAAGAGCCCTACTTTCAAGTCAACCTACTTTCTCCTTTATATTCTTTGTCACATTTACAAGAGATTATCTATGCACTCTTTCAGGATTTCAAAGAGTTCAATCATCTGAACAACAACCAACCTTTAAACATTACTAATCTCAAAATTAAAAAAAGCTATCTAACAAATTGCTGATACCTCCTGATGAGTGGACAGAACAATTGTGCTGAATATAACATAAATCACATAAGTGACAAATTTTATTCCTATTAATCATATATATATATATATATATATACATATACATACACACACACACACACACACACACACACACACACACACACTGGACTCTCCCCCTGTCGTTTATGATGTATGTGGGTCAAGCAGTTGAGTTCTTAGGACCAACAGCCAGACTACCTGCACGTATCATTTGGTTATAGTGGTGAAGGCTTGTGCAGAACCAACCACCATTTTCTGAAGAGCCAAATACAGAGAACTGGTGCACAGTATGCTGCAAGTTCCCCAAATGACCTTCTGCAGGTTTTGAATTCAAAGTTGTTCTTCTCCTAGACAATTTGCCACCCAAGGTTATAAGACCCAGTTTGTCCTGCTATTTACCCATAGCTGAGGGGAGAAAAGAGGGATTCATACCTTTTCCAATTATTAGAGATCAACAAGACTTCTAGAAAGTTTGGAACAGTTAAACATGTAATTGAACTGTAAAAATAATGCCATTACACATGCAATTTCATTTTTTTTTTTTAATTTCTTGAGATAAGAATGCATTATAGAAAACTATCTTGACAGTGCAGAGAAAAATCCTTTCTTTTTTTTTTTCAGGTTTTGTAAAAAGTAAATGTATACATCAAAAAGAAAAAAAAAAAAAGACAAAAATGGACTACTATTTTTTCTCCTAATGAAAAAGTAGATAAGCAAAAACATTTAAACAATTCAATTTAGGTTATAAAAGAATTTTTTTAAAGAAATCCCAAGTAAAAGTTGCCAATTTAAAATTAAATCATACAATAGCTTCCAATGTGAAAAACTGGACTGTGTTTTTCATGTTAAACTAAGCAAATATGTGTGTTAATAGAGAAAATGTCATTTACATATTGGATGAATTCATGCTTAATTAATATAATGAAAAATAGTGTTGAAACTGTCAAACTTGTATGTATTAAATATCGCACTTGCAAATTTATTCCATCCAGAGAGAAATAAGGAAAAGAAAAGTGCAGTACGACTGACTGAGAAGAAAGTCTAAACAAAAGCAAAAGCCTGTATTTGAAAGTCATACCAACATTTGATAATTAGAAAAAGTAATCACATCAGGTTGTATTATGATTACAAGGGTTGGCACAAGGAGTCTTTTGGTTGTAATAATTGAAATAGAAAAAGATAATGTTAAGATTGAGCAAAGGAAAAATCTGTTAGACAACTGGATTTCTTTTTCTTTTTTTTTTCTTTTTTCAAAATCAAGCAAATAAGATTAAAACAGTTATTTTTTATAAAACTTCATTTGTGGAGAGGAAAAAATTTGAAATACATTCTTTTCATTAAAGTTTTAGGAAAATGGTTTCTATCATTTTAAGTAAAGGAGATTTATTTTTATCAAATTTGCTTTTGCCGCCAAATTTTCAAGAAAACTAACTAAATTACAATTGTGAAGGTTTTGTAAAAAGGAGAGCACAAAGATCTTGAAAAATTAAGGATTCATCAACATGACAGACATCAATCTAAATATACTTGTGAGAATCTTGAATTTTTATTTAACGCTATATAGTAGTTCTTTTTACTCATCTTCACTTTAGTTGCTTATTTGTTTCTGATCTGAACTGTTTACAAGTAGCCATAGAATGAAGGTTTCACTAGTTATAATTGAAAGTGACTCAAATTAAAATGAAGGAAGTACTAGTCAAAAGAACTAATAATAATAAGCATTAATGAGAGACCAACACAGATAGACATTAAAATTTTAATTATACCTGGAAATTATAGCATCAACCCAAATCAAAAGCTCTATCCATAGATTTAAGGTTCAAATCATGCTGATGAAATCACTGTTATTTGTTTCTTAAAAGTAGGTACCTTCACTTTTTTTGTTAAAAAGGAGCATACCATGATGAACAAAGGCCCCAAACTTGATAAACATTTTGACAAAAAAAATTTGTTTTTATGTTATTTTTAAGAAGAAAGACCAAAGTATTTTTTTTTATTATTTTATTAATTTTTTTTAATTCTTTCTAGCACATTTGGAATTTTGATTAAAAATCTTTTTTCTTTTTTTTCTTTTTTTTGCATCAACAGTAGGTCAAAGATTACTCTGGGTATTTTAGCACCTTTTTTCCAGTAAAAAACACACTGATTTAGAAATTCTTGCAAAAATCAAATAATTGTCGAATTTTAATGAAACTTTCAGGATGTATTCACAAATGAATTAAATTATTATTTTTTTTTTTTAGAAAATCTTGGTAATTTTTTTTCTTTTTTTACATATTACCCAACTTAATATGAAATTTTGAGAAGTTAAAGTTTCAGCGACTTCATATTTATATTAAAAGCAAGACTACTTGGAGAATTTAAATCATCAATTCATTTTTGTCAAGTAGCAACACCATTTACCAAAAATCTGCTCCCAATTGTAAAATAAAAAATGGAATAGAACTATGACAATATTTAATTAGGAAAGCTTTTAATTGCTTTTATAACATATATATATATATATATAAAGGACACCATTGCCATAAGAAAAAAACATTTTTTGATGAATAATGAATTTTTACAAGAATTGTTTTCATTTGTTTTTTAATTAGAAAAATTTAAGTTTTAAATCTTAAAATTCTGTATTTATTTAAGCCATTTAAATGATATTAAATGAAAATTATATTTACTAATTAAATAGTAAATTTAATAAAAGAGTATTTATTACATTGCAATGAAAGACGAGAAAAAAAAAGAAAAAGAAAAGGACACAATTCAGCTATTTAAAAAAAAAAAAAAGAAAAGGAAAATCAAATCGATTCCAATCAATATAATTTCTGTTTGAAATACAGAGTATTTTGCTAACTGGAAATAGTAAATTTAATCCTTTAGTTTTCAATTAAAGCTCAAATGAAAGCTTCAAGAAAGCTTTTCCATTTTTAAGAATTAATTTAAATCTTAGGTACTGCAATTTAATGGAGGCACCTACTTAAAAGGAATCTAGTATTCCTAAAATACCTAAAAGATCAGAAACTTCAATTTTTTTTTTAATGGAGATAAAAATAAAAAAATTTCAATGAGACTACAAAGTAATTTTTTGTCAAAGTAATGTTTTTAGATTGCAATGTTTCTAAACTAAAAGATTGGTAAAAAAAAAAAAGAAAAGAACAATCATCACTTAAAATTTGTCTGAATTCCATTGGAACTGACATTGGTATATTATCTCAGAGTAGATTAGGCTGCGAGGAATTAGGTTTGAAATGAGTTGGTATTGAAGGACAAAACCCAAAAGTGAAGATTGAATATGTAAGGGAACAATTTGGCCAATATGATTGACTCACCAATGAATATGTACACATCTATCTAAGAGTGTGACAAGAAATAAAGTGAGTAGATTTAATCCTAACGTGGGAGAGAATTGTCACTAGTTACATAAACGTATTGGAGAAAATAAATGAGCATTTCTTGATGTCTAACCTGGTATCATTTTTGTTTGAGAAAATGAACAAGAGAGAGAGTAGGATTAAAGAGAATATATGCAAGTTTGAGAGAGCATATAAAAAAGAGAGGGAGCAGCTTATGAATGGGAGAGAGAGAGAGTAAGATGAGAGAGAATGTATGGAAGTGTGAGAGAAAGCATATAAAGGGGGAGGGAGTGAAATAAACAACTTTTCTTTGTTTCTTATTTTGCAATGACAAATATTAGAGCCAACAAAGCTGAGCCTCTTGTTCCTACTTAAGAAAAAAATGTGCATGTACAAAAAAGTAAGTGCAGATTTATACTCTTCTCTGAGTAAGTTACATAGAGTTTACTAAAATGTTCTTCTGTGAATTTTGGTGCAAAACCATCTGCAAGGGAGCAGTTTTGTGTCCGTGTGCTTCAGTTGTATGAAAGTGGAGATGATGAAAGAAGAACTCGAATGTTTGTGTGTCAAGGAGTGTGGTTTAGAAGCAAGAATGCACTTGTGTGCACCGCCACATAACAGACATTTGGTTTTTATGATACACTTTAATTAAGCAATTAATACACATGTGTAGGAGATGGTGGCTTTCTCTCACGTGATGATGATGGAGGTTCTGGTTTATTTTAGGAAGAGTTTCTTGCCAATTAAAAAGAAAGTAAATAGAATATCAATGACAGTCCAATCCTAAAACTAAACGAAATACAAAAAGATAGCAAGCAAGATTACAGAAGATCAATTATAGAGACTGGCCTCTGAGAACAGGAAGTTGCATGTTTCTTTACATGTGCATTTATACTTCATTCTGTTTGCAAATGCATACATTAGTGCAAGTACACTGAATCATTATATAAATGGAGAACATTTAACACCTTGTATTTGCATGAAGATCAGCAGGTGCTTTTAACAAGTACATATGAAAAACAGTGTCAGATTAGTAACAGCAACAGCTGCGATCATTTCTATTTCACTGAAGGACAAAGGCTTTTTTCCAGATCCTTTCGTGATGACCACGAGTGTGTTATTCTTTGCTATGCCTTACTAGCAAAATACTATATTTCTTCTCTCAATCTACTAATTGGACTTTTCTTGCTACTATTACCAGGATTCATTATTGGTGGCCACAATCTTAACACCATAAAATATGCAGATGACCAAGAAGGCACACAAAGGAAACTACAAAAACTGCCACAGAAGACAGTGAAGGAGCACATTTGTTACCTACGAAACAACATTTTACTTCCCCTGTTATCCAATCATCTCAATTCTATCCCATCTCTTCATCTGTTTTTCTGATCTATGCTGAGCACTTAATCTTTAGAGCTATCTGCCCTTGTGTTGGCTTTTACATGAGATATATCGAAGTTTACAAATTAAAGTTCTTTGAAACAAACAGGCATAAATCGACGATGGGGAGGACAGGTTGCATGTTTATTCATTAAACAGATTGACTATTTGGATGAAGAATGACAAATGAACATAACTTTTTTAATCTTGCAGAAAATTTACTTCCATCAATAAAGTTTGTAATACACTGTCATTTTGAAGCACAGTTAAAAACATCTACTTCACAACTTGAAAGAATTGAGAAAAGGTAAAGGGGGCAAGGTCAAAGAAAAGAGGTTGGGGGAAGGAAGGGAAGAGGAGGAGGAGAGGAGTAGGGGTTAGAGAAAATGCTTTGGAATTTCACTGTTGATGAGAAGCCATTCTAAGAGACATTTCAAGAAAAAAGTTATGTAAAAATAAGACATTGTCCAAATGATATATGAGGTATAAGTACATAAACCGTTTTCTTTTTCAGTTAACTATGGAGTTTTCACAAAGGAATATTTAGCACAAACTCACAATTGTTAGAAAAAATGCGCAACACAAAAACAAGGAGATAATTTCTGTTTTTGTTTTGACAAGAGACAATTTCAAACATGCATGTGAAGAATAGAAAATGGATTTACAAATGACTTGTGTATATCTTGAAAAAATGTTGTTTTTTTTTAAAGACAGACATTTCCACTTCATAAACTTTAAATGGATTTTACAAAAACAAGTTACTTTGCATTGACGTAATTGTTTTTTCATGTTTGTATCTATGCATAGAGATGAACTTTGCTTCATTTCCACTGCTAAAGCACTGCATACTTTCCCCACATCCAAAATGTCAGTTACTCTGCAAATCAACAAACAAGTAGCAAAAAGATATATTTGTCTAAAATCTGATCAGTTACATATGAAATCTAAAAGAACGCATTTAGTATCTATGAAGAGCCAAGAAGAAAGTGATGAGATGCTGAATTGAGATGTAACCCCAAACCCAATTGCATTTTGTTGCTGCTTTCTTGTTAACAGAATTCACCAAGCATTTAATTGTAGAGGAAAGATTTGGAGTCGGGTGAATCTTCTGAATTTATCTTTCAACAATCTTCATTAATCAATGTTAGAAAATATTAATTAATATAGTCAAGTGTAAAAAATGATAATTGAAGGAATTTCAGAGGAGAATTTCTCACACACTTGATAGGACATGCTTCAGGAAGGCCAATTCTAAAAATGCTGAATGAGATATTGTTTCTTGTTTATTTTAGCAACAATAGTATTGCTGTTGTGGGTAAAGTCAGATATATGGCTAATTCTATCAAATTTAAAGATGGATCATAAGTTACTGTTTTCTTTTCAAATATTAAACCTTTTTAGTGATTCTGCATCTTTTCTCATAACATTATAGTAAGGGAAATTATTATTACTATGGTAAATTATTATATGAAGAATTATTACTATGGGAAATTATTTAATTGATAATAATGTTCCTAATAGGGCGATTTTCTGGGCAACTTGTATGTTAATATCACGTGGGACACCGTTAGTAAAATCGCCCATTCCTTTTCTCACGAGGCACAGGGCTCTGATTACCATTGGTACAGTCTCAGTCTTCATTCCCCACATCCTGTTAATCTCCAAGTCCTTGTATTTGGACAATTTCTTGATAATTTTGATGGAGGTGTTTCTCTCTTATTATTATTACTAAGGAGAATTATTATGTACATGCAGAGATTTGTACATCTGTATTTAATCTGACTTGTGTCATGCATCTACTATTGTTGCTATTATTATATAGCCATCCAGAACCGGGTCTACAGGTGTTGGAATATTAATTTAACCAGTGTTACTTATATTGATCACATCAAACATATGCAACAGTAATGGCCATCCAGCATATCTAAGACCCACAGTCTGACCACTCTTAGGCAGGTCTAATTGAACAAAAGGAACATATATGTATCACCATTGAATACCACATGCTTGCACCACACTGAATCTTATCACAGCATGTGCTGTCATCACCTAAAGCTAAGGCACAAATGGTGCACTGGCATGAGTGATACTATGTCAGTAGACAGATGAAGATATTGAAAATCTTATCAGAATATCTGCCCATTAACATGCAGCTCAAAATGTGTATCATCTTTCAAAGAATTGGAATTTTAATACGTGCGTGTGTGTGGTTTTTTTTTTTACTTTCTCTCTTTGAAGTCATGAAGTAGATAATATTTTTAACTTTGTTTCAAAATGGCAGACATTAAACTTTGTTTACATTTCTGACAAACTTTTCAGGCACTTTAATTCTGTGTATGTGTGCATGTATGTGTGCTTTATAAGTTATGGGTTTTTTTTTTCTCTCTTAACACTTTTATTTCAGAATGTATTGTGGCTAACACCTGACTCTGGCTAGCCATTGAAAATGACATACACCATTATAACCTGAACCATTACCTCTACAAAAATACCTGTAGATGTAAGTTTGACATAAGATGTCTGAAATGATTTTAAACAAACTGAAGTATCTATTTGGTGCTTGTGTTCTGGCAATAAACAAAAGAGATTCGCTTTTACTTTTAACTAAGAATGTAACTTTTTGGGCAAAAAACTATGTAGTATGTTATTTTTGACTATGTCTCACCTGACACCTGAACTTCCAATAGGAATTATTTGAAAGATAAATATACTTTCCTTTTCTGTGCTATATGGATACTCAAAAATTAAGGAAAAAAAAAAAAAAAAAACAATTGGAGAATTATGTATAATTTCTGTTTATCAATAAGTATCTAGTAAAATAAATTGTTTTATAACTTTATTTTCACATAAAACATAGCTGAAGTTAATTTCAAAAATTACTTACAACCTCCATAATGATACAAACTATTATCTTGAAAGCTCTATAGAACACGGATTACAAACTATGAAAGCTCTATAGAACACGGATTACAAACTATGAAAGCTCTATAGAACACGGATTACAAACTTCTTTCTCAGAATGTAACATGTAAGATTTTATGCGCTTGAAAATACTTTCAGAACATAAAAGAAGCTGAATTAGTAGATAGCTTGAGAGCAAACTATTGTAGATATCCTATGTAGCTTGACAAATTATCAAGTCTTAAAACTATTTCACTCAAGATTAACTATTAAAAAGACTACATCCTTTTTTGAATGCAGCTAGAATCAAACTCTTCTCATTATTTATTCTGGTTAGCAGTGAAGAAAGTGGCCAGGCTAGAGAAGCACCAAAACAAGCTTTCATAATCTTTTATGCACAGATGGTGTAATTTTCAAGAGATCAAGAAATATGGTTTTAATCAGATGTTGATCATTGGATAACCTATAAAGGTCAATAAATATCAGAGCATAATTTGTTATATTGTTGAAATAATTGATTGCAAATCTGCTGTATGAAAATTTTGTTTTTTATCATTATTATTAGAAGACAATTTTCTGCATTTTTATGTATTCTGTACAGATTAGAATTTTAGGCAGATTTGATGACAGATCCTCCAAAATATCGTTGTGTCTAATCAAGCAGATAAAGCTAAAAGGGATATTTATTGAATGGAAGGAGAGTGATTATTCTTTTTAAATTGTTTTCATCATATTTTTCATGTTATTGAAGCTTTCTCCTCTATATTTGCCTTACAACAGCGACCAAAATGGTTTGTACATATGCCAGTAAAGACAGAGCTCACAAGGTTGATGCAACACTATGGCACTATAACTCACTGGCTTCACTTGGTATAAACATTTGCTCAGGTATTAAATTTAGCTATAAGCTATCTTCTCTCATGGGGTATTTGCTAAATCAGCATTAAAAAAAAACAAAGAAAACAAAAACAACCAAAAAAAAACAAAAATCGTTTGAAGTTTTTCTTGACATCCTTCTAAAATGACTCACATGTATTCCATAGCATACAGGTTGCTTAATAGCATTTTGCATTTGTAATTTCAAATACATTTTGTTGCATAGCATAAAGCAATATTATGTTTTTGACGAGATACCTATTAATCCAAACAATCAGCAGAATATTTTCTATACTCTCCAAAAGTTTTCAGTGAACAAGAATTTAAATTACTCTTCACTTCATATCCAAAAAGCTGCCATATTTGATAGTGAAGCACAAGCAAATCCAAACAAAGACTTTGCTGAGACAATTTTCACATTCCATCCCTTATTGGAAATTAAGTTAATAAAATCTCAGTGAAAAGTTGATAATCTATCAAAGTTCAAAATTGTCTGAATGTTGACTGCTTTAAAGAAGTGGCTTCATTTGGGTTTTGCTCTTCTGCAGATGATTAACATACGTTTTTTCTGACAGATTTTAGTTTTGCAATTGTCTATTTTATTACACCATTTTACTTCCATTGTTTAAAGTTTTTCAGCAAAAAAGTGGAGTTAAGTGTCTGTTTAGTTATTTCAGTTGTATTTTTCATGAGTAATTGTCAATGATTCTATCTGTATTGTCAATTCTGAGTCAAATAATATAATATCGTACGTGTGTGTGCACATAATTTTCAAAGTATTTTTTGACAAAATCAAGTCTGGCACAAGGCAACATAAATTTTAAAAAACAAAAAGATTTATGAAACAAGTGAACATACCGTACAAAAGGGGCAGCATCCTTCAAGACACCTTTGAATGTGTCCATGTAAATCTTGGCCTGTTTCTTTTTACAATTTTGTACCACATCATTGCACAAGTAGAACAAAGTAAGGCGATGTGCGGTTTTCCCTGAAGAATGACAAAAAAAAAAAAAAAACATTAAAAAAAATGTAGTTTTTAATTGATATTATCACTAATGACAAGAAAAAAAAATTCAAGTTCTAACTTATCATTTGTTGTCAAGCCATTTGCTTGATTAGATCAACACGATATATTAATTATCATTATTTATTTATTTATATCTCATGTGTCACACTCTTTAATTAGATAGGAAAATGTTAAGTAACTTTTGTTGGTCTGAAACCAAGCCAACACCCACGAGGTGATGGTGAAAAACTTTTGGTTTAACTCTTTTCCTAAAATCAACACTATATAATTTACATTGTCTTATAATTAAAAAAAAAAAAAAAAAAAAAAATTAATAATGTCTATAATTGCTTCAATAATGAGGGATTTCTTTTAAATAAAGCGTCATAAAATGGTGTATTGATAATACTGTTTTTTTATTTTTTTTTATACCTGCTGACTCATATAGTGAACACAGTAAATATATTATAAACCCTTTAATGACGGATGTATATCATATATAAGGTGCAGAGTATGTCAATAGCCCTATAATGCTTATTCTATCATATATAGGAGTAAATAAAAAGAAGAAAGGTTTAATCACTGACTATTGTAAAACAGCCTTCATTTTTTATGCTACAGGTATACTATTTATATATATATGTATGTCATTCATGCCACACCTTCAGTTATTAGATAGTGCAAAATTAGTAATACTCTTAATTGTAGAATTTCTTTTAATTAAAAATATTTACCAAATTTAAAATGTACTTTTCCAGCAGTCTTCATTGAATTATGCAAATAGTATAGATACAAGATAAATGCATTCCAGAAGTTTTGAAACTTTTTTTTTTTTTTAGGAGAGGCAATTATTACTGTCCTAAATTATTGTACCTTTAATATATCCTGATTATACATCTAATAATCTGACCTGCCAAATTTTGTTATTCTAGATTGAAAGAGATGACTGTAACAGCTCTTTGAACACACCCTACTAAAAACTGTTTTTCACACCTGACTAGTTTGTAGAATGCAGTCAGGACGTGAAGACAATTTGGAAGCTCGTTATGCAATAAGATTTCATGATAAAGTTGGCAAAAACACTACAGAAACTTATTAAATGCTCTAGATTGCTTATAGATAAACTTATATCAGCTGAGAATCTGTTTCTTGCTAGCACAAGAGGTTCAAGGACAGTAGTGAGGAGGTGAAAGATGAAGAGAGAGAGGAACATCAGAACATGAGAGATGGTTAAGAAAATTTGCAATTTTCTGGATGAAGACAGTTGCGAATCTATAAAGATATACAGTTTGGAGTTGGTGTGGCAACTGTACACAGAATTAATCAGAAAGATCTGAACATGTGCAAATTTAGTTTCCAGGGTTTTCAATGATGAATAGAAAGAAAGACATGTTGGTGACAGCAGGGAGATGGTTCAGCTCATTACCTCCAATCCAAGAGTACTCGTGTCTCTGGGGGCCCTTGACCAAAGTTGAAACTACTGTTATGATCCAGAGACATAGGGTCCAACGGAAGCATCCCGACTACCCCAAACCCAAGAAGGCCAGGCAAAACAAATCCACCAGAAAGCCCATGATGATCCCATTTTTCTACAGCATAGGCATCATCTACATCTGCTGTGTTCCCTCTGGCCAAACGGTCAAGAAAGAGTACTTGGTGGAGATTCTGAGAAAGTTCAGAAAGAGATTTTGTTGTAAAAGGCCAAAGCTCTTCCACTAGAGTCAGTGAAACCAGCACCAGGACAATGCACCAGTCCACAATTCTATCCTGGTAATCAACTACTTAGAGATGGGCATCAAAATTGTCTTTCAACTACACACGACAGTCCAAACCTTGCTCCCTGTGACTTTTGGTTATTCTCCAAGATGAAGGAGAACTCCGGGGACAGTCATTTTGAAGACATTGAGAAGATAAAGGAAGCTGTGACACAGATCCTGGACATCTTTACTTTGCATGACTTTCATGGAGTTTTTATGAAGTAGCCAGAGTGCTGCAACAAGTACATTGAAGTCAGAGGAACGCACTGTGAAGGCGACAAGAGTTTTGTAATTCTTTGACATTAATAAATGTCTCTCCTGAAAAAGTTTCCAAATTTCTGGAATGCACCTTATACATTCAATTTATATTTGTTTTAAATGTTGAATGGTATCTAAGATTCATTGATTACTCTTGGCATTATATAAATTGCTTTTTGCTCAAAAGCTTTTCATGTTCAAACATTTGTGCATTTAATACAGCAGTAACTGAAAATGGAAACACCACACAAAAGAAAAAAAAGATAGCAAAAACAAAGACTATTTCAAGACCAAGTTGAAGCAAGATCAGTAGATAAAGGTATCTGAGTGCCTTACAAGAAAGACTTGAACAAATAAGACTACATTCTAAGGAATGTAGTAGTAATAGAATGGGTTGATTAAACAGCCTCTATTTTAGTTGGGAGTGGTCTATCTCCACTTTATTGAATCAATACAATGTTTCAAATCTTTTCTTTCATTGCATCTCAGTATTAGAACTTTCAAAATTGCCATCATTTTTGACTGCACAAATACACTAGTTTAATGATTAAAACCAGTCTCCTTGCAATAGTCAAGAAGGTTCAGTGTGAAGATTAACAAAGTTATCTGAATGTAGTTACTTTGATTTTATTTGAAAATATGTACTATTTAAATGTTAAATTTTTCTATATGCTATCGTTTATATTTCATCAAGTATTTTAACCAAAGGTTTCCATATGATAGTTTTGGCAATAAAAGTAAAGGGAAGCTTAAATCAACTGTTGCAAGTCCATGAGTAACAAGTTACCAAGACTACTTATAAATTTTGGTTAACCAACTATAGCAGTGAGAACATGTAAAAACAATCTATGGAATGGACTATCAGATAATATGAATTCCAAAATTAAAACTTATTTTAGCTTTCTTTACATTGCAAAGAAATAGTGGATTTAAGATTTTTATAGCAAGTAATTCAAACATACACTTTAACTCAAAAGTAGTAATTACAACTGCATAATAATAATAATAATAATAATAATAATAATAATTCTGGTTGGTTGGACAATTGATCCCATAATTCAGGAGATCATTGGGGGTCCCACAGTGATGCCTTTATACTTTTTTGTACTGGTCCCCATTTCAAGTCAAGTGAAACAAGTAAGAGTGAATTACATGATAGCAACTACAATGAACAATCTCTGACCTGAGTGCAATTAAGAGTTTAAACGAGGCACTCCAGATGGATTAAATGGTGCCATACAATCAATGACATTTGGATGGATGGATGGATGGAAATTTCTTGTACACCAAAATACCCACGAGAGTAATTAGATCAGTTTATCTAGATGCAAAAATGTTCAAATATGATTGTTTCTTGTTTTTCTTAGGAGTGGAGATACTTTTAAAAAATCCCTAAACACTTAAGGATCATGTAACACTAACATTTCTTTGGTGGAATTTGTTTAAAGAGGTCACAAGGAGGTTTACCTCCCTTTAAAAAAAAAATAAAAAATAGCACCGACAAGGTCATCTTGGAAACATATATGCTTAAAATCTTCAAAGTGATTGTTCTGAACATTTAAATACTTGCTGTACAAGAGGGGGCCATAAAAAAGGAATTCAAGGCTCACATCGTTGTCATTGTTAGAGAATGAAACCTGAATAAGATTTTGCAAAAACACTAAGAATTTAAAAGAGGAAAATGTTTAGAATGTTCATTTTTTTTTAGGGAGGGGGACGAGAGTGTCTTTGTTTGTGGATGTTCTTACAGATAGTAAGCGCCATAACAGGTGACAGTTTCTGTGCTGAAAAAGGATTCCACTTGAGAGAAACGTAATTTGTAAATTCTTCTGAGCAGGAATTTGCTTGAATCAGATTTAATTGCTAAAGGAATAAATCTTTTAAGACAAATATTTTATATATTCTCTATCTCTTGGTGTTTCAAAGTGTTGGCATATATAACAAGTCATAAGCTAAAGACAAAAGCTCAGATTACCAAAATTATGAAAGGTTTTAATGCATTTGTTTTTGCCCAAATGTTGATGAGCTAACAGTTGCTACATTTTGTGTAAAAGCAGGAGACCTGAAACTGTTCTTGACATTGAGATTCCACACATGACATTTTGTCTTGAGAATTGGTAAACTAGAGTAAAGTTCTCCCCTTATCTGCATACCTCTTGGAAAACAATTTTTTTTTTACTGATAATATAAATCCATTGTTTTTTTACAGCTAAAATATGGAAAAAATAATTCCACATAACAGCACATGCAAATGACGGAGTTTTATTTCATCACAGATTTTATTATCCTGACAAGTGGTATAGAAATATATATGAATTTAGTCAATTAACCTAAAATGTAAAAGCCTTAAAACAAATACAAGTCAGATGGGGAGAGTAGCTGATACAGCTGAACTGAGTGAATAAAACTATACAGATGTTTTGTCATAAATTATGAGAAGATTACAAGATCTCTGCCACCCACAAATATCAGGTTCAATTCTTGATTATAAGTTAGTAATGGACAGAATTTGGTTGGACAAAAGTTGGAATGAATATATCAAAGCAAAAAGTGACCATTTCTACACATAAAAGAATGGTTTTTCTACCTTTTATAACTTTGTTTGACAGAAACAAATGAAGTCTGCATTCAAGGAAACCAGCCAAAGCAGCCAGTCTTGTAATTGTAGAACAAAATTATATAAATAATCAAAAATGTCAACCAGTGTTTTTATAATAAAGTTTACAAATTATATACACATACATACACAGCCTTAAAATGTTTTATCCAAGTGACATATTTTGACACCTGATGAAGGCAAACAAGAAAATAATTCAAATTTTGCATTACCTCTCCCACCAAAATATTTTAATGGTTTTGCTTAGGTTTTAATTTTGCTTACAGACTTTCTGACCATTAATTAGATCTGTGTCATGTACATATATCTACAGACATCTGTTGGATAGATTTATACTAAAACTTGTTGCTATATAGAAATGTATATATTTACAAATCCTGCAATAATAGATGCACAAAATGCATATGCACACATATACATCAACAAGTATATGCATTAAGTAACAATTAAGTAGGGAAGCAGCTGTTGTTTCTTATAAAATTAAATGAAGTGGGAGGAGGAGGTTATTAACTTGACTATGTGCCCGCCAAACACAGTGCAATGACATTGCTCTGTTCACTTGTTAACAACAGGAAAATCAGTTTCAAGTTGAAACAAGGGCAGTATCGATAAGAGTCAAATATACAGTAGAATCCCTGGCAACTGGACTAAGAAGGCATTCCGGATATGAGGAATTGGTTACAAAGTCCGCATATGAGGGGTGATATTTAGATTAAAATAAAAGAACTGAAATCAGGTTTAACATTTGTTTTCAAGGTTTTATAGTAAACAAAATAAGCTAACGGTGATTGAAATGTAACGGAATTGATTTTACGGGAAAAGAAATAAATTATGAAATGTTAATGAAAATTCATTAAATTAAGTCTGCCACCAAATAATGGACTGAGGATATTTTAAAAAAAGAAAAAAAAGCCGTTGCATGATGATTCTTTCTATTCTAATGTCATTCTCAAATTTTCACATATCTTGCTTCTGTTCTTGAAATTTTTAAACAAAAGACACTTTTTAACTCTGCATGTGTTATTACAATCGACATGGCTGAATGCCAGCTTTCTTTCCATAAAACTGACAAACTTTTCAATAGCTTTTTCAATTTCAGTCCAGGTTTCATCACAATCATGTTTTTTATTTCCTTGTTCATTGTGAAAGTGTGAACGCTGGAGAATAGTTTCTTTGGAAGATTTTATATCATACAATGTCGACTTTCCTATGTTGAACTCGGCCATTAGTTACAATGAACTTTTTCACCAGCATCTAGTCTGTTTAAAATGTCCACATTTTGCAATAACTCCAAAAGTGTTCTTTTCCTCTTATACCCATCATCTTTTGCACCAATACAAGCCATTAGGGTGAAATAAGCATAAGCAATTATCCAAAGTAAATTTCCTGAAAAACAATTTCAAATTGGTTACATATCCCCCAAATAGTTCAAATATATGCATTAAAATCATGTTCGAATATGCAAGATTCCAGATATGAGGGATTTTACTGTACTATTAATTTGGTAGATTCTCTCTTTCATAGGCTCTCTTCTTATTGGAGAGAGGGAGTGAGCTAAAATACATCCAAGGCTTTCAATGTGTAATATAATGTTCTCTTGGAGGATAAAGATCATATAAGAATAGCAGTGTTTCAAAATAGAACTACAGAAGCCATATTGGCTTACTTCATTTCCTACCTGACCAAAGGAAGATAAATAGTTACCTGGAGATACAACTTACAAGAAGGAAAACCTTATTGAATTTGTTAGTGTTGTTAGTCATCTCAGTTTTCTTTTATATAATTGGATGTGAAATTAGTGAAGCAAATGTTAATGAGATTTTGGCCATAAATAGTTTTTAAGAAAGAGGAAATACCATAAGTTATCTACTGGTAATATGGTTATCATCAGTTCTAAAAAGGGACAAATGTGATCGGTTACCACAGCAAGTGCCATTAAAAATCAAATCCATAAGCAAATAGTAAATAACTAGTTGTTGTTGGTGGTGGTGGTGGGGTTCTTGGCCTAATCTACTTCCCAAAAACTGACTACCAAATAATCAAACAAGACTTTTTTTCTTTGGAGTGGGGGAGGGGGGATGTTAATTGGGCTGAAAACTTTTCAGAACCCCCCTCGTATGATTAAATAGAACACATGCAAATAATGTTATAGTTTCAAGATATCCAGTATGAATTTGATAGATACGAGTTCGCCTTAAGAATGAAAACCTTCAAAATCATTTACATCTTTTTCAGCTGCTCTCCATAGAAACAACTGTTACTTTCAAAGTTTTCCTTTTCAAAATGGAAATATATGAAATATAGCCATGCATATCAAGTTCAGAAGGTTCAGTAACTTATTTCATTGGAGAATATATAAAGTGAATGAAAACGTTAACAAAGCAACATTAAAAAGGTTGCTAAGAACATGGATTAAGATAAGTAATATTTTTTAAATTTAGCCAAGAGTCGTTTTTCATTTGATATCGTATAATCTGCTCTTTACCAGTTTATAACACATTGCAAGAAGTTTTGTGATATTTGTCAGTGAATTAAGAAAAGTAAAGTCAACAAGAAAAATTTAAGATATAAACAAATTTTGATTCGTAATAATTATGCTCTGAGGATATTTTGAAAAACAGACTGATCCACTAAATTCTACCCATAATGCCTATTCTGGTAGATCAGAGTGGTGTACGGGGAGCTTTTACCAATTTCTCAAAATTGTAAAGATTTTAATCATATCATTTTGTCTTTTAAATGACTAAAATGAATAAAAATGCAAAGCTACTAATTAAAAAAGTGACTATATACGATTGCTATATAGCAGAAAAAAAAAAAAAAAAAAAAATAATAATAATAGCCATGTTATAACTCAACTAGAAAGTACATCAAGAGCATTTATGATCATGTGATTGTGACCCTTCAAAAACAAGTAGCCTCTCAACTGGATGCTTTAATAATAAAGGTAATCTTGTGTCAAACTTAGATTATTTGAGGAAATGGTCTTGACAATCAAATACCTATGGTATTTGAAAGATACACATACACTAACTAATGTAGTATATGTGATTAGAGAGAGAGAGGTAATAATTCAAAGTTTGAATTTCTTAACTCTTAAATGCCATATCTTACATTATAAACAGTCACAATAGAAAACTAATTACTAAGAAATTCATTTATTTCAGAGCAAGCAAGAATTTGTGAAAAAGCAATTATTAGCCTTGCAGACAGCTAAAGATAAATATTCATATATGGCTGGCCATAATAATTCTTCAGGTTTTTAATACATTAAGTTTAAAATAGCATCAGAAAACCAAAATTTATCTAACAAAAAACACCCCGCCAAAAAACCCACCCATACTTGAATTTCAGTTCCATCTAATTTTAGTATCAGACAAAGAGCATTGTAATCTATTGTAAAAAAATGTCAGAGTACCAAAGCACAAATGAGAGTGAAAAGTATAGTTGTTAAAAGAGGAATGAAAGAGGAATTTAGAAAAGGCCTTGTCCATATGTAGAGCTGACCTTAGTTATGAAGAATAAACCAAGTATCCACAGATGTATTGTTCTAGACAGGAAATATAATGTAAATTACTTTTTAATTTTATATTAGGTCAATATTTTTATCACACAATTAAACTGAAAAGCCGATTTTAACTCAAAATGATTATTATTGGCTAATACAAAAATCATAATTGTGCAAAAATATTTCCTGTCATATTTTTCTGATGAATAAAATGAAGCAATTGGGGATATAATTCAGAGTCAAGAAATCCTGTTAGACTTTACTGAAAATAAGTAAACAGGCTGTTGTTAGTCAATTTTCTTTTTCTTTTAAATTGTACGCCTCAGAGTCTCCTATCATTTTAGTAAGGAAAGAAGAAAAAAGATTCAATGGTTCCAGGATCCTAAAAGGCCAGAGTTGAAAGAATTAAAAAAAAAAAAAAAAAAAAAAAAAAAAAAAAAAGTGTTAACATCAAACTAGGTTTTTAAAAACATTATCACTTTTATAAAATGTTCACAAGTTGTCCTTACTCCCTTAATTTAGTAAAATTCTAATAGCAGCAGCTTCAAAAAAAAAAAAAAAAAAAAAAAAAAAAAGAGTTTATGTCTGACTCTCTGCTTTCAAAAACTGTTGCTTTGATCATTCAAGGAAAACATTTTATAACCAAGTTTTGATTGTTTGTTATATTGCTTTTTTTGTTGTTGTCGCTCTAAACCGATGAAGTTAATTTTTACATTATTAATCATCACTAGAATATGGTCTGGAAACCAGTGTTCTGATTATGTTATTAAAATAACTAACTTTGTAATTGCTGTTTGCATTAAGAAGGGAAATATAATTGAATTTGATTAATAATTTCACGCCACAACAATTTTCATAAACAGAGAAGCATAAAGTTTCAAACAGAAAACATTGTTTCACTGGTGTACAATTAATTTTAATTAGTTTAAATAATTACTGCCAGTTACTCGTTCCTTTATTTAAATTTACAAAGATTACAATGATACTTTTAGAGTATAAGAATGGTTTGTTTTTCTCGGTAATGAAAGCAGCTTTAAAATTATACAGATTTTGTGGCTTCTTTCTGGAAACATTCTTACCCTGACATTTGATATTTATAGTTGTAATAAATAAATATGCATATTTTCTTCAGTCAAATTCTTTGGAGATAAATATGCAAAGATTTGCACAATACAAAAAGATCATCAAATAAATAAACCTTATGGTCATTTAAAAGATGTAATTATTATTTATTTTCAAAAAGCTTAAAAGTGATCACAATGAAAAGAAAAAAAGAAAAAAAAAAGGTACCAATAAGTCTTTGAAAAAGAAAATGTGAACTAATAAAGGCACAACTTTCTATCCTCCTTTAAATACAAGGTTTCATTATAATGCATTTTCAAAGCATCAGCAGAATTAAGTACAATTGCCAACATGCAACTATTTTAAGAAATGGCAGACAAAACAAGTAGAGAGCATTAGGAATCAGTTTTTAGTAATGAACATCACCAATATAGGATTTCATTGGAGACCAGCAGCCACAATCATTGAACTTTAAGGAACTAAAAAAAATATTGCAACAGAATTTAATTTTCCAAGTAGGGAAGTAAGATAAAGACTGTGTGAATTTTACCAATGCAAAAAGCCATGAGTTGTTTGATGAGCAACAACTATCATGTCTGTACATTCTGTAAAGTCCTGTTAATTCATGATAATTTAGAATTAATGACAAAGAAAGATTTTCATCTCATAATAATTAAAAACTGTCAGCTATTTTATATAAAACTGGCCAAAATTATATGCAACAATTCTCTCACCTTAGTAAGACAAATGAAACAAAAAGAAGATATTTTGAAAGAGACAAAAATGTAATACTTGTTTATTTACTAAAATGAAACCATTTCCCAAATCGCATTAAAATTTTAAATGGAGACTGGGACTGACTCAAAAGCGGCAAAATGCAACCATTCAAGTAATCTTTTATTTTTCTTTTAAATGCTATTATTATTATTATACATTATTAGATACATTGAAACAATTAGACAATTCTGATGAAGCTAATTAAAATTGACTGTCTATACAAAAAGTAAATTTACAGTTTAAGTCTTCCTTTAGATGGAAAGATCAAAACCATTTGTTAAGTCAGTTCATCATTTCTAACAAATCACATAAAGAGAAACTTGTCAAACAAAACTGAAAAAAATAGAAAAAAGGATTCAAATTGTCTCCAAGTGTTACTTTCTTGTGGTGAGAATGTCAACTAAATCTTGGTTGTGATAGTGTCATAAATAAGGTTCTATCATAAAAAGCACAAAAGAATGCTAATTCCTTTCAAGATGTTTTATTCTTGAACAACAACCTTAAAGCTGTAAATAATAATCTTCAAATACATGGCAGAAGGTGTAGAAGAAATTTAAGTGTGTATTAATGGGAAAAAGTCAGCACTAAAATATCAAGACTTACATCAAATGCTTAAAAAGATAAAAACTGTAGAGATTATAGGATTCAATCACCAACTACTAGTTTTTTCATTTTCCTTCGGACAAAATTAGGTTTTCAAAGTTCGAAAATAATAAAACTTAAACAGAATATCAATATCTCTTTTACTAATTAGTGTTTAAATAAATTTAAACAAGTTTTTTTTTTTTTTAATATGGCTTCACAATCATAGTTTCAAGATTAATTTTTTTTTAAATTTTTAATTAAAAAAAAAAAAAAAAATGAAATAACTTAATATTATTACTAACAAGGCATTAAACTAACTTGAATAAAGCCCCTTGAAATGGATTAGAAAATAACTGGTCAAAGAAAATAACCTGAAAAAGATTTTAGGTTTCATAATCAAAATAATACCGATCAACAGGTTTTTGAGTTTTTCTATTTTATCCAGGGCTTTATTTTCTTAATTATAAAACACATAATTAGTTTATACTTTTATAAACTTCATATTTAAAAAAAAATAAAAAATAACTGGCTTCTTTGCATTGTCACTGTCTCTACTCTTGTATAAGCCTACTACATGTATAGTGCAACCCCTGAATATTTCTGTGAAAAACCTGACTTTTTTCATATAGCTTGTGTATCATGCAGACCCAGATTGAGCAATACTAATAAGGTTACCGTAGTCAAATATTGCAGTACTAGGCATCATTCTGGACATATTTAATAGCAAATAAATGGTCTCCATTCTGTTTTGCACAAAGCTACTTACCACTTCAAGCCAAGCATGCTGCCATGTTCCTTACCAAATAGAAATTGTGTGTGCTTTTGCTTCCTTTTTTATGGAAGAGCACACATTGCTGGTGAAACAGAATTAATATCATAATTGCCAAGAGGAGTCACATGTGGGTAGTGGGGAAGATAGAAAAAAAAGGTAGCTAATGGAAGGTACACAAGTCGATACCCAATCAGTATCAGCTGGGTCACCATGGAGAGGGAGGATGATGTTGAAAGACCCAAAACCCCCAATGAACTTCGGCTAGAAACATCACTGATGATGTGTACCAAAGCATCCAAGAGATGTATTTTATGAAATGAACCATAAAATATCTGGAGCAAAAATTTAGATACTGTACTTTGTTTTCATTCATGCCTGACTATGGTAGCTCCTTTACTCTGGGCTTGCCTCCTACATAGCCGGAGTTTCTTCCCTTTTGTCTGTACATGAAGAGCAAAACCTCATCCACTATGTATGCCACTTAAAATCAACAAATACTTTATATAAATGAAGAATTAATAGATTTTTTTTTTTCCCTATCTCAAATTTGCATTCATCTTTGTTTTGTAAATGTTTACATCACTGAGATGTTGTCTTTCCAGTGACATTTTTGCCAGGATCAGAATAATCAAGAACCTACACTGGCAGCAAACAGCCAGCATGCACATAGGGAACGAGTTCAATGCATATACAAAAATAGAAAGGGGCGTAAGGCAAGGATGCATCTTCTCACCTGACCTGTTCAAACTATACAGTGAGGCAATCCTGAGAGAACTGGAAAGCCTACTGGGATTTAGCATGGCAGCCACAATCTTAACAACATAAGATACGCAGATGACACAGTACTGACAGCAGACACAGAAAAAAAATTACAAAATCTCCTACAGAAGGTAGAGATGGAGAGTGAGAAGAAAGCACTAAGCATAAACTACAAGAAGACAGAACGCAGGGCCATCAGTAAAAAGATGAGCCCGAAATGCGATTTGCAGGTTGGGAACACTAGAATCAAGCAGGCGCAGAAGTTTAAATATCTGGGAAGCATCTTGACAGAGGACGGTAAGTGTGACACTGAGATCCGTAGACGTATTGGGGTGCCCAAGGACGCAGTCCAAAAGCTGGGCAGAGTGTTACTAGACAGGAAGATTTCTTTGGTAACAAAGGAAAGAAGACTGAGCTGTTACGTGACGTCTGTCCTTCTTTACAGCAGCGAATGTTGGATGATTTCCTCAAAGATGAAGAAGAGACTCAAGGTGACAGAGATGTGGTACTACAGAAGGATGCTAAGGATATCATGGACAGAGCAACAATGAGTTCTTAGAGAGGTTGCAAACAAGGAGGCGGCTTATATTTAACATCAGGAAGAGGCAGCTGGAGTTTCTGGGACACATAACGAGGAAGGAGGGCCTGGAAAATCTGATACTCATGGGTCGAATAGAGGGAAAGAGAGACAAGGGAAAACAATATGTGACATACCTGGCAGGCTTAAGCCAGTGGATGACAGAATGTGGTCTGGGGGAGGAAGCAGAGGGAGGGAACTTGTTGAGAGCTGCAAGGGATAGAGGGAGAAGTGGAGAGCCATGATCGCCTATGTCCTAAAAGGACATGGCACATAAAAAGAAAAAGAAAGAATGCAGAGTGTCCCAAGAGTTAAAGTAGATACTTCAGGTTATGATAATTCAAGTCATTCTAAGTAAAAAGTACTGTATACATGCATGTTGATTTTTCATTTATTTTGCTAGAAACTGAGGTTGTTTAAATGTATGTGGTGATGTGTTGCTGGAGTGACTCTCTGCTGCTGTTGTTGGCTAATCTATTGTGATGAACATTTATTTGAATAATCCAGGGACTAAAATCTTTACAGAAAGCAGTTATTAACTGACGGATTAAATGTTTATGCTTATTAAATTAAGAGAATGTACACATAACACAACTATATTGTAGTAGTTTTAGTACTACATTTTATGCATTGGCAACTCACCACAGCCAGCCACACGGTACATGTAACAGAGAGCTTCTCCTGCAACACAGCACACATTTAAACAACTTCAATTTCTTACAAAATAAAGCAAAAAGCTACATATGTGCATAGTGCAAATGGTCACCAAATTTTTAACAACTTCAAAAAAATTACCTCTGTATAGTGCAAGCCCCCCTCCCATTTTTTTTTGAGTAAAAAAAAAAAAAAAACTTGCACTATATTAGAGTACACATGGTATTTAAAAGATACACATATACTACTTAATGTAGTTGGCTCTTTCACAGAAACTTTTAGATATTACTAGAACAAGAGGATGTGTGTGTGTGTGTTTATTCCGCCCCAGGTACACACAGAGTTCAAAAGATATGATGCAAGTTTTACAATATCCTTTTGTCTATCATCCATGCAATACTTCAATTAACCACAAAGTAAAGTTGACATGCGCAGAACATGGTTATCAAGAGAAAATTAAGCTCTGAAGATAAATTCTCAATCATTTTCAAGGCTATTAATGGCTTATCGCACTTGACCTCCTTTCAATGATAGCACACTGGGGGTAAAACAAAAGAAATTCAGGTCAAGATGTTCACAGGTGGCACAACTGCAATACTTAATTTAATCATTTCTTTTTTTCTTTTAATAAATAAAACTTTCAAGCATGGCATCACTCTTGTACTGGCCTCTTAATTAAACTTCTTTAACTCAGTGCCAGACCCCAATGATTTTGGAGCAGAGAAATGAAAAACTGATTGGCAAAGATATTTCATCTTTACACAACCATTTCCACCTGCTTCTTTAAAACTTGTCAAATTCAGTATTAACTGAGCGGATATATTTTTTTCCAGCATGTCTGTGAAAGGAAAAACTGATAGATAATTTATTTAATATGAAGTTTCTTGACAATTGTTCATAAGCTGAAAGTGCTAATTGGGGGAATTACTCACATCATAATCTAATATTCCCCGATTCAATCTTTGGTTTTAATATGAATGAAATATTTTTTCATCAGTATATTTAAGTTTGATTTTTTTCAATGTGTGTGACACAAAAAACATGACTATTTCAATAACAAGCATTGGTGTCAATATCAAATAGCACATTATTTGAATAATATTTTATAGACAGTCAAATATGAATCCTCTTAATGAGGATGACAGTTATTGCTGTCACTGACACCTCAAATTCCAACTAAAGAAAAAAAAAAAACATTACCTACACCAACAGAATTTTCCTCAGAGAGATATGCGTTATATAATAGAGAGAGGAAGAGAAAAATAGACAGAAAGATAAGCAAATAATGAGGAAAAAATGATTGTACTCCAGTTTATGAAACAGTAAAAATGCAGTATACTTTGTCAAAATTCTAATTAAGACAACATCTTTTTTTTTTCAATTGCCTATCAAGGCAAAGATACAATAATATGAGATTATACATAGACTGAAACCAAAATCACTCATGATTTAACAAAGTAAAAAAATTCGGACAAAAATAAATTTTGGATAAAAAATGTATTTGTCAGCAATTCCATTGAACAAGACATGATTGACAGCTTTTTACACATTTTGAATGTCTGAACCCTTTGGAAAGGTTGGTGAAAAAAGCAATATAAAGACAAATCTGACTAAGAACAATATATAACAAATTATCACATAGGAACTGAAAAGCCACTATTTAACAGAACCATTAATGTCATAAAAGCCTGAAAGAATTTAAAGACTATCAGATAACTGACATTATATTGTAAATATAATTTGTGTAATCAGTCATTAAGAAATTAAGTCAATTTCAGCTTTAGTTGTAATTGCAAAATTGAAAAGAAAGGAATATTATTGCAAGAATTCTATCAAAAATTAAGCTTTGTAATTTCTAAAGGAAACAAACAAGACTTTTTCTTATCTTTTATCAATAAAATTGCAGTTTTGCCACAAAGCAGTACATGATAAACTTTGCAAGAACTTCACTTCGCACATAATGTACCAAATAACCGTAACACTTTTTAATCAGAGGAAAGCAGATAACAAAAAAAAAAAAAAAAAAAAGAGTTCTAAACAGCTGACACTTACACATGCAGAAGTCAGTGGATGTAGAAAAAGAAATAGCTACAGAGCCTAAAATTTTCATAAATTTTGTTTCTTTATTTGTGCATGTCACAAAATGTAGGAACCATTTTGTGTCAATCTTGAAAGGTAATACCATAAAAAAAAGATTTTTATAATAATTAAACTAATTTGAAAACAAAGTCAATGATCAAATTAGAGCTTCATCTGAAAACATTTTGAAAATTTGGAGGAACATAAAAATAAGCAGAGTCAATTTGTAAACAGCTTACTCTAACCAACACAGAAATAACCTTTTAATTCAAGCCTTTAAAACAAGATATAAATAAATAAAAATTAAATTTATAAAAAAATAACTAAGACTTAAGTATAAAGTACCTAAATGTTGACTCATTGGGCTTTTTTGCGTGTGTGTGTGTGTGTGTGTGTGATACCATTTCTAATCAACCAGAAGCCACAGGTGATCTTTTCAGAAAAAACAGTTATAATTCATTCACAAGCATACCTTGATCAAATTTATTAATAAATCTCAAATATCAGCTTTGTATCTTTAGAAGTTTTAAAAATCAGAGCATCGTGAAGTTTGTCTGCATGTTTTGCATTTTGCTAAATAAGGCTTTCAATGAAATTCTGACATTAATAGCTCCAAGGATATTGCATGTACAGATTTGAAACTTGGTGACAATAATTGATATTTACTGTAGATTACAAAAAATGTAAAAAGTTTAGGTGAGTCTTATGTACCTTTGTTTTTATAAGGACCCAAAAATGGCCAAAATGCCAAAAGCAGTTGTCCACTTTGACAGCTTCTCATTTATAAAGTATGTCAGATACAGCATCCAAATTAGTTTTCCTGTCACTTATGATCAAATAGATTTTTTTCTTTACAGTAACATATTCATTCCTGTTATAGGAATGTCAGTATTATTGTTTGAAAATTGCTTGATTTTTTTAACAATCTTAAAATTGCCTATTTTCATGGTATGAGCAGACCAGATAGGCAGTTTAAAGAATTTTTTTTATATTTTTATCATATGTTTGTACATGTCTGAAGATCATGTGACAGAAGTTCCACTTTGTAGACAAACTTCTATCTTAGGTTAAAACATTTTTGTACTGCAGCTTGTCATGCCAGAATCCTGGTTTTACTAATTTTGGCACCTTATAACTTCAATATTTAAGAAGATATGAAGTGAAAAATTAATAGCCCTATAATTTTCTATGCAAATGAACTATATTTAGCTTCATTTCACTTTTGTTTCAAATAGTTTAGAAGAGCTTAAGTATGGTTTTTCAGACAGTCTACAAAATGTTTAACTGAACAAAGAAATAAAACCAAGGAGATTAGAACAAGAATTCCACTAGATTATTTTAATTTTAAATACATCAACATAAAATAGTGAGAATGCATCATCATTTGCTCATAGTAAGTGATTTTATTGATACACAAAAACATACACAAATCAGGATCATTAGCAGTGAAAAAAGAAAAATCACATTATGGATATTTTGAAAGGAAATAAAATATTTCAGTTTAGAGATAATAGTCAATACTCTAAGTGATAAGTCAGCATTTTAACTAACAACTATTTCTATCGTAATGTATCTGAAATAGCTAATAGCTTGATTCTAAATCTGTCTATTTCCGAAATGAGGTATTGCAACTATTTACACTATTTATACTGGTCAGATGGTTGCCCTCATCTTTGTTGTCATGGCATGTGGAACTAGAACAATCTACCCCAGTAGATGAAATAAAGGGTTCATTTCAAAATTCCAATCACCTGAAGAAGGCCGGAGCATATGACGGCTGAAACATCATGAATATGACAAAGATAAGGACAAAAGTTTGAACAACGTAAATAGTTTGATTCTATAATTCATCAAAAAAAAAAAAAAAAAAAAACAAATGAAAATTTCACATATTAATTTTATTTGATGTATGATTTTGTGTAAAACTTATTTGTATATAAAATGCATTTACGTTGCTGCTGCTGCTAAAAACATACATCATCCTTATTGAGTCAAATTATAAAGTTTTACATGCACTTTGAACCAGTAAGGTTAAAAAGTGGAAAAAAAAACCGTAAAGACAGACCCAAATACTGAAGCTATTTTCTAAAGAACTTATTTTTCTTATCCACTAATAAATCTTAATCTCTTAAAAGAAAATGAATTTCTCTAAAATCTCCAATTGATAATAATATTTGAAATTGTCACACTTCCATGTAATTGGTTCTCTTCACATGAATCTTGTGAGGAATTCAATGTTCAAAAGGATAAGAATACGAACCATGTTTTAATTCCAAAGTTTCATTGATGTTTTATTCGATTTAAGACTTGATTCAGCAGAATCTAAGATCGACAAATGAGAACTTTATATTTCAAATACTCAATTCCTGGCAGGTCATTAAAATGGAAAATGGTGCTTTATCAGTATACTCTTGGAAATAGCTTGAAAGATGAAGGTCATGAAATTTTTTATTCAAATGAAGGAATAGGAAAGAAATGAGAAGGGTTCCCTTGTTAAAGTGAATTCTGTTGTTAATTTAGGGCCAGAGACTGAAGAATCAATTACTGTAGACTAGGAAGACTGTCAATCAGGCAAACATGTAGCATGCATTTATGATGCAAGTGCTATATGGGAAATATTAAAGACTGTTCATTTTCATGGCCTTGTTCCCTTCATGAAAATGTCTAAAACAAATTTACTGTCATGGCTGGCAAGTCATCAAAACAATGAATACCAGGTGCATCATTAGTTCACCATTAGTGCTTCTACCAGTGTACCTCTTAGTGCATATAC
This sequence comes from Acanthosepion esculentum, assembly GCA_964036315.1. NCBI lineage: Eukaryota > Metazoa > Mollusca > Cephalopoda > Sepiida > Sepiidae > Acanthosepion > Acanthosepion esculentum. Next base: position 85,315,109 of record OZ038493.1, read on the forward strand.
TGGTGATGACAAGACAGCTTGAAAGAAAGCCAGTATAAACAGACAGAAATCTTAAAATCCCACCCAATCTTAACAGACTTTAAATTTGCGACATAAAAATACACTTGCTTTCTTCATTCGTCAATTGGCCAACACCCCCTTAATAAAAAATAAAAAATCCTGAATTTTCATTACCCAATCAACTTCAAATATACTGTTTGACTTATAAATAGAATAAATTAATTTTTTCAAAAGGTTATTCTCAACATTGCTTGAAAATGGGACCAAACTTTAAATTTTAAGATTAGTTTCATTTTCGAAACAGCAATTTCTGTGTCACGATATATATAACATACACTTAACACAGTCATCCCATTCCCAGCAACCAATAAAACTGTCAAAATGACCAAGGAGAGAATTCTTAGTCAGGAATCTTCCATCCTCTATCTTAAAAAGAACTTGAAAAAGGCCATTTGATCAACACAAGGACTGACCAAAACTAACAATAAAAACAAACAAACAAATGAAAACTGCAGATAAAGTTCACTTTCTTCAGAAACAGTCATTCACTCCTGCTAGTAACAAACAGGGATTTTTTTTTCGCCCGATGATGGCCATAGTGGCCAAACCTAGTCAAGGAAGCTAATTGAAATAACAAAACAAAAAATATTAATATACAACCCAGTGTGTCTGAAAATTTTTAATTTTTTATTGTTCAATATATATAAGAAAATGTTGAATAATCTAGACAGGTCTATTTATTTTATTTTAATCCTATTCAGATTCACAGACCAATTTTTTACTGCTGTTACAAAACCGAGTAAGAAAGACACCATAGTTTTAGCTATTTCTTTTATTTTCTAAAGTACTTTCAATCTCATCTAAGATCCTCTTCAGTTTTGTAACAGCACTAATAAATTGAATTTGAGAGGATTAAAATAAAAATGAATAGAGATAATATCTTTAGAATATTCAACCAAAACATGCTTGAATGAAGATATGCTATATATATATATATATATATATATATATATATATATATATATATATAGTGCACAGTGAGTGCTGGTAATTTATATTTGCTAAATGTAAAAGTACTAAGATATATATTAAAAATAATTATATCTTTCCTTAACCTTTAGCTAGAGGCAAAAATTGTCACCATAGAATTCTCTCCGTTAGCACCTGTAGGTGCATTCTTTTACCTCTAAAAGGTTGCTATAAATAAACACTTGCCAGCTGTTGTTTCCGGTATTTTAAGCTGGAAATAGCCCACCTCCACTTTGGAACAAGGTTAGACTTCCGTTTTCCAACACCATTTTTAATTCTTCTACACTCTACATGAGGTGTAACATCAATTAAACCCACATTAATTTTGTCATGAGTTTTTGTAAGCAAAAATGGATGCAACAATATCTCTAACACTTTTGCCCCTGTCCCTCAAGCTCCGACGTCTTACTCTCTGGTTTGAGGTGTCTACTTGGTCTTAACCAAACTTAAGGGAGTGACCATAAGTCCCCTGAGCATCCATAGATTATTTGACCGGTTCACTGGTTTAATCCTGCTTCCTGCCCACATTGTGTTTGGTTTGATCCAGAAAGCAGAAGTGATGTTCATCCATTCACGGTCGACTGAAGATGTAGACACGGATGGAGAGTCTGTGCTAAGAAATTTAGAATGCACCAAAAAAAAATATATATATCCGCAGAAAGCCGGACAAACAACTATTCAATGGTTGAATTGTTAATGTCTTTTATATAGCAGAAAAGAATAGTATAGAAAAGAAACAGGTTACAGAAAAGAAAATAATTGACGTAAAAACTCATACACTGGATTCTAGACAGAGAGAGTGGGTTGTGATTAGCTTGTTGTGAAATCGTCTCAGAACGATATACGACTCTTGCGATGGAGAGATAAAGATTTCTGTGTATGGCTTAAAGTTTATAGTTGCATTCCTCCTCAGCAGTAGTAACATTAGTAGTAATCTTCGTGGTAGCAGAAGCATCGGTCCTTATATTAACAGTAGATGTTAGCGGGTTTTTTTTTCCAAATCCTTTTTCCGATATCTCTCCACCCAGCTTGACTGCACTCGACGACAGACGAACCCAAAAACAACCTTTTGATTATTGTAGCTTGTTTGACGTTTCCGTTTCCAGTGGTAGTAATAATAGTAGCAGTAGCAGTCTTAGATTGTTGGAGGAGTAATTCACTTCTTCATACTTATATCAACAAAATTTGTTAGCGGGCATTTGGTTCCAATCTCTGACATCACTTCCAGTCTCCGACCTCTCTCTACTCAGCTTGACGGCACTCGACGGCAGACAAGCCAACCACTCTTTCAACAGATTTCTGTGCACATTTATATAGATAAACCTGGCTGATCATAAATCGACCCTTGGCCCTCACACAATTATCACGAGTGCTGCCTTCAACCCAAAATCACGTGAATTTCAAAGTTCCTCATAGCCTTAGTAAGCTCTATTTCAAATTTTAACTGATAAAAATTATCTCGATCATCTTCCATTGTCTTCCTAATGACCCAGTTCCAAATGGGCTAGATCAGATTCCCATCTGTAAACAAAATTGTTCTGATCTAATTTTGCTGTTCAAATCTCCTCCAATTTCAATAAAAAAAATATTTGTGTGTGTTTGTGTGTGGTTCCCAAACTCTCTCTGTTACAAAGTCTTTATTCAGTAATTTTTCTTTGATTCAGACTCCAATAAAGATTTTGAAGGCTTTACTCAGGCGGATATCAATGGTGAAGTGGTCGGAGATGATAACCACACGAGTGATGAGGAGGACAGCTATGATGACCATGAGGTACCGAGCAGCTACTATCTTCCATGGCTGACTAATTTTATGGAAGCTACTGGCTCCATGGATGTACCTAGTAGCCTTTCTAAAGGTGAGTTATTTTGTCTATTTATAAATGACGAAATAACTTTGTCAATGAGACAAATAAATATGCTCGTCAGGTGAAGTAAAGGAGCAGAGCAAATGCTGGCGTCTACTCGTATGTAAACACGTGGAAGGACAGCACTTTTGACAAAATGAAGGCTTTCTTAGCCATTTTGCTTCTTATTGCACCCAACAAGGAGTGATAGAAGTTAAATTATTAATGTATTTATTTTTATTTTTTTCTCAATTTTTTTGTTTTCAACGTCAAAACGTGCAGGACAAAACGTAATGCATTACATCAATATATTGCTCATCCATTCTTTTATTAGTAAAGAAAAAAAGAAAATCTATACACACAATACAAAGGAAGTTATAACAATTTTAAAACAGTAGGTGCTCATGTTTTTTGCACCCTCAAAAAAAAAAAAAAAACAATGCAGTGGCAGGGAGTTTAGTGGGGTAATGGTTAACATATGTTGCTCAAAGTTTCATGTGCAACCAATCATCAATATTGCCTTGTGTATGAAAATGAGTAGCATCATGGGATTAGAAACAACAATCTAATTTTATATATATATATATATCTCTGGTATAAACGCTTTTATATTATTAACAATTTATTTGCTAAGTACTGGCATCTTAACTGATGTTGAATTTGTTTTTCTTCCTAAGTGCATCTCCAACTGTCTTGGACATGGTGGTAAAAATACTAATATTAGGAATAACTAATTTATTTACAAGTTTTGTAGAAAGAATGTCAGAGGGTAGGATTATGAATTTTGGGTTGTTAGAAGTGCTATTGATGGTGTCAAGCTTTTTTTGATTTGTGGATTTTGTAAGCTCATTTTCTAGTGTTGAGGACATCCCCAATAGCACTTCTAACAACACTACAAAACCATAGTCTTACCCTCATCTTTCTACCTTTCTACATATATATGTAAGTAAAATTAGTGACTAGTTACATGCTAAAGTAAACTTTGTGAATAGTTTCATGTAAAAAATTAAGGAAGATAATGAAGTAAAATGCCGTGAGTGAATAAAATTGAAATACTTTTCCATCAGCTTGAAAAGGTTGTGAAGGAGAAATATACTTTGAAAAGAGAAGAAAATTTTTTTCTGTCATAGCAGCAGCTTATAAATCATTCTGAACAAAAGGTAAGCAACCGCAAATTGTAAAGCCCAAACTATCACAACAGATCAGCCAAATTGTCATATGAATGAGAGGAAATCATGACAAGAAAATAATCCTTTTTTTTTTCTTTTTTCTTTTTTTTTAAATAATGAAAACAATGCATAAAGAAAATGAATCAACATTCCAGACTAAAGTAATTATGAAAATATTTTTTTATTAAATAATTCTTTTGATTTGCTTATCTTTTTGTAAAGATAACTAAAAATGCTGGGAAGAGGAAAGGGATTTCAATTAAGAAGTAATTCTGAAAATGAATTAACATAAATGCTAACCTATTATTAGGACAATTATGACAAATAATGTATCCACAACTGTGTGTGGATGTGTAACTGAAGATTAAATATCTAATCAGCCTGAAGGCATGTAACAAAGTAGATGGATTTACATAGATAAACAAATTGAAATAAGATGGTAATATTTTTAATACAAATGTATCAACTTATCAACAGACACATATATGAGAAAGAGTACATATGTGTTGGTTGAATGGGTATCCATACAAATGCATTTGCAATTTAAACATAGAGGGTGTGTTCTGAAAGTAATGCACTGAAACAAACCTATTGATCTCTAATAAACGCAAACATATCTTACGTGCTATAAGTAAGGTTCAATGAGACTACCATCCATTTCAATGTATTTATTGAGTCAGCAAGTTGCTTAATCTGCATGGATTCTGGCAAAGTTCAATGTTGATGGCAGCAACTGTTTCTTCTGATTTTGTTTTTATTCTTTTAAGGTGCTATGTACCAGCCATTACGTTCTTTTGGGGGGGGGTCTGTCTGTCTGTCCCACAGGATGAAATCCAAAGGAATTAAGTTGGTTGATCTCTCTGGCCATTCAATGATGCCACATTAGCTAAGAAACATTGTGTCATGTTTTGAGGAGTTTGTCTTGAGTCAAACTGCACATTATTTTGGGAACGTCCCTCATGTGTGTGTCACTACAAAAATATTAGGGCATAAAACTGGGATTTCACATGTGGATTGTTTATAATCTTTGCAGGTGATCTTATACCCTTTTAAAACAGAAAAGACAAATGACGTTACAATAACTGGAGATAGTAGCCTTCAAGAAAACAAAAGAAAAATGCCAGGGATACAGGAGAAGGAAAAAAGATAAAACAGGAGTTTTACACTGATGAAGTATGTAGAGATCAAAGCAGAGTGGTTACTTTGTTTCTTTTTTAATCATTTCACTCCAAGCAAGGCAAGAATGTTGCGAGTACAATTGAGAGGCTGAAAGAGAATACTGAAAACAGGGAAGATTGAAGAAAGGATAGAAGACAAACAGGATTCTCAGTCTTCACTTTCACCCCCTGTAACCCTCTGCACACTAGTGGCATTCCCTCCTTGCTTAGGGTGAAATGATAAAAAAAAATATCCACTCTTCTTTAATCTCTACTGATGTTGCATTTAAATTTTTGAAAATTGTAGTTATCAGGAAAGCAAGTAAGCGGAAGGGAGTTCCACAGGCGGGAAGTGCAAGAAAAGAAACAGTTGGAGTAAAAGTGGTGGCTGCATTTAGTTATTTCAACAGTAAGTGGGCAGGACTGTAAACTTGTAAATGTGCAAGACTGACAAGACAAATTTTCTGTCATGACAAGGTAACCCTACTTTCCTTGCAGTAGATGCAACAATTGACCATGTAGTAACTCTACCTCATGTCAGTGGAAAACGTGAGGCGAAAATGGTGCAGTCTCCTGGAGTCTAGTGTCAGCCATGCTGATGGCAGGCAGAAAAGGACAGGTTTAAGTGTCGTTTCTGTGGACTGAATTAGAAGGTTTGGTTAGTAGGAGATATATAAAGATATACTGAGAACTCATTATCTAAATATCTAGCAATGTTTGAATTTGATTAAAGTGTGTGTGTGTGTGTGTTTATGCACAATAATTAGAAAAACAGTTTAATCATGTGACCTTTAATAAACAATATACTCATTGTCAATTAATTTACTATTAAAAAAACAAAAACAAAAAACAAAGCAAGAGAAATAATTGTAAAATCACTTTACACAGCTTCCTAACATAAGGAGGCAAAAGGGAATTGTCAGATTTAGAAAGGCAGTTTATTATTGGTCAATCCTCAAGTGGAATAAGCCGCCATCAAATAGCATATAAATCGAGAATTCCATTATCATCTGTGGATTATGTGAGCTGAAGAAATTAATCAAGGGAAAGAAAACTACAGCTTCCTTTAAATCAACCTAGTTCAGTAGGAAGCCGTTTCTTTTTTTGTGAGGAGATTTTATATTGCCGAGTTGAGACCAACAACAAAAGTAACTGCCTCACATGACATTGTGGCAGCAGAAGAGGCAAAAATGGAGCCAGTTAAATCAGTTAATCATCAACAGATAACAGTGGTCAATTGATATAGTAGACAGTCCCTTGCAATTTGGGCACATTCATTTGTTAAGCTTTCAAAGCACAAAAAATGAATTTTAGGATCTAAGTTACCAAGCCAAAATATTTTTGAACTGTTCGGAATCTTGAATTAAAAAAATCTTACTTGAAAATACAGAGCAACTTCGATTCTCAAACATCTCGCATGTCGAACAAATCGGTTTTCAAACAGAAAATTCAAGATGAAAATGCCTCGATTATTGAGCAAAATTTTGGTTCTCGAACAACACTGCCGAACTGAGTTAACCCGACGGAATAATATCCGAGTCATCCACCGTGTTGTATACATTCATGTATTGTGCTGTGTATTTCTTTCCCAATTTTATTGTAATGTGACTTTTCTTCTCTACATTGATTCCTATTGGAAAAATAGTTTCGGTTTACAAATATTTAGAGTTATGCATGGCCTTCAGGAACGAATTAAATTCATGAACTGAGGTTCCACTGTAGTAACTTTTTACCACTTTGTCTCTTCATCTTCACATTATATATGTACCAACACTCATAGACAGACAGACACACACAGTGATGATATTTCAGTAAACTTTCCAAGAGAGGGACAATATGCATGTATTTCCCTGCCCTAGTCAATTCATAAGCTGGTTGTTGACAGGTTGGGAGAGGAACAATATTTGCAAAGTCCCTTCTGAATTCAAATAAAATGCAAAATTGAACATATTTTTGCCGGATATGCCAGTGCTCATTTTTAAATAAACACATGTATTTAAGTGAAACAATTCCAAGGAAAACTTTTTAACAAGTGAAAGCAATGAGAGAAGAAAAAATAAAATTTGAAATGGTCTACAAAATCTAAACCATTTGTCCACAACAATTAATTTGAACAATTAACAATCTTATCTGTCAGGGGGTAAAGGTTGACTTTGAGACTCTCCGGATAGTTAATGATGTGGGAGCCAAAAAGAAATTGCATCATTTAGCTGAGAATTAATTAAGTCAAAATGTATCAGTAAAATTAATGTTCTAAATCTGTAGGACTTTAGTTCTGGTTGGTTGGCTCAACCAAATTCTAAGAGAAGGAAAGTCTGAGAATAAAGATTGAATAGGAGAATTTGAAAATTTTATATGGAAAAAAAGAAAGAGAAAAAAAGGAAAGACAATTTTGTTAGTATTTGATCTTATAAATAAATAAGAAAGAAAAATGGAATAATTAAAGGGATTGTAATAATTTACAAATCCATAAACAACCCCAACCAATCTAATTCATGATAGATTCTCAGCCAGCAGGCAGATTAGCAAATCTGTTACAGTTTTTTCACCTCAATATTCATTCCTTGTTAACAATTATTACTTTCATTATATATTTTGATCAACTATACTGATAAATGAAAATTTCTGCATTAAGCCAACAGCACTATATATGTGTGTGTGTGTGTGTGTGTGTACACAGTGGTCCAAAAGTAGGTATACAGTTGTTTAATTATTTATATACTGACATGACTTTTTACGGTAACAGTTACTTAAACAGGCTTTGCATGTAGTATCACAATTCAGAACCAGAGCTAATTTTGCTGAATTATTTTTCAAAAAGTTGGGGCACCCCCTCATTATGCTTTGGCAGTAAGGGACTATCTAGACCAAACCACCAGATGATGTGGAAGCATTGAATGCCCACCATTTGTTTACCCAATGGACTTGGGGTGTTATAGTAAAGAATATGAGAAAAATCCCCACACATAAAAATTAAGAGAGTTCACTTATTGACATTAATACGGATTGGTATTTGTGTGTCACTGCATTCTGGAGAGGTTCAAGGAATGTCGCAAGGTTGAGGGAGGGCATTTTGAGCACTTACATGATTAACCAGTAATAAATAAATGTAAAAAAAAATCCACTGTAAAATATATGCATACATTTGTGCCTCCTCAATGTATATGAAGTAGCAGCTACAAATAACCAAAATTATACTCACAACACTGTAAAGAAACTGTGTGCCATTTCAGGCTTGTTCTTTGATCATACATTCAAACTATTATATTTCTTTTTTCTCTCTTGAGCCATAAAGCACAAATCTGGTAGAAACAAATTTAAAATCTGATAATATTGGTTATTGCCAAAACAAGCCAGTCATTCCAATGATTTGACAATGATCTTCATTGATCTCATGCTAAACATTTTCTAGCTTTGTCATTTCGGCTTTGTTGAAGGTCAGCAACATCATAATTGGTTTCAAGTTTTACATCAAGCTTCTTCTTTAAAAGCTTTTTGACGCATTACAAGTCTCACGAGCAGTTTTTTTTTTTTTAAATTCAATGCCTATTAACACACAGTTTCTGAGTTTGTTTTTTAAGCCATTGTAAAAACCTGCTAAACATGCTTGAAAACAGCAGAAAAAAGAAGAAAGCCAATTAATCGAGATCTATTCCATATGGTAGACTGGCTCAGAATAGTCTTGTAACACTTAGTGGTGTAATGTGCAACATCTAGTTTGCACATCATATATCTCATTTAAGTTTTTGTTTTTAGTGCAGGAGAGGAAGTCTGTGGAATTTAAAAATGTTCAGTATTAAGCACACTTAACACATGTCATCAACAGTATCATCGCTATATATTGACCTGAAAGCTAGGAATTCATACTCTTGGAATCACCATGCAATTGAGCAAACAGGTTTTAGTGATTATATATTATATCATTGAGAGATGAATGCCAATTTATCTTAATTAGATTTCTATGTTATAATTTTGCATTAAAAATAGATTCAATTTTTCTTCAATGAAAAATTAAGACTTAAACTGAGGCAAAGAAAAGAAAAAAAAGAAACAAATGTCAGATGTTTGTCCCCAGTGGTTAGTGGTAAACACATTTGTAGAAGCCAAACAGCAATAATGGAGCAACATTTACAAGTGTTTCTTTTTAGCTTCCATTCCATACATTTTTGCTTGTAAATAAAACCTAAAAATTCCAAATTTCTTACAAAAATAACCAATGTCTTCAATATCATGGTGTCATAAGAATTTCAAATTTCACTGCAGACATACTCAATAGGTAATTATTAACGTTATTTAAAAATAATTAAAATTGATTCCTTTCAAATTTAACAAAACATTTCTCAGTTATTCAATGCATAAACAAAAATTGAAACTTCTTTCATTTATTCTCTCTTGAACCTTCACAAATTCTTTTTCATTAATATTATAGGAGGTAAGCTAAACATTTACAACAGCATACCTGTCCACATCCACAATTTAGGAAAATTATTAAACTAAAAATCCTTGAAGCTATCTATATTAAAAAACTGAAACCAGCACTTAAAAAAATTAATTTTTAAAAAAAATATTCAAACTCTTGTAACTTAGTTACTTCCCCTACACTTTACACCAAGCTAATTCAAACAGCACATAACCTCAGCATTTTCACTTCACTTGTAAAAAATTTTAACTTTTAGATGAACACGACAATTTTCACTTAGAAAAATGAATGCTACAATATTTGTCTTAGAAAAAAAGCAACACCCTGATGATGACATTGTGCTAATGTCGAAAGTACTTGGAATAAATGAATATGTATTAACGTGGTAATTTTCTCTCTTCCCTTAATAACAACACCAAGATTGTCCTTGAATATGAAAGGATCCAATTGAAAATAAGTAGGCAAAACTTGTCTAAATTATTCAATGAGACCTATCTCAATCAAAATATGGTATTATATATATATATATATATATATATATATATATATATTTAAAAATCAACAAATTGGCAACTATAATTAATAAAAATATGGGTTTATACAGAGAGATGGACTACTAATACAAAGAAATTGTAATGGCAGAATAGACATAATCAGAAAATAATAAAAACCTTCAAAAGCCTAAGATTCACAAATGATATAAAATCCAACCAAAAAATAGTAAATATCTAAGATATAATCTTCAAATTAATGGAAACAAATACCAATATCTATCAATAAAAAACTTTTAACAAATTCTAGCAACTTAAAAATATTCAATGAAAAAAAAACAAAAAAAATGAACCATACAAATCAACTATCATACATTCAAACATATATATATACACACACACATATATATATATAAGGAAAACATTACAAAGACAACAGAATAAATTGATACAATACCCCACTCTAAGAAAAAAAAAACAAAAAAAAAAAGGCAAAATATTCTTCAAATTAACTGACAAACATCTCCCTAAAAACAGAAAATTATCAAGAAAAATACAATCAAAATCAGTTACAGCTGCATGGATAAGATGAAAAATAATAATAACTAAGAATATATATATATATATATATATATATATATATATATATATATGAAAAAGTATGTATTATATATATCAGCCATCATCATAATAATAATACCAATCCCCTTCCAATAACTAATGAACTAATCCAATAACACTGCCTAAACATCCAAAATATTATCTATAAAATAATAAACATTCTACTTCAAACTGAAAAATACAGCTATGATGATGGTTGACAACAACTGAAATTGCTTGGCAAAACACCAAGGACTACAGCCCTTCTTCAGCAACTTAGACCCAAATATAAAAACACTTGCAAGAAAAAAATTATTAAATGGAAAAGTTCCGTAGTCTTTAACAAAACCTGCCTCAATAACATACACACACATTTTATATATATATATATTAGTTAGTTAGTTAGTTAGTTAGTTAGTTTATCTCTAAATCTGAAATATATTAAGAACAAATTCCAAAAATTAATTTTCTTTTAATACACAAAGCAAGAAAATTATATTCTTTTTGTTCATTTTTGGTTAAATATCTCAACTGAAGCATTAGCAAACAAAATTAGTGTTAGGTTTTCTGCTTATCAAACTATATTGACAAAATACAAATGAAAGTTTAAATAAAGATAAACAAAATTTTGTAACAATGCAATGCCAAATAATTTGAAATGGAAATGTTTTGAGAAAGACTTTAAAAACATTTTTGATTCTGAATAATGGAATTTACAAATAAGTAAATTTACAGAGGAGAATTCTTAAAATATGATATGAAAGTTACTCAGTATAAAAATTAATTAATTAGAACATTTGGGTAAAATTCTTTAAGGTGATTTAGCCAAAAATGTATAAATAAAAATAATTTGATTTTATAACAAATGCGGTAAAATTTAATTTGTTAAAGTGTTTATTCATCATTAAAACTTTAATATTTCAGCTTTTTAAATTTATTTTAAAAACATTTTAATGAATTTTTTATTGTGTTGTCCAGAAAGTTCATGCTGATTTTTACAGTCTGCCTGAGTGCTCTTCATCAATAAGCCTACAATCACCAACTCTAAACTTAGCAAATCACTTCTGTACAGTTCTGTCAGCTAAAGCATCTTTACAGTACCTATCTTTTGTGATACTTGCAAGGCATTTTTGCCATAAAGGCCAAAAAAAAAAAAAAATATCAAGTGTCTAAAATGCACCTTATAATCTTCCATTTTCATAGGGATGCAAAAATGACATGAATTCAGTAATTTTAAACTTTCTTTCTCAAGAGATAGTTTGAAGTGTGTTCTAATCTGAATTGTAAGTATATTATATCCGTTGATGAATTTGACGTGTTCTAATGTGTTGGAACATGAATGACTCAGATTCGACATGAACTTTCCAGACAACCCAATAAAAGCAATAAAGTTTAAAAAGACATTTTGATTTCAACATTTTCAGGACAGGTCCAGGACAATGATGAAAAAAGTCAAGAACACTACCGATAAAAGATTTTGCACAAAAATCCACCAGGCATTCAATTATATAACGAATTCATTAAAAGTAGCAACACTGACTTGTATACAATAACAATTGCATTTCCACTAACCATCCCATTCTTGATTTCTTTGTAGTCTTTCATTTTCTATACCTTCGGAGAATCATCATGTTTATTGTTATACCTGTAAAATGACTTATTCTCTTTCCCAGTATCTTTATTTCTTTATTGGTACTCTTTGTAACTTGACCTCTTTCTTTGTAACACTTCACCACCCATTCTATGCCTTTTACGCAAATCCTTCCTCCCCTCTCTCTATTCTCAAAAGCTTGCTAACATTACAATTCCAAAACAGGCAACAATAAAAACTGCAAGCAATTGGCGATCCTTTCAAGACATGGTGAACATGTCACTGGAACATTGGTTATATGCTATTGAGTATCAACTTCAAACTTGAATTAAAAAAAAGAAAAAAAAAGATGACATTTAAATAGATGAAAGAAAAACATTTTAATTAAATCAGCTCTCAAATAAATAAATAAAAATCACACTCTACAAAAACACCAGAAGCCAACATGTCTTCATTTTTGTGCAAACATTTCCATTTTAGCAGCCCTTAAGCATGCCTGAAGGCAAATGCCAACTTGGTTTTCAGTCTAATCCGTGACTCCCTTCACCTCTTAAACATGAAAGAAATTACTCCTGTAATTTATATCCAGATTATTTAATTGCAACAGGGGGAAAAATATCTCACACTGTATGTGTTTCTGTAGTTTGTTTTTTTTCTTCCTTCTGAGAAATAGGTTCAGTTTAAGTTTTATGCCTGATTTGATTACACTATTCAGAGCAGAAATGGCCACACTTTGTATTATAGGATTTCCATGTGAAAAATTTTATGACAAAACAGAATTATTAAAAAACAAAAATTTCATGACATGAGCAAAAAAATATTTCTTATAACATTACCAAAGTAATTTTTATTTGAAGAATTATTAAGCATGGAGAAAGAATTGAGTTTTGGTCAATTAGAAGTTCAACACAAAAACAGGGTGCATAAATTCTTAGTGAAGACTAAATCATACAATTTGTTTTTCTTTCTATGAAATCAGTTTCAGAACAATTAAAAGCCAACATCATGATCATAAAAACAAACTTGCCAAAAGTTTCTTACTCAGCACAAAATAACTTTTTATAAGTTGTTTTATTTCAAGTGCAACCTTCCCACCATCATTCAGTTAAAGTTGACACTAAATCAGTTATGACATCTGTCTTTGAACTTTTACATATTTATTGTTCAAGTTTTGGTTCTACCTTGTCTTAGTCTAAAAGAAAAATAATCACCCAAGCCAGATGATATTTTTCATTGATACAAAGTTGGAGATTAGAAATAAAACTGGTATGAGGTTCATGATGGAAACAGAAAAAATGCTGACAAAGAAAAAGAAAAAAAAAAGGATGATGATGATGAAGATGATGCTGACTATAATATAAAACAGGTTAACACTGTCATGAATAGAAAGAGGATCAACAATTACAAAAAGTGTCATGAGTCTAAATATTTGGGGCACATTCAGTTCCAGCAAAAAAGAAATTAAAATTACAGATTCATCAGTGTCCAATTTTCATTTAGGAATGATTTCAATACGGTTTGATTGACTTCCCTTTTTTTTTTTTAACAATGATGTTCACCCTGTACAAAGCCCAAGAACGACTCTGATGGTTTTAGTGATGGATTGATTTTCTATGGTTTATCAAATCTTTGTAGGCTATTTAAAGACAGAAAATATTTTTAGATTTGAAGAAATCTTTTTTGGGGGGGGGGGGGTAGACATGATGCAAATATTAATGATTAATCCATAAGAGGAGAGAAAAGTGAATCCATACCTTTCCCAAGATTATTTGCGTGTAAGTGAATATAACGAACCCAATTGAAACAATTCCAAACTATTACTCAATATACCACCTGCACATACAAACTTACAATACCTGGTATTCTCAATTGGTCACCCATGTAGGTACTGACCAGGCTCAATGTTGCTTAACTTTGGTGATTGAGAATGAAGTAGTTGTAAGCCCCTACTTGAAGTAAAGGGTTACAGAGTAATAGGCACAGTTTATAGGGATGTGTGTGGCAGGGGAGATAACAGTTAACCCTAGACTTGAACAGGTTAAGATAGTAATGATTAGGGAAACATTATCTTGGGAGTTGGTTCCACAAAGCAGCAGTTTGTTGGAAGAAGCTGCTTGAGTGGAATTTACATCTCACCAATGGAATACAAAAGGAATGAGGGTGGTTCACTACAATGGGCATGGCGTGGAATGGTTGGTCTTAGCCATGAAGGTTAGAACTGATGGAATGAAGCAATGTGGTCTGTCTGAACACTTTCCACAGAAATAGTGATAGAACTGCATGAGGCTTGTGACATTTGGTCTGTAAGAAAGGGGTTGCGAGGTAGAAATAGTTTGTCATCCACAAGAACACAGAAATGCTTTTGGACTATCAATTTATTTTCATTAAAGAAAAGAATTCCTCTTAGCTTGGGCATTTTTTTTTAATTTTTATTTTTATTTTTATTTTACAATAGGCAATCTCATCCTGTATCCTATCTAGTTTCTATATAAAAAAAATTAAAAACTTTTCATTTAATTCCCTATAAGTAGTTGTGTATGGCCCAAATAAATACTGAAACTGTAGTCCCCTTAATAAGTAGCATGCTTATCCCATACATTACAATGATTCAATCAGCAACTCCTATGATATCCGACATAGTTCTTGAACATGTCAGTCCTTCCATTTGAAAGCCATTAATCAATTGTGGCCAATTGGATTTAAATATATGATAAAGAAAATACAATAAGTGAATTCAGGGCAAAAACTTGCACAACTTATATGTAGATAAGTGTAAACAAGTTCAATAGTGAAAAGTATCAGTTTTTTAATGATTCTAATCAAATCAACAAGGCCTACCTATGCGATTGGATATGCCACAACATATACTAACAATTATGAAGAAGAAACTTTATAAAACTTTGTACAGAACCAATATCATGACAAACTTTGCCTCAACCATCAAAATTATAAAGGTCACTTTGCAGATATGTACAAGAAAGGGTGCTGAAAAGTTGGCAATATGAAAATTTGACCAAATAGAAAAATTTATTTTGAAATCCCTTTTTAATCAGGAGCAAAATCTTTTCAGCACCTTATATATATATATATATATATATATATATATATATATATATATATATATATACACACACACACAAATACATGAAAAAAAAACAAAAAAACATAAGAGAATCCAGTACGATTTAAATAGACTAAATTAAAAAAGAGACAACAAAACAAAGACCTGAATCTGTTATGCCTTACAGAAAAATGATTCCAATTTCACAATCAGCACCAAATTCCACATTCAAGAACTCTAACCTATGCACCTTTAATACAGAAATTGATACTGAAAGACAAAAGACAAAAAGAGGAAACAAAGATTTTTATACAATAAATCATTAGAATATATTATTTTCATTTTGAAGGATAAACAAATGTGACGTCATAACAGAGGAGCACCTGTGTTGTGTATCTGGCACTGGAGGGACAATCAACCATAGAATGCAACAGCTGCACACACAATTGGCATTTGTTCACTGCTAAACAGATGCAAAGGAAATTCTTTTAGTGTGACAGTGTTGTAATGTATGCGACAGTTTCTATAAGAATTCTAAGTAACGTGTATGCATTTCAATACAGAAAAGTGTAGAAGTCATTGGGGGGGGGGGGTACAGGGAAAAAAAAAAGCTCAATTTTAGGAACTGCATTCAGTTGAAATGCTGTAAATTTTAGTTCAGACAAAATTTAGTTCAACTTAAATGCAGTAACATTTGGGAGATGGCTGACATGTTTCTTTGATTCTTACAGAGGAATGCAGTGTTGAACCAGAGTTTAGCCACTTTATATTTATAGAAACAATATTGATTAAGAGATTTTTAAATGTCCACAAGTTATATATTAGCAAATGTTTCTACCGATGGGCACAAATATAAACAGTAATTTTGGTCCAAGTAGGTCAGTAGCTATAATTATTACCAGACAAAGAGGGAGGAGATATTAAACAAGTACTGATATAAGTATGTATCAAATAAGTTAAAACAAAAAACAAACATTGTTGTGGAATGACCCCAAATTAGCCTTTATTTGAAATTTAAAGTTTTGTCTTTTGTTGCTTCTTCCACTCTTTGAAGGACACATGGGTATATTCTCAATTTTAGACTACAAAATGTTACAATGAATAAAATTGACTTCAAAAGTACTTAGTAATGGTTAGCATTAAAAGAGCAAATAAAATTAGGTAATTGTGACAATTATAGTCTAATTCTTGTCATTGCTGACATTAAAATTTCATTTTTCATGTTCTTGCTAAGATAAAATTTGATGCAAAATATTTACTTGAAATACTGAACCTTTTAAAAGTTATGATATTTTGAAATATTGACTAAGCGAGAGAAAAAAAAAAAAAAAAATTAAAGTTTTGGAGGGAATAATTAACAACAGAATCTTCTCACTCCCACAAAAAAAAGTTTCTGCTGCACATGCAATACCTACTTAATTTCTGAAATTAGTACCACTTAAATAAAGCTACTACTGTAATTTTATCATCAACTATTGTTAAGACTTAAATTAAGTTCAAGGTAGCAGCGTCGGTGAAGGTGTCTATAAGAGATAAGGACAATCTGCAATTACTATTAAAGATTTTCTTGTTATTAAAATAATTAGAAGCAGTCAACAAGTGACACACAATTTTTTTTTATTGATTTTCTAAATAACTGAAAGTATTCTCTAAAAGAGAAATAAATTGCCTCTCAGTCAGAATCCACTTTCATGTAATATAAATTTAAATGGCACTATAATGTTGCTTTATTTTTAATAGAAATCTTTTTCAATATACATGATATCAATAATAAACATCAGAAGTATGAAATTTCATTAACCTGCACATTACAGAGAAACCAAACTGACTTGTTATCTTCAAGAGCATTGCCGTGAAAATGCTCTCCTAAATTATGACCAGATTATCTGATTTACAGACAAATTTCAAAATGGAAGTGGCAGCCACTAATATACACAGAAGTGTTGCAAGTGGTTGGAAGCCTTATAGTAATATTGCATTTCAGCAACTTCTATTGCTCCCAGAGATTTGTAGGTGCAGGATCATGAAGGGCAAAAATGATGGTGACACCTTTCATTAGAAATCTCTGGAATGCTCCCAAAAGCAATTCTAGTTATTTTGTGTCCAATGAGAACAGTGCATTATCCCGCTGGAATAATGTATCATTGTTGGTACACAAGAAATCCATAAATAGGTGCAAATGGTAATTCTTCAGGGAACCACAACACTTGCTACATGCTATACATCTTGATAGAACCATTATCAGCCTGCATGATGCCTTATTAGCAACTGGAATTCATGACCTCTTAGGGGGTCTGCACTTCACTCAAACACTACAACCAACCAGAAACAAATGGCCTATGTCACATTGTGTCAGTTTTCCAGGATCCAATAAGCAATGTCGCAAATCTAAGTGAAGTACTGTGTTTGGTGTTGTGGTATTAACAAAGTTACTCTGATAGGTCTTCTACTCTCATATGTCATAACAGAGGTAAAGGAATACTAAAATAACCTTCTACATGTGCATCCAGTATCTCCCGTATTGAATATGAATGTGATTTTAGCTAATGTCACTTGTCTGTTACCACACATACAATTCTCATCAGACAACTCTGATCATGATCATTAAGGATTTATAGTTAGCTACCATACTACTATCCATGGTGGGCGATAAATGTTTCCCATCAAGCATTACCAGTATACATGCAACATCGTAGGTCAAGGGATGTTAAAAGTCTCCACAATTTCAGAAATAGAATGTCCCCTCCATCTGGCATAGATGATCATGCCCCATTTGAACTCTAATAATCTGTCACCTTACTATGAGCAGGTTAGTGTGAACGCTGACTCACCAGATATCAGAGTACAACTGATATAAATCTGTGGTGGCACCACTTACCATTATATACTGCTATCGTATAACTTTTGGCATAGCTGTGTATATACTAATATGTTTAAAAAATTAGAATTAAAGAATAACAATGATCATAAAAATATATGCAGTTTAGAAGGAAAGAGTGGAAGACAGAGGAATCCCAAAAAGTCCTACATATAAAAGGATGCAAATCATGCATATATAGTAGGGAAAAAAAAAGAAGCAAAATTATGATTCAATAGGTACCATGCCTTAATTTCAGTGATACAACCACAATTCTCCAAAGACTCATCCTTTCACTAGTCTCTACTATTATTAGCCATTAGTTTCTCTTATTGCTATAGCAGAGTGTAATTCCTATGGATAGTAGGTTCCATAAAAATGGTTATCTTTTTGTATAAATAGTTATAGTCTATGTAAAAATGTAAACCTTAAAGCAGAAAGTAAGCAAAATAATTCATTTAGTTTCAAGTTAACAATTTACAGTGATTCAAATTTAAATGAGCAATCAGAACCAAATTTTTAAGCTTCAAATAAGATATTCAAAATTATTACAATGTGTCAACAAAAAAAAAAAGAAAAAAATCTGTGAGGTAATAAGTCATCAGAGTAAATATGAAAGGTTTATTATAACTAATGAAAGAAAATAAAAATTGATAGTTACGTACAAGCAAGAAACCCCAATAGCCAAAAGTTATGTATCAAGATTCTTGCAATAGATAAATATTACTTTTGTGTGAAGAACTTTGAATGTTCAGTCAGTTGGCGTTAAACAAATTAACAGGTTTCATTAATATTTTTGCCAACATATCTTCTGCTTACTTAATGGTAAAGATCTTCACAATTTAATATACTTCCCAAAAATAATTTCTATTACATAATCATCTCCACGTCTTCACAATGAACATATAATTCATAGATCTTACTTTTCTCATAAACACATCAATAAGACAAAAGAATAGATTATTGATGACATTCTCATTTGAAAAACGATGCAAAGAGGACTTTTTAAAAATATATAATCTATTATTTGTTTGTGTTGAGATAAATTTAAGTTTAGAAAGCCTGAAAGTTTGTTAACAGGAATGATTTAATTAGGGAAAGTGCATTGTTTCTGAGAAATAAAAGAAAGTAGTTTGGGATAAAGAAAGGCTTAAGCAAGGGAAGAATATGAAGTGACTAAGCTTAGCTAAACGAATAACAAGGAATGTAAAATGCAGTTAGAAAAGGTCAGAAATGAATAGGAGGAAACATTCAAATGGCTAATATTGCATTTTATTATATATGTTAACATATCTATTTTAGATTTGATTAATAGTTAACCTTGAATTTAACTTAGTCTACTTTTACAGTTCCAACAGATGAAGAAATACAGTGTCATGTGGAACAGGTTAACAATCATTTTTTTTTTTACAAGTTCAATTTATGAGAAAAGAAATTTATCTGAAATCAAGATTTTTGATGCAAAGTTTAGAAAATTTATTCCTCAGTGGAATCCCTGATAAATCATTAGATTTTTCCAAAGAGCCATAGAGGGGACCAAACATTAAAATCCTAACAATGTCAGTTACATTCTTTAGAATGAAAATGTCCTGAAATCTTTGCTAAGTCTGACTATAGATACTTGTCTTTTATTGTTAACAAATAACATGTTAAACAGTAAAAGACGTGCATGAGACTAAAAAAAAAAAGGGAAGGAAAAATACAAAGAGACATGCCTTTGTCTATACCTACAGGTTGTTCTAAATGAATGTAACAACAAAAATAATTTGCAAAAATGCAGATAGTTTTACAGCACAGAGAAATTAATGCTATTTCTATTGATGTAGAATTACGAGGACATTCCCGGGCTTAGTCATAGATCTTAATCTAAAAGAAAATCAAGCTTTTCTTTTTAATTCTTTAAGGCCAGAAATGACCAAATGTGTCTGCAAGTTTCACACGCTTGCAAGCCTGTGATCGCCTGAATGTGCCCACAATTGGATGGCAATATTTATTTCAATACATAACATTAACAGCTGTCACATGATCACAAAAAGTGCTGGAAAGCTACAATTTATGTAAAAGTTGTAGATTTCTGAAACCATGTCTCATAACTAGCAGTACTAAGTGGTTAAAAATAAAAATTCTCTGCATGCATGTGATAAGAAGTGTTAACTTCAGGCCTTGCAGCTTTCAGTTAACTTACTCTACCACTAAACAATATACACGGATAAATATATAAATATATCAAAGTGCAAAAACAAAAATAAAAAAAACGCAGTTTTTTTTCATTGTTGTTGATGACAAATGTGTAACCTGAAGCTGCAT
This sequence comes from Acanthosepion esculentum, assembly GCA_964036315.1. Classification (NCBI taxonomy): domain Eukaryota; kingdom Metazoa; phylum Mollusca; class Cephalopoda; order Sepiida; family Sepiidae; genus Acanthosepion; species Acanthosepion esculentum. The sequence continues at coordinate 85,335,635 of OZ038493.1, forward strand.
GATCGTGGTTATATTGTTGACACGACATACACTATTGATGTTGGCCTTGATTGCATTGTGTACCCTTTAAATGAAAAATTCAAGTCTTTTACTGGATGAACACATTTTGAGGCCAAGCTACAAACAATGCTCACTTGGAAAAGGTTTTCGAAAAATATCAAAAACAATAATATTTGGGGAAAATATTCTAAATAAAATGTTATAAAAAAAAAAAAAAAAAAAAACTTCAAAAGTTATTATCAAAAAACATTTTGTAAACTAGGTCAAATTTTTCAAAACCGTCACCAGCTTTTGTAAAAATGAAAGTACGTGTCTAAGATAGTGTAAACCAGTTATGGTTTGTAAATGGTAAAAGCTTCTCCATCCAAGTGCTTTGTTTACATTCATCTGGTTTCACTAAACTAGTAAATTTTATTTTATTTGAGGAGTATTTGAGTTTACTCAAGTTATTCTGTTCTATGTATGAGTATTTCATAAAACTTTTTTGTTTCCTCTACCTAGTCTTCTGTTCCTTCGATACTCTCTAACTACAGCCTTCCTAATTCTTGGATATTTCATTTTTTTTTTTTTTTTAATAAGAAACGTGGGCAATATGTAGATAATGCATCAAGTTTTATGCAATTATAAAGAAATGCAGATCTACACAAATGTACACCAATTCTAAAACTACTTTCTTATAAAATTTTTAATTTGCAGATATTTCTATAGAGTTGGTTACCGTAATGAGACAAGTTATTTACAGTCATTTTTTTTAAATTAAATTCTTTAAAATTAGTCTAGACAAATTATGTTTGAACTTATACTCTTAGCAATACTAAGATTCCTCAAGTAAAATGCATTACTTTTCCTCAGTAGATAGATCATTTAGGAGACTACCACCCCCTTTCACAGACCTTGTACTAAAATCATTTTTTCATCCCATAAAAAAAAAAAAATACAAACTACTCCCTATTTCTGAACAAAATATTCAACTTCTCCAGAGATTATTTGCATAAACAAAAGTCAAAATAAAAAGTGAGATCCATAAGAAAAAGTCAAGAACTCCAAAATGCATTTAGGATCCAAGAAAAAAAACAAAAACTATTTGGTCATTTTGAGTAAGAGATTTTTTTTGTCAGTTGGGCATTTGCTGTAAGGTTTAAGCTTCATCTGAGTGACAGATGCAGTTCATTGGCTTTAATTCTGCATAGGAAAAAAAGAAAAAAAAAACTATCTTCAAAGTTGTAACAGATTTATTTTTGCTTAGAAATGTTCACCCAGGAAATATGAAGAGCAAGCAAGAGATCCAAGTCGATTTTGAAGAAGAATTATAAGAATGTTATAGGCCATGGATAGGGTCAAACATTATTCTATATAATACAGACATCATTTTGTGCTTTGCTGATAGAATTTTCCTCTTTCTTTTCTGGCTCTACTATCAATAATAAAAGAAGTGATAGAGAAATGAACTGCTTCCAGTGACATAACTGCCAACAAAATAAAGACTTGTTTCAAATCATAATATTAAATAAAACACTTGTCCATTATGTCAGGTTCTTCATTCATTTGTTTCCCATTTTTAAAATGTCTTTCTGAATATACAAGTCTATTAGACAGAAACATCAAAGTGAACAATGAATAAGAGTGTTTAGTTAACTTTAGTAAGGGCAAAGTAACCAAAGTTCAATATCTGATATTGGGTGGGGGTGGGGGGGTAACATGCACCAGTCAGAAAGAGAGCAATACAAATGAAAAAGGATGTATGACCATGTTTTCTAGACTATGCAAATATGCTTGGTATAGTATGCAACAAAGAACTGTGAGAAGTGCGCTAGGTAACCTTTTACATGTTAGGGAAGGATAATCCAGAACCTATACTGGCAACGAAATGCCTGCATGTGGAGAGAAAACGAATTCGGTAAATATACAAAACAAGAAAGGTGAGTAAAACAAAGATGTGCCTTCTCACTGGATTTATTCGACATATACAGTGAGAGGTGATTCTGATAAAATCATGGGTGGCAACAATCTTAATAGCATTAGATATGCAGATGACAATACTGATAGCAGACAGAGAAAGGAAACTACAAGAACCCCTACAAAAGGTAGTGAAGAAAATTAAGAAAGGATTAAACATCAATTGCAAGAAGATGGAATGTATGGTGGTCAGCAAAAGGGACAGCACAACATGCAAATTACAAATTGGAGATACCAAAAATCAAGCAAGTACAACAATTCAAATATTTGAGAAGTGTTTTAACAGGACGGAAATTGCAACACTAAATTCCAAAGGTGCATTGGGACAGCAAAAGATGCCTTCCAAAAGCTAAGTATTAATAAACAAGAAAAATTGTTAGAAACAAAGAAAAGAGTACTGAACTGTTATGTAATATCAGCCCTCTTATATGGCAATGAATGCTTGACAATCACAAATTGAAGAGACTTGAAGCAACAGAAATGTGGTTCTACAGAAGGATACTGAGAATACCATGAACTGAATGTGATCAATGAATTCTTAAAATCAGAAAGAGACAGTTGAAATTTCTAAGGTGCATAACGAGGAAAGAGTGCTTGGAAATTTTTATACTCACAAGAGAAACTGAAAGCAAGAAGAACAGAGGAAAACAACACATAACCTACCTAGCAAGCTTGTATAAATGAATGGCCAAACAAGGTTTAAGAGAGATAACAAAAATCACAAATTTCTTAAGAGCTACAAAGGATAGAAAATTGTGGAGAGCTATGGTCACCAACATCCTGAAGAGATACGGTATGTAGAAAACCAATAAAGGTTTTCTATTATGCATAGTGACTTTGCTGCGTCCATATGTATTTGACAACATCAAAATTTTCATGTTTAAAAAATTTATATGCGGAAGAGGAGTTCATCTGGAAAAAATAAAAATAGTGAAGAGGAAATGAATTTGTTTTATTTTTAACAAGTTGACATTTGAAAGAGTGGCTGTCTTGAACAAAACGTCAAATGAAAAGAATGAAATGTCAGAAACTAGCCAAAGTATAAACAAATGACTTGACACTACTTTTATTTGCTTATAAATGATTTGATGAGTAATGTTTCCTGGAAGTAGTCATTTCTTCCAGGTTTGTCCTACAAACATTCAAAAGCATGAACTTGGGATTAGCTAAGATGGTCATCTTATTGAGTTGCTACACCACATTCATCTAGTGTTTCATACAGAGCATTGCCTAGGGTGTTATGGTTTCAAGGTTGTTAAATGTGCATGAATCTTCAAGATTGGAGCAAACTAGAAGATACTCCATAGTTTGTAATTGCTCGTATTAGCAGCTGGGATCAACATCAGTGACCATTTTGTTGGCGATACAGTGACCAACAGCTGTTCAGATTCATGCCATTTCTTCTATCTTAATCCCTGTTTCTTCTATTCTGAAGATAAAGTTCTCTCTCCTCTTGGTTCATATCATTGCGCCTTTTTTGCACTTATTCTCGGTAACAGTCACGGATTGCTTGCCTCTCTTCTGCTTGTAATTGTTGTAGTCATTTTCTTTGTCACTCTCTCGCTGCTGCTCTTTATTGACTTATTCTCTCTTCCATTTTTAAGAATGGCGGATTCAGTATTTATAAAAACACCAAGGTGATATAAGAAAACAGAGACAATGTCTGCCATAAAAGTTTGTAGTTTTATTTGATTGCGTCTTATTTTAAATTTACTAAGATTTCAATTTTATATTTTATATGTTAAAAATTAGAATATATCATCAATTTGCAATAATATAATGTGATGTGATTTATTACTTATTAGAGTAATATAAAATATATATTTTCTTCTGGGAAGAGACCACTGCTGACCAGATACTTAGGAGTATGTCACATTCAATAGTAAAAGATTTTCACTTCTTTTTTGTTTTCTTTACCTAAAAGTTAAAATATATAAACAACACTAATAATTCTCAATATCCACAAACAAGTGAACAGATTCATGAGTCAGAAATTCTGTTCTTTCCAATTATCATCACAGTGATATTTTTTATTTTTATTTTTTTTTTAAACTTAGAACAACCTTACGGCCATACTGTATTGAAACACTGGTTCTCATATGATCACCGAAGTTAAGCAATGTTGAGCCTGGTCATTTTAGAGAAAAATAAAGACATCCCAGTAAAAAGTAGTCATAACAAAAATTCAGTCTTTTACAAAATAAAATTACAAAGTTCCAATTTGTTAGTATTTCTCGAATAATTAGAGAAGATATTTGAAATCTGTGTGAAGTACGAAATAGTTGGTACAATAAGATGAATTCTTGGGCAGCGAGTTGGTGACGATCACCTATGGCAAGGATGTATGAATTCTTGGGTAGCAAGGGAGTGAGTGTCACCTAATCAATGTCAAGAGTGTAGAATAGGACGAATTCTTGGGCAGCAAAGGGGGACGGTCACCCAATCATAGCAAGGATGTAGAATAGGATTAATTCTTGGGTAGTCACCAGGAGGGTCCTCTAATTTTGACAATGGTGTAGAATAGAATGAATTATAAGAACAGGGAGAGTGGTACCTTGTCTTATTGATAGTGCACCCAACAACATGAATGACAATCATAAAATTGTTGCTTCATAACTATTCCACTCACCTTTCATTCACAAAATCTGAGAGGATTTCGATTCAATGTTGTAATAATGTTAAATTAACTGGAATTAAACGTGAAACAGTCAAAATAAAATTGAACAACAAAAGCTGAAGATTTTTGAAAAACATTTTTAGAGAATTGTTAATAAATACAAACACAAACTCTTAAACGGCATGAATTAAAATTATTAATAGATGTCTGTATCATTTCAGAAATTCTTTAAATCAAGTAGAAAATTGATTTATTACAAAGATTATGTTAATCCGAAAGAATTAATGACTTGAAACACGATTCCATTAATCTTGAAAGCTTTTTTCTTTTTTCCCAGAATACATTGCAGAGTCTATATTGAAACGATGTCAGTTTTTGTACAAATCAGCAAAATATAGAATCCAATAGCTGAGATAGCTGTTCATAGAAGTTTCTTTTTAACCCATTCATATCATATGCATTGAGCTTGACTAATTATTCTTTTTGGCCAATTGATATTCACTTTGTAAATGAATATTAATTACCCAAAGCAATACTAAAAGAAAAAACATTCACATTTTAATCATGAAATTGTAACAGAGAGTTTGGGAAACACACACAAACACACACACATTTTTTTTTTTTATAGAAATTGGAGTAGATTTGAACAGCAAAATTAGATCAGAACAATTTTGTTTACATATGGGAATCTGATCTAGCCCATTTAGAACTGGGTCATTAGGAAGACAATGGAAGATGATCGAGATAATTTTTATCGGTTAACTTTTGAAATAGAGCTTACTAAGGCTATGAGGAACATTGAAATTCACATAATTTTGGGTTGAAGGCAGCACTCGTGATAATTGTGTGAGGGCCAAGGGTCGATTTATGATCAGCCAGGTTTATCTATATAAATGTGCACAGAAATCTGTTGAAAGAGTCGTTGGTTCGTCTGCCGTAGAGTGCAGTCGAGCTGAGCAGAGAGAGGTCAGAGACTGGAAGTGACGTCAGAGATTGGAACCAAATGCCCACTAACATATTTTGTTGACATAAGTACGTAGGAGCGAATTACTCCTCCAACAATCTAAGACTGCTACTGCTACTATTATTACTATCACTGGAAACGGAAACGTCAAACAAGCTACAATAATCAAAAGGTTGTTTTTGGGCTCGTCTGTCATCGAGTGCAGTCGAGTTGGGTGGAGAGATATCGGAGACTGGAAGTGATGTCAGGGATTAGAACAACCCCCCCCCCCCCCCGTTAACATGTACTGTTAATATAAGTACCGATGCTTCTGCTACCACGAAGATTACTACTAATGTTACTACTGCCGAGGAGGAATGCAACTATAAACTTTAAGCCGTACACAGAAATCTTTATCTCTCCATCGCAAGAGTCATATATTGTTCTGAGACGATTTCACAACAAGCTAATCACAACCCACTCTCTCTGTCTAGAATCCAGTGTATGAGTTTTTACGTCAATTATTTTCTTTTCTGTAACCTGTTTCTTTTCTATACTATTCTTTTCTGCTATATAAAAGACATTAACAATTCAACCATTGAATAGTTGTTTGTCCGGCTTTCTGTGGATATATATTTTTTTTGGTGCATTCTAAATTTCTTAGCACAGACTCTCCAGCCGTGTCTACATCTTCAGTCGACCATGAATTGATGAACATCACTTCTGCTTTCTGCATCAAACCAAACAATGTGAGCAGGAAGCAGGATTAAACAAGTGGACTGGTCAAATGATCTACGGATACTCAGGGGACCTATGGTCACTCCCTTAAGTTTGGTTAAGACCGAGTAGATACCTCAACCCAGAGAGTAAGAGGTTGTAGGTTGAGGGGCTGGGGTGAAAATGTTAGACTGGTAGCCGTGACCAGGATGGACACGTAGGAATTACCACGGCCGTCTGAAAGATGAGAGAAGGATGCATTTGTGTTGTCCAGTCGGGACCAAGTAAGACCAGAAAGGACTCAAGATTTCGGACTATATTGGTCTAAAAGGGGCATAAGGAGGAAAAGAGAAGGTAACAAGAAGGAGGAAAAAGAAACAAAACACGGAATGGCGGACCTCAAGTAAGTCACTTTTTGGCTTCCTTTGTTCGCTCATTGCACTTAGATCTGCCAGTAATATTGTTGATCTTGTTTTGACTTTGTCGACGTTGTACGCAGTTGAAGCGCAACCACTGTGTTAAGTATTTTTCCTTTCGTTCTGTCATTGAAAGTGGTAGTTGACAAGACACTAGGATGAGCGTAGCAGGATCAGACACCACAGATGACCTTGGGGACGTGGGAGTCCCCGAAATATCGATGGGTTTCAGGAGACTGATAGGTAGCATGAAGCTACCTAATTATAAAGGAAACCCTGCAGACCTGCACGAATGGATTCCGTCCATTCAGAAGAAGCAGGTGATCTATGGCCTCTTGGACCAAGCAATGGTGCTCCTAGCTTATGACACTGCAGTGGGGCAGGTGTCCAAATTTATAGGGGGGTGGTGCAGAGAAAACCTGGCCCCAACATAGACCGAGCTTAAAGCCGCTCTGGTGCAGCAATACGCAAGTGAGCGTACAGCCATTGAGGCAGTCAGGAAATTATTCCGGCTGCAGCAACAAGAAGGAGAGACCAATGAGGAAATGGGGGAAAGAATCGCAGGGCTAGCGGCGTTAGCTTTTCCGGAGTTGGCGACTCGGACAGTGGTCCTGTTCAGACTTTGTTAGCCGATGTGTATGTGGACGCACTGAGTGACAGGGACCTGAGGAGCAACGTCTGAAGGGGTGACGGTCAGCCTGGCCACAGCTATAGAGGTGGCTCAGAACAGCGAACGACACTGGAAAAAAGTAAGAGGGGGTGTAGATAGGAATTCCTGGGGGGCCAAAATAGTGATGAAAAAGAAGGACCGGATCAGATCCAGATATGGGACCCAAAAGAAGAGGTGGAAGAGGACTTGAAGGCTGAGGCAGTTCCCAATAGGAAAGCCTGGGACCTGCGTTATGTGTTTCACAAGCCCACACCAGGCCGATATAGGTTGGTGTGCTGGACTTGCAAGTATGGTGGGCATCGGGCTCGCGACTGTCCAAAAAACTATGGAGGTGACCCAAGGTCTTTGGTACCGAACTGCACAACTTGTGGTGAGTTCAGGCACAAGGCTTGGTGGTGTACGGCAGAGGGAGACTGTAAACTGGGGATAAAGCGAGTTAATACGCTGGCGCCCCCTACTGAGAAGGAAAAGGATCCAGAAAACGCTGATGGGTCACCCGTGAAAAAGTAAGAGGCAGGGTGGCTATAATGCAAGTAAAACCTCCGAGATGCTGGACATGTGGTGTGGTGTGGTGTGGTCGGGCACTTTTCAACCAGTTGTAAGGAGCGAAGGTGTTGGCGCTGTGGAGGAGCAGGTCACCCAAGACGAACCTGTCCTCGCAGGAGAAAGATGGACCACACCGAATGGAACAACCCTAACTCGAATAGAGGGGAGAAATGGGTTGCTAGTCCGAGAAAAGAGAGTCATCCGAGCTATTTCCCACCCAGGAGGGCCCCTAGACAGAAATTGGAGCCCCTAGAAAAAGTTGAACTCCTGTCACTGACTCCCACATCTCGGGTGTTGAGAAAGTAGGAGAAAAGCACAGGTATACCATTTGCTGAAGGAAGGGCCAGACTTCACCTGTAATGTGTTGCTGGGAGACAAGAAGGTGAAGGCCCTTGTTGATACTGGAGCTTCAATGTCACTGGTTAGCTCCAAGGTTTTTAGACAGTTGGGACTGAAAACGAAGCTTAGCCCCATTGATCTACTAATAAGTCAGGCTGATAGTAGCAGGATGAGGATAGAGGGTATAACGTGGCTACCTTTCCAGTTGGCAAGAACCAGAGGTAAACTTAAGGTTTATGTGGCACCTGACTTGTGTGGTGAGCTATTTTTGGGGAATGACTGGCTTAGGCAGAATAAAGCACAGATCCGTTTCGACCTCGCCACCCTAACATTGGACGGGGTAGAGATACTGTTGGAAGAGGATAATTATGAACAATTGGCAGTGGTGGCCCAGACAGATATAAAGCTTCCCCCTAGGACTACTGTATCTGGGAAGGGCAAGATTATAACAGAAGGAGTGCTGAACAGTGACCTGTATCAAGTGGTCCCTACTGATAGGTATGATAATAGTGAAGGGGAAATGACTGTGTGTGAATCGTTGGTTAAGAGGTCAGTGACTGTTCCCTTACTGTTAACCAATACTGCAATTAAAACTGTTAAAATAAAGCAGGGAGAGGAGCTGGCACAGGTGTGCCCAGTGAGAGAAGTCGAACAGGTGAGAGTATGGAATGAGAATAAGCCTGGGAATAAGACAGGTAGCAATGAAATAAAGGATGAAGATGTAACAGCCCCTGAGCATTATAGGAGGAAATTGAGGGGGTTGCTGAACGGTAATCAGGAGGTAATAGCCATTACTGATAAGGAACTGGGACAGACGGAGACAGTTGAAATGAAGATAGACACAAGTAATCACCCACCTATTAAGTTAAGAACGTATAGGACTCTAATCCACAAAAGAAAATTAGTAGAGGATGCAGTGAATGAAATGATGGAATCAGGGATGATTGAAAGATCCAAGTCTCCCTGGAGTTTTCCAATAGTGATTGTTGAAAAGAAAGATGGAGGGCATAGGTTTTGTGTGGATTTTCATCAATTAAATACCATTACAAAACCGCTGACAGTGCCCCTCCCCTTGATTGATGATATTCTAGCTCTTTTAGGAAAGTCTAAATGTTTTTCCACCTTGGATTTGAGGTCGGGATATTGGCAGGTAGCACTTAACAAAAAGGACCAGGAAAAGACTGCTTTTACCTGCCACATGGGTCTCTTCAATTTTAGGGTTATGCCGTTTGGGCTGGCAAACGCCCCGGGTGTATTTAGTCAGTTAATGTCCACCGTATTGAATGGCACTGAGGCATTTGCCATGGTGTATCTAGATGACATCATGGTGTTTTCAAAATTACCGGAGGAGCATTTTGAACATCTGCTGAAGGTGTTCGATAGGTTAAGGGAACATGGATTGAAGTTAAAATTATCGAAGTGTCAGTTTATGAAAGAAGAGACATGGTATTTAGGATTTATCATAAACAAAGAAGGAATAAAAACGGATTTAGACGAAGTTGAGGTTATAAGAGCCATGCCCACACCGAAGACCATAAGAGAGATTAGGGGATTTATTGGAGCCATTGGATAATATCGGAGGTTCATACCAGCATTTAATCGGCTAGCAGGCCATCTAATAGCTCTAACTAAGAAGCATGCTAGGTTTAAGTGGACCAAGGATTGTCAGCGTGCATTCGAGGCTCTAAAGGACCAGCTGACAGCTGTACCCCTGTTGGCCTACCCAGACCTGAGTAAGCCCATGGTACTGTACACCAATGCTAGCGATAAGTGTATCGGGGCGGTTCTTACACAACCACGTCCCGATGAGGATGGACCAGTACCAGGTGTGCCTGAGGAAGTGCCGATCCATTTTCTGTCTCATCAGCTCTCCGAGACTCAGCAAAGGTGGCCAGTAATAGAAAAAGAGGCGTTTGCCATTCTGTATGCTGTGCAGAAATTAGATTATTATTTGAGTGGGGCTGTATTTACCATTAAAACAGACCACCAACCCCTCAAATATTTGTTAGAGGCAGAGTGGACGAATAAGAAGATACAACAGTGGGCATTGAAGTTAAGTGGGTATAACTGCAGAATAGAATATTTGGCAGGGAAGGATAATACCTGTGCTGACCTGTTATCAAGGATTCCGAGGCAATTAGAGACTGAATCTGTCAGGTTGGAGCCGGGTGTGGATGATAAAGCATTCGAAATTAATGTGATCAATTCACAGGCATTGAAGGAGAGACTTGGTTGGGAAGATCAGGAAACGAGTGAAACGGAGATTGTTTCCGACCCCCACTGGAGAGATATTATTAGGCAAAGCCAAGAGGATAGCGATATAGCAACTATCAGGTCCAGGGTAGAGACAGGGCGTACCTCCAAATATATGGTGTACGATGGAGTGTTGTATTACCTTTCAGGGAGAGATGAGGAAGTAGGTTTAAAAATGGTGATACCTGAGAAGTTGAGAGCTGAAATTTTAGACCAATGCCATAGGAGGTTAAAATACCTGGGAATTGATAAGACGTATGGATTAATAATGAAAAATTACTACTGGCCTAAGTTGTTTAATGATGTTGTGAACCATGTAAAAAAATGTGTAACATGCCAAGTACAGAGTCGAAGGAATAGAAGCCCGGGGATTGAGTGAAACCAGTACAGTGGCTGTGGTGAATGAGTGACGGTCTGGGACTAACTGTGCATTTATCATCAGTGCTGGTGAACTGTGTGGACGGGCCCCATGCGTGCTTGGCCCTGGTGGTGGTGTGGTTCAGTGCTTGGGGTATTGCTCTAAGATGTAACCACCTACTAAAAACAATAAGAGAAGGATATGAGTTACTATTTAAAAGGAATAAAGTTGTTACGGACCAGGCAAAAGAGGGCAGCATTACCTATAGCAGGAAAGGCATTAAGCGTGTTGTTTGGTACAGTCTCTGAAGGCGGAGTGAGAGTAATTAAGAGGAAATTAAAGGTGGTAGAACAGAGACAACAAGCAATGGCTCAGTCGGTTAGAGAGAGCGTATCTATACTCAATGTTACTAGGCTGGAATTGGCTAAGAATAGAGGGAGTATCAATTGGTTGATTTCTCACCTACAGGTTTTTAGAAAGGAAGTGATAGATGTAACGACATCTGTAACAACCGAATTACAGAAATTAGAGGGTTTTTGTAAAGGTATTTTCAATTATTAGCTATAATGAGTAAGGTACGTCAAACAAGTCACTCTTTAACGGTGTTGTTAGAGCATGTGAGAGCAAAATTAGACATGCTGTTGCTGGGATACCTGTCTCCGAGTATAATAACTTAGGAACGAATGCCAGTAGATGGACGGGATTGCGGGAACACATTGTAAGGGAGATTCCTAGGATGTCGCTAGAAAAGATGCCAGCGTTGTTAAGGCCAATTGATAAGATTGATCTTGGACGGTTGAAGCTGGAGTTAGATAAGATATGTACGCCGAATTTGGGCGGGAAAGAGAATTTGGTTGCTATAATAACCTAGCCGACCGCTGTGGGAATTATACTAATGATAGTTGTGGCCTTGCTAGCCTGGTGGTGGTTTGAGGAGGTGTGCGGTATTGTTGACCGGGCAGAATAAACTGGACGGGAGTGCATGGGTGAAGGAGAGATTCCAGTTAGTGCACTTTACCAAGGTAGGTCCAACCCGAGTGCATTGGGACCCCTAACTGATATTGAAGAAGAGTCCACGATTGTTATGGAAGGACCTGAACCAACAAAAGATTCAACAAAGCCTATTGTGAAGGCGAGACAAAATTGGAGGGACAAATTTCCGAAATAAATTAAATTTCTTTTTTAAATTTTTTTGTAATGAGACTGAAATAATTGGTAAGGAGTGTTGCGAACTCTCAATTAAAAAAAAAAAAAAAAGAACACTCGAACTAGTGAACTATGTGAAAAGGTTCTACTGCACGAGATCACCACAACAGTGAACTTTAACCGGAAGTTGCATGTACATATGTATCATAAGGACAATGAAAAGGTAAAGTGGGCATAATGAGCCCTAAGAAGAACTGAAGACTCTACCTTTGCATGCTGGAAGAGACGTATGTATAAGTAGACCCTAGTCAGAAGCATGTTGGACTGGGTTTTCTCATATATTGTTGATAGGAAAGCTTGTGTGTCATTTACTAGTAAATGATAGATGTGTAGGGGAGGAAATGTAACAGAGTTTGGGAAACACACACATTTTTTTTTATTGAAATTGGAGTAGATTTGAACAGCGAAATTAGATCAGAATAATTTTGTTTACTGATGGGAATCTGATCTAGCCCATTTGGAGTTGGGTCATTAGGAAGACAATGGAAGATGATTGAGATAATTTTTATCAGTTAAAATTTGAAATAGAGCTTACTAAGGCTATGAGGAACTTTGAAATTCACATGATTTTGGGTTGAAGGCAGCACTCGTGATAATCGCGTGCAGGCCAAGCGTCAATTTATGATCAGCCAGGTTTATCTATATAAATGCGCACAGAAATCTGTTGAAAGAGTGGTTGGCTTGTCTGCCGTAGAGTGCAGTCGAGCTGAGCAGAGAGAGGTCAGAGATTGAAAGCGACATCAGAGATTGGAACCAAACACTCGCTAACATATTTTGTTGATATAAGTATGAAGAAGTGAATTACTCCTCCAACAATCTAAGATTGCTACTGCTACTATTATTACTACCACTGGAAACGGAAATGTCGAACAAGCTACAATAATCAAAAGGTTGTTTTGGGGCTCGTCTGTCATCGAGTGCAGTCAAGCTGGGTGGAGAGATATTGGAGACTGGAAGTGATGTCAGGGATTAGAACACCCCCCCCCGCTAACATGTACTGTTAATATAAGTACCGATGCTTCTGCTACCACGAAGATTACTACTAATGTTACTACTGCCAAGGAGGAACGCAACTATAAACTTTAAGCCGTACACAGAAATCTTTATCTCTCCATCGCAAGAGTCATATATTGTTCTGAGACGATTTCACAACAAGCTAATCACAACCCACTCTCTCTGTCTAGAATCCAGTGTATGAGTTTTTACGTCAATTATTTTCTTTTCTGTAACCAGTTTCTTTTCTATACTATTCTTTTCTGCTATATAAATGACATTAACAATTCAACCATTGAATAGTTGTTTGTCTGGCTTTCTGCGGATATATATTTTTTTTTGGTGCATTCTAAATTTCTTAGCACAGACTCTCCAGCCGTGTCTACATCTTCAGTCAACCGTGAATGGATGAACATCACTTCTGCTTTCTGGATCAAACCAAACACAACGTGGGTGGAAGCAGGATTAAACCAGTGGACAGATCAAATGATCTACGAATGCTCAGGGGACCTATGGTCACTCCCTTAAGTTCGGTTAAGACCGAGTAGATACCTCAACCCAGAGAGTAAGACGTCGGATGTTGAGGGGCTGGGGCGAAAGTGTTAGAAAATAACCAATTAAATAAACAAGAATGATCAACATCTGAAACAAGAAGAGACCGATTTAAACGTAAAATGAGTAAATAATGATTCTGGCGAGTGATCAGCAATACACATTAATGATTCTGACAGTTTCTATTTTATATTGTATCTTTTTTGTAGTAGTAGTAATAATAATAATAATAATTATAAACTACTACTACTACTGTTTACACTATTTACATGGTTCAGACTGTTGTCCTCATCTTAACTGCCATTTTCACAATGTTTCAACTGTTGTATGCTCCAGCTTTTTTCAGGTGATATTAATTGATGAGTTGGAATTTCAAACTGAACCCATTATTTAATCCATGGGAAGAAGGCTGGAGCATACAACAGCCTTGAAACACTGTTTCAAATATGGCAATAAAGATTAGGACAACAATCTGAACAATGTAAATAGTGCAAACAGTTACAGAAATATAGACAGCTACTACTAGTGTAATTATTTGTTTTGGAAATGTTTCAAAGAAAATAAAGGTATCAGAATTCAAAGTCTATTTCTACTTTAGCACCCCCCAAAAAAAAATTAGGGTAAAAAAAAAATAAGCATTTTGTGCATGAAAAACAAAGCAGTTAATTAGGATACTAAGTAAAGCTCATTTTGTCATTGTAGTTGATCAACCAATGTCATATTCATTAAAAATAATTTAAAATATTTATTAATTCTATAATTAATTACACAGCCAACACGTAGGAGGAAGAGCGATAATGAGTTTCAGGAATGCATTCCGCAAAATTTTAAAAACCACCCCCATCCAATCAGTTTGAGTGATATTTTTCATAGTCAACAAAAACTTGTCACAAAAGGAATAGAGATGTTTATGAAGTGTTTGATCATATAAGACAACATCTGTTAATTAGCATGAGAAAAATCAGTGTTGCTCCAATATGACTTTGGACATTTAGAGATACAGCCACATGACACAAGCAATCACACAGCATTACTTTACTCTGATGTGACATTTAATACAACTAATTGACAAGGATTCAATGTATGTGAGAAAAATAAAACACGGCAACTGCCCAATTACTTCACAATATCTCCTACTTCAGGAACGCAAGAAATGTTAGATTTTGAGAAGGTGCAGAAAACTCGTCCATTCAAATGTGGAATGAATGAGCATTAAAGGAAAATAAAAATTGCAAATTTTACTTTCAAGTGGAAACCATGTGATCATCTAATTCACAAATGAAGCAAAAGAACTAATTGTATTTTATTCAGGTCAACCGGAGTCACAAGCATCTTCATGCAATGAGACAATGAATAAATCCTGACTGCAAGACAGTGTTCAATGGAATGGTAGGATGCTATCTTCAACACACAAAAGGGTGCTGAAAGATTAAGCCTGGTCTGAACTTACATTTTTTGTTGTTGCAGAGTAGGACTCAGCATATGCCTACTCTTCCATAGTACTGTGAAAATGGACTGCTCCTACTTATAAATATGGAAAGTCAGTTATTCTGTTCTATGTAGGAGTATTTCAAAAACTTTTTTGTTTCCTCTACCTAGTCTTCTGTTCCTTCGATACTCTCTAACTACAGCCTTCCTAATTCTTGGATATTTCATTTTTTTTTAATAAGAAATGTGGGCAATATGTAGATAATGCATCAAGTTTTATGCAATTATAAAGAAATGCAGATCTACACAAATGTACACCAATTCTAAAACTGCTTTCTTATAAAATTTTTAATTTGCAGATATTTCTATAGAGTTGGTTACCGTAATGAGACAAGTTATTTACAGTCATTTTTTTAAAATTAAATTCTTTTAAATTAGTCTAGACAAATTATGTTTGAACTTATACTCTTAGCAATACTAAGATTCCTCAAGTAAAATGCATTACTTTTCCTCAGTAGATAGATCATTTAGGAGACTAACACCACCCTCCTCAGAGACCTTGTACTAAAATCATTTTTTTCATCCCATTAAAAAAAAAAAAAAAAAAAAAAAAAAAACACACCCCCTATTTCTGAACAAAATATTCAACTTCTCCAGAGATTATTTGCATAAACAAAAGTCAAAATCAAAAGTGAGATCCGTAAGAAAAAGTCAAGAACTCCAAAATGCATTTAGGATCCAAGAAAGAAGACAAGCCAACATTTGGAATAGCTAACTGTCCAAATTCTATTTGGTCATGTTGAGAAATGTCATCCAAAGCATGAAAGCAGATGCAATATTCTTAAAACTAAGATTCCATGACAAGACTCACAAGGAATAGGAATCACAGATGGAAAGGATTTTTTTTTTTGTCTGTGACAAATGATCAATATCATGAAAGGAGAGGCCACGGTAATTGTGAGTATTCTATTTATAATAACTAGCCAAATCTTCATCTTATAAACATTTCTCTTAATATATTTTAAAAGAATTCAGCAGACTGTGTTATTTATTTTATGGTAACTGAATCTTTGGTAATTGCCTTACTCGGTTTCCATCATTTGATATGGTGTGTCTGAAAAATTGGCACTTTTATCATAGTTGCCTTTGCTTATTGGCTTTTTGGCTGGGATCAAAGTGTAGTATCTGCCCTCTGGCAGATAAACTACATTTTATCTCTCAGTTGCGTGTGTGTGCAAACAGAAACACAACCGAAAATATTGAGGTGCTCGGCCTCTGGAAACGGCTGCCTGCAGCAATACCTCCTCACTGTGCTAAAGAGGGAGGATTAGTAGTAATACCAATGCCAACGCAACCAACAGACCTTGCTTGAGTGCACACACTTGGGCTCCCCACATTACACTGACCACACAACTTGTCATCAAGTAAATACAATTGCTTTTTTTTCTAAGATCAAAATGTAGTATCTGTTCTAATCAGCTTAATCTAATTCTCTCCATCACCCCACAGCTATCTCCCATTCTTTCATTTTCTCACTGAAACCAAGTAGTGTCCTCCCCACTCTTTCCATGCAATCAAAACAGTCTATTATTCATGAGGTATTGGCAAGGCATAATAGTTGTGCAAACTAACAAAGGGAGGAATAAGTACATTTATAATAGGATTATAAACTGTATTATAATTTTATGATGGGAAAGGATGCTGGATAATTCTCCATCAAAGAGATTTTTAAAAATATATCCATATTTGGGGAAATGGGTCAATGTGAAAACTTATCAGCACCTTTTTACCTAAGTTACAAATCAACTATTAAAATAATGCCAGTGTATTCAATAATTGTAATAATTCTAAAATTGTGTAAAGGTTCCAAACGAAGTGTTGTAACTTTGGCATAAAGCTCCATTTACACAGTCCCCAGTGATTCACCAAACATTTCAAGAAAGACTCGCTCACTAACCATCACTTCCTGGAAGATATCAACCTCATCTGAAAGAAGACAATGTCCCAATGAGCCAAACTCACATCATGAATCAAGTTAGCTCATTTGGATAGTCTCAAATAATTCAATTAGCAGCCATTCTTCAAGGAATCACAGTCAAGTAGTTCAAGAAAGCATTTCTTTTCCAGGTGGTGCTCTCATGATGTCAATTTGAACTGAAATCTCATTAACATTTTGCATGCAACTTGGATCCCTTGTAAAAGAGGCAAAGATTTTTGGAATAGCAAGTCAAGAGAGTCTAAGGCATCAAATCCAAGACAATGGTGAAGGCAGAGTTTTTTTCTAAAAGATTGTGTCTAGTATTTGAGAAGTTGGTCTGGGTCATGGAAAATTATTCATCACGATTGATACAATTATTATTCTTGGTTTATTCAAGCAACAGTAGAAAGAGGAAATAAGGAATTCTGGACAGACATCAGTAGCATGTAAAAACTGCAGGCACTTACAGTTGATGCAAGAACATGACTATTTAGCAACTGACAAAGGTGGTAACAACCCAACAAATGGGAACATTGTATTAAATCAAATCCCAATTTGATGCTCAACACATCAGTAAAGGTACTGCTTAGTATACTCATATACCACAACTAAATAAAGGGCTCAGTTTGAAATTCCAACACATATCACCCAAAGAAGGCCAGAGCCTATAACGTCCGAAATGTCATGAATATGACAATAAAGATAAGGACAATAGTCTGAACAATGTAAATAGTGTATTTTTTAGTTATCAACCAACACCAGTACCAGTAATAGTATTGATTAAACATAAACCTTAAAAAATAAAATAAATTAAGCTTATTTTAATTATTGCCATTTTTGCATGGAATCTACTTTCCTTTTATCTTAGGTAAGCTTTTAAAAAATTCTTCTAACTGGCATTCATTAACTTGATTTTTGAAGATCCATTAAGAAAAATAATTTATTTAAAAATCCTACCACAGTGATGTTTTAAATAGTGTGGTACAATGAAACCGTAACGGCCTATTCTATTATTTAAAGCAGAAAATGTAAGGTAATCAAAAACAGTACATGGTTTTTTTTTTTTACGTCATGTGCCTGGAAAGCAGTGGGGAGGTGGGAGGTCATTGCTCTTTACAAATGCAGATGTGTTGCGCATACGTGCACACACACACACATCAATCATAGCTCAAACAGCATTGAGGAAACATGGTAGTGTCAAAGCAGCTCATTCAAGGTTGTCTGCTTCATGACTTTAAGGTGGACTTGTCCACAGCCCGATCAAGTCGGTGAATACATCAAGCCTTTGGAGATAATGCTGTGAGTGAATGCACTGCCTGGCATTGGTTTCAGAAGTTCAGTTCAGGAGATCTGCCACTTTGTGATGAACCACACAGTGGATGGCTGCAGGTCCTGGATAATGAGACCCTGAAGGCAGCCAGAGAGGAGGACAACAGCCAAACTTGTGGTGAGCTAGTTAAATGCTTCCAAGTTTCTGATGAAATAGTCAGACTTCACCTGCACTGTGAAGGGAAGGCATACAAATTGAGCAAGCGGGTACCTCACACACACACTGCTGGAAGCCAACAAGCAACAATCTGTTTCTCACTGCTTTCTCGGCACCACAATGTACCCATATTTGATCAAGTGCTCACCAGTGACGAAAAGTGTGTCCTGCATGACACACCCAAGCATGTCAGATATTGGTGGTGATGACTGGACCCTGAACAAACACACAAGATCATGCTTTATATCTGGTGGACCAGTCGATATGTAATGCACTATGAGCTGCTACCAATGGGCTAAACAATCACTCTGGACATGTACTCAGTTCGAACGTGTGCAACAGTCACTGAAGCAGAAGTCAACATTGGTTAATCACAAAGGTGTAAATGTTTCCTCCATGACAATGTCAGGCCTCGTGTGGTACAGGTGGTCAGAATAACATACAGCGACTTGGCTGTAAGACACTGCCATCCACCTTACTCCCAGGACCTTGTGCAAACAGATTACCACCTCTTCCATTACCTGGACAACAACCTTCATAGAAAATCCTCCATGAATGAGAGACTTGTGACAGGCACTGACAGACACCAAGACATCCAGATTTTTAGTGTCAGGACATTATGCAGCTGGAGGCACATTGGCAAAAGGTTCTGAATTTTGATGGAGATTACTTTGATGACAAACGGTATGTCAAATTTGCTGTATAAATCAAAAATGGCAAGGACTTTTTTTGGTTACCTTGTAAATAAAAAAATGAATAAACAGAGATCAGCTTTTCATGCCAGTATGAAAAATGAAGGCTATTGTATTTCTCTACCAATGCATTTTGCCCCTTTTAGCAGGCTAAAATTAAATATTTAGTTATATTAACTTTTTACAGATATACAAATGGGTGTCCTCCTTGCTTAACTGTTAAATTTACAGTTTTATTAATAATATTTTATTTTCTGATAAAAACAATTTTTTTAAATTTTAATTTTATCTGTGACAAAACAGTAAAAAGTGCTTTATACAACAAAGACGTAATAAAAGAAAAAGATTTTAAATATGAACATGGCTCAAATATTTTGGAAATTGTTTAAAAAATAATCTCATTTGGATATTTGCATATGTTGCAGGCAAGTCTTTATAAAGAAAAGCACTAGAGCAGTTGTGTACAGCCACTTTTTTAGGTTTTTTTTTTTTTGCTTATGCACCTCGTTTCACCCTAATTTCAACTAAAAGAAAAAAGTGACTTGCTGAAAGATCAATATTCCAACAGTTTGAAGGTGACAATTGCCATATGAAATTCTTAAGTCCCGAGGACTACTCAAATGATTCACAATAACAACTCCTTAATCAGACATAAAGCATCTTTTGAACTGCAAATGTGTGTAAAACCTGAAAAGTACAGATTTTCCACAAAGGAACATACAGGAAAATAGCTTTCTTTAAAAAAAAAAATTAAATTAAATGGATGTTTTCAGCTAAAATTGATAGCCAGCAAGAGTAAACTGCTGTTGCTATGAGTGACCTATAATAAAGAATCTTTAACTGATTGTACGTCAATCACTAATGATGTCAATTAAGAACAGTTAATTTTCTAACTACACTAGAATCCAATAATAATAATAATAAAAAAACAAGAATAAAAGATGTAAATTTTTGGCAAGAGTGTGTTGAGGTTGGGGAGCAGGGGATATGTAACTGATTACTCTCTCAGCAACTATGACAGTAATATGCAGAGAGGGGAAAGAGACAGGAAGTAGCAAAAATATCACTGCCACAGAAATCACAACTTTAGGGATAAAAATGCCTATGGGACCAACTTCACAAAACACTGTGTCTTCCGACTGTTGATTGCTGGTTTTCCCATTGCTTTTATTGGCATGAGGCATTTACAAAGACCAGGATCTTGACAAGTTACAGAGAGGCCCATATCTAGACATGCCAAGCTGTCCAGGTGCTACCAGAGAAAACCCAGATGTAACTGATGTTGATAAAAATATTCATGTGATTTGGGGCCTCATTTACATCTGTACCAATGTGCATTCACCACATAGAACAATGGAGGGCAGTTCAAATTTTCTCAATTTACATTTTAAGGAACTTCTCAGACTAAATAAATAAATACTTTCAAATCAAAGTGTTGTTTAATTTGTTTTGCCATTGATAATGTTTATATATTTGAAAGTACCTCATGATTAACAAAAAAATATTCAAAGTAGAAGCACAACTGACATTTAGTTGATGTGAACATTTTTTTTTAAGAGAATAACACACCAAATTACACACTAGATAAGGACAAAGTTAAATTGAGGCCTACATCTTGTTAATTCAAATGAACATTAAGAAGTACTTTTAAAATGTTTAATGTGTACTTATAATTTTAAGTTTAATAAGCAAGTAGTGAAAAAGAGAGGGTTTCTGATTCCAACTCAAAAGCTTAATGAATCAAGTTCATTGTGGAGAATATAAAAAAAAAAAGCATCTTTGAAGCTAAATGAAAAACTTCTCACTTTCACAGTCAATATTCATAAATTTAATTAGATGACCTTTCAAAACATATTGCTTGGTAACAAGCAGGACAACTGGGAAAAAAAACAAAAAACGAGCACTGCAATAGACCCGAGAATAAGTTTGTCTTTAAAGTATCTTCTTAGAAATAGCTAAAGTGCACAAAGAAATTAAGGACACACTTCACAAAGATGCCAACAGTTATCTCAACCAAATTCTGTGGCCAAGTTAGAAATTTCAAAAATCTTCTAAATAAGCAAACTGGTTAAGCTGCATAAAATAAACCAATCAAAAAATACTATTACAATATTTTAACAGAATTTGACTGAATGTCTATAAACAGAATCCTTGATTAGAAAAAGTATCACACACAAAAAAATAAATAAATAAATAGGTAAGTGAAATTTTGATGCTTTTCCCCATATTTTGACTTTTCTTTTTCATGTTTGCAAACAGTTGAATGAATGTATTTTGTACATATTTACAGAGAGAAAAGCGTTTAGAAGAATGTCTAAATCATTAAAATTAAAAAGAAAACAAACGAAAGAAAATATCCTAGCTGTTTTTGCAATAAATTTCTGGTTAAAAAAAAAAAAAAAAAAATCGAACAAAATATGCTGCTACAGCTCTAACTGCAGCAAAGGGAACATGAGCGATGAGGATGATTGCATTGAGGAAAATGCAATCATCCACCTTCAGAAAGGTGAAGCACTTTGTTGAGCATAACACACATCAGAACAGATCGTACCAGAGGAAATATACTTAATAAAAATGTCCTTACATCGTTGTTTAGAACATTATTATATCACGGGATATATTTTTTTTGTCTGTATACTAAATTAATCTTTTGAAAAATATGCAATATTTGACCAACAACACACAGGAAATCTTTTTTTACGATTATAAAGGTACACTAGGATAAGTTTAAAAACAAAGCGAGTTACCTCCCTTATGTTCACATTTATCTACGCTTTGTTGATTTACAAATTACTTCATGTTTACAATGTTTTCATTATGTGCATCAACTAGATACCTTGTCAAGACATGACAGAAATAAAACAGTATATCCACACATACACCTGTACATACTACCCAGTTTCAGATCCGAACGTTACAAGTATAAAAGCCAAAGAGTTATATCAACAACTTATATTCCTCGTAAATCTTCTTAGACAAAAGAAGCAAACAAACTTCAAGTAACAAGAAAACATTGATTTTAATATCAATTTATTTCAGTTTTTAAAATATTTTGTATCTGCTAATGAAAACACCAATGTTATCCATGGGAAAATATCATTTTCTGATCATTATACAAAGTAATTTTCCCTCTTGTTTGTACTAAAAAAAAGGGAAAATGCTTTCAATTATCAAGAGTTATATATTTTTTCAAAAAAAATTTAAAGATAAATAGTCGTAGGATTAATTGCAAATTAAATTTGATAGGCTTCCTTGTGAAAAAAAACTCTCAAGAATTTATTTTCAATATAGAAGAAAACAGATCAGCCAGATTAATAACTGGGGATCTACAGTAAAAGAAATCCTAATAATCCAAAATGCATAGTTCCTCATAAAAAAAATTGACTTCAATGATTGAAACATGAAGCATTTCAGTCAAGGCTTTTCTAAAATTCAAACAAAAAAGGATAACAAATTTCAACAAGAGCAGAAAAAAAAAATCTTTTCAATACTACACATGGATATCATTTTCTTGTTGAACCTAGATGACACGATGGATCTAATAAGAAAATTGACGCCACTGACTTAAGATCTCAATATTTCAAAATGTCATAATTTGTAGACTTATTACAGACATTTATTAAGATGAATGTATCAATGTTTCTCTTGCTTGACGATAACAAGAATTTACAAATGTTGAAGAAAATGATTTCTGGGTAAGACTTTAAAATGAGAACATTAAAACAACTAGCTCAAAAGTTGTATTTGTAAGGCAGGGTATCAGCTTGTTCTAGGATTTTTATTACAACACTTACTACATCCTGTAAATTATCTATTTACAACTATTTCTTTTGATCTAACTTCCAAAGTCAATTGATATCTTCTAAGTTAAGCTTCTGGCACAAGGTCATAAGCGTTGAGCATCCAGGGAATATATTTGATTGTTTTTTAAAAATTTTCACCTTTTGTAGGTTATTTAAAGCTAGAAAATATTTTCAGATGTCAAGAATATTTTTGGAGATGATAATGATTTACTGATACAAGCCCTACTAATTAATCCATAGTGGGGGGGTGAAAAAGAGGTGGATTCATATCTTTCCCCACGGGTATTTGCATGTAAGTGAATATAACAAACCTAACTGGAATTCAAACTCGGCTCTTAGTCTTCCAATTCCGAGCTGCTATCCATTACACTACCTCTACATTCAAGCTCACAGTGATACAAGTCTAATCAATTAACAATTCCAAGCCATTATCCATTACACCACCTGTATGTGCAAGCTTACAGCATCTGGTATTCCCAAGCGGTAACCCATCTAAGTATTAATGAAGCTCTGAATTGCTTAACTTTGATGATCATATAAAAACCAGCGTTTCAATGTGATATGGCCAGCCCTGGTATTCCTAAGCAGTCACCTGTCTCAGTACTGATCAGGCTCGACATTGCTAAATTTTGGTGATTGTATGAGAATCAGTGTGAACATGATATGGCTGTAAGCCCACAGTAAACAGAAATATCACTAAAAGTAGTAATGTCTCCAAGACTAACCACTTCTCCATTTTATGCTGCTCTAGTTAATACTTAAAAACTTTGCTTAGTAAAAGATAAAATTTTTATGAACTTTTAACTGTGTCTAACCTAAAGTTGTAACCTAAAGTGTTCATGTAGACTTGGACTCCCTATACTAATAAAGTTCTGTGATCTGCTTATTCTTCTATGGTGAGGTAATTTCTTACTTGTTGGTGCTGGGAGTCTTGATGTTGAAAACAAGGCATGTTTAATGGTTTAGACAGAAATTAAAATCCAGAAAGTAAGCAATGCTTCAGTTGAAGGCATGAAGAAAAAATTTCCACATTCACTCATTTTACTAGAACTTACTAAGTGCCCCCCCCCCCTGCTACCCAACTTGTCAGTCTGCCATTGCATAAGTCAAGGATGACTATAGTTATGGTCACCAAATTTTCTACAATAACTAATGGGATTCTGAAGTATGTTTTTACCATATTAGTTTTTGAAGTTTTTAGTGACAGGTTCAATTTACAAAGTATGTATAATCCTAAATTGGGCCTTTACTTTGTGTCCATTAGGTCAGCTAACCCAAATCTCTATCTTTCTGTTTACCTGCAAAGTCAATGTCTAGCTGAAAATCTAACAGGAAACCAATATGACTTTTTTGTCATTACTTTTTCCAGTTAATGGAAAATCAAAACTTAAGAAAAATCACCTTTACATTTGTCATATGAGCAATTGCCACCAGGATTATCCTTTCGGCTAGTAGAGGCTGAAGCCTGGGGCCAGATTATCCTTTAGGCCATTATAGGTTGTAGCCTATGGACCATCAAGTTCTTATAAAGCAATGATTTTAAATTTCCCTATGTTGTAACTTGTAAATAGTTTCAGAATCTGAAATGAAATCAATACAAGAAACTTATATTTAACTTTGCAGGAAGCAAATCAAGGAAAAGAATGTTTTAGTTTGTTTCATTGTGTTTCAAGTAGATAACATGCTTGATTTTAGTTCAGAATGTTTAAATTCTACACAATTTTATAAAGCAGTGATTTTAATTTTCTAAATGTTACAACCTGTAAATAGTTTCATAAACTGAAATGAGATCAAGATGACAAACTCCTATTTATTTTAATTGATTTATTGTCATAATGCTGGTTATAAAAAAATCTGTTTTTTTTACGATGGATGTGTTGAAATATGTGCTGATTTGGTTTGCAATAAATAGTAAAATAGTGGTATTTCTTAAAGATTATTTTTATTGACAAACAAAAGATAGCTATTCTAGTTTATTTAAAGAGTTTTCAATAAGTGTACTTCATGTTATGTAAATGTGCCTAATATATAATTGGAGGTAACAGCAAAATTGTCGAATTGTTAAATTAAGCTTTGAACCATTGTATCTTAGAAATGATTAAAAATATCTTACTGGAATTCTCTGAGGGTTTTATAATACTATTGGACTCTACTTTGAGCAATAAGAATGTATTTAGCTCTAAGTTGAAATGATGATCCCTCTTCTTGTTGTGACCCCCTGATCCAGTTTTCCTACTTTTTAAACTTATTCACTATTCTCTTGATGGTTATTGAATGGACTTTGAAAATTGAAGCCAAAGTATGAATGTTCATACCATTACTGAAGGCCAGCATGATTTTTTTCCTCTCAATTGAGAAGACAGTGGGTTTGACACAACGATTTTAACCTGTTCTCTTTTAGCTGAATAACTCAAAGGGTTTTTCAGTGATTCTTACGACAAATGATGTCAAAATGGCTAAACATCGTATCTGAACCCACCAATCAATTACTTTAGTGGATTTTTAGATATTAAACATTTTGTGGGATGGACAATTATCCTATGCTGTTACATGATTTGGACAATATTGCTGTTACACCCAGTATCACGAATAAATAAATAAATATTCAAGACGGGTGCAGCTGAGTTAGAGGGTAGCTCCGTCTAGGGAGGAGTGCATAATTTCATTAGCCTAGGGGTTCCAAAAGGTCATAACCCAGCCCTGCACCAGGGGCCCATAAATGTTAACCTCACACAAACATCACTTGGCATGAATTTATTGATGCAATGAAATAAAAGGACAAAAAATCTGTTGTAAAAATGTTGATACTTGAAATGATGACATTCAAATATTTTGGATGATTGGAAAAAGTCATAGGAAAAAAAGCCATGGAAGAAAAAAATGGTTATAATTTTTGTTTGGGGCCAGAAAATTTTTAACTGAATATTTTAGTTTATTCAGATCACTAAATCAAACTTTCATTTTGTTTAACTTGACAAAAAAGAAAACTAAAGTAAGGGTCTCATTTTACGTTTTACTTATATCGTAGATCAGTTTGATTTACAATATAAGTAAAATGAGATCACTAAAAGTTTTGAAATTTTAAAAGACATGCTCCAAGGTCCCATTAGTTATAGCTGTCCTTGAATACAAGGACAGACAAAAATGACACTTGTTGAAATGAGATAATCATGTCAAAGACAACAACTTACTCTAAATGACCCAAGTACATTTGATGTTGTACATCCCCGTCAAATATTACAATGTACAAAAAGAAACTTATTTTGACTTTGACCAAATAGGAAAGTTGGCTGAAGATCTAGTAACAGTTAACATGCCATCCAACAATTTTTCCTTTTGTTGTAATGACAAGAAGGGACTTCTTGCCATCAGATATGGTAACTTTGAAGAATCTGTTTGTGAATATAAACAATTGAAGAGGCTGTTTCTGATTAAATGGCCAGAACAGTTTGTCCAAGACTTTCACTTTCACTTTGGGGATTTCTGAATACAAGCTGAGATAAAAAAAAAAAAAAAAAAAAAAATGAACAACGAAATGCTCCAACAAAGTATCAAACCCTGTTTCTGAATACAGAAACAACAAAACCATTAAACAAAGAGGGGATTAAAATGTACAAAATTTAAAAGTGATTGGTCAAATAAAGGACTGATCCTAAGAGCAACAATATAAACAAATATCAGTTTATGATTTATTTATAAAGTATCAATCCTTTCTTTTGGCATAGTCCTATTATTCAAAACAACTTAAGTTCAATATGTCATGATTTTCATTATTTCTGTGGTATGCAAAATTTAAAAAAAATTATATTGTTAAAAAAATTAAGAAGTAAATAAAATATTTATCCTCCTTGGAACCCAATCAATTATGCTATGTAGGAGCAAGTTTAAACCGCTTCCCTATAAACCACAAAGTAAAAGGCATTTAATCAAGTTTTTAAATTTTATGGAAATAAAAGACAGGCTTTGGTGTACTGGTTCCTTGACATGTTGAAAGGTTATGGTATTTCAGAAGGAACTTTTGAACTGATTCAGCCTTTCTTATCAAATCATGAAATGAAAGTTATCTTGAATGGACACTCTTCTTGATCTTTTCTTCACATTAATGCAGGCATTCCCCAAGTCTCTATCCTTGGACCTATGTCATTTCTAATTTTCATAAATGACCTTGATGTCATCAGTTCTCAGCTTGGTATCTATGATGAGGATACAACTATTTACTCCTGTCTTAATAGTAAATCTGATCAGTTTGATAAGGTTCAACTTGGTAGCGGATCTAAAAAAATAATGACCTACAATCTGTTGAATGCAAAGAAGTGGCTTGTTAATTGTAGTGCTTCCAAAATGAAACTGCTCTCTTTTAACCGTCCGAGAGAAGCCTTTTTATCTTCCATCAGCATGGCCGATGCTAACCTCTACAAGAGTGACTCACTGCACTTTTATGGGCTAATGTCTCTGCTGACATGAAGTAGAAAGATTATATTGAATCAATTGTTAGGTCTGTTGCTAGGAAAGTTGGTTCACTGTATGGTGCTAGACAATCTTACATATTTATAAGTCTACCATTTGTTCTTGTTTTGAATATTGCTGCCACATCTGGTCTGGTGCTCCTACTATATATTTAGAGATACTTGATAAAATTTAAAGAAGAATCTGCAATGTTATTGGTCCTGACCTGGCATCACAGCTTCAGCCTCCTTCCCACCACCATAATGTAGCTTCCCTGTGTTTTTTCTATAAATACTTTAATAATTATGGTAATTATTCTGATGAACATTCCTCTATGGTGCCTAGACTATAAATTTAAGCACAGTACTAAATTGGTGGCAAGGTCTCGTCATTTTACCATTGAAATAGCTAGATGTAACTATAAGTTCTATGCTAACAGTTTCTTCTATTGCTTGTGGAACCCTCTTCCAATTTTCTGCTTCCCAGTCAACTTTGATCTTCAAAAATTTAAATGCAATGTCAATTGTTATTTTCTGTCTTCTTAATTCTTCTTCTTTTATTGTTCTCTCTCCCCAATGGTGTTTTTCTTTTATCACATTCTCTAACACTCAGTAACTCCTTGCATCTTAGTGGCTTTATTGACTTGTATGGGATGAAATGATTTAAAAAAATAAAGTCTTATCTATTCAGGTTTATTGCTTACAAAAGGTGAACTATAACAAATAAAATCCCAAAAGTGGGAAGGTATTTTTTTTTACTGGCATTTAACATCAGGAACTACAAAAATAATTTATAAGTATTCCATGATTTACCATTATTCTAACATTTAAACTATGCAACACATTTTAGTCAAATTCTGGCCAACGATTATATTTTTACATCTCCCAAAGATGCAAATCAAAATCAAACCAATGCATAAACCAACAAATCATGACACGGTGGATAATTATTTTGCAGAGTTTATTTGGAACCAAAAACTCATATCACCATGGATTTGTATCTGGTTTAATATTATTACTTCTTGAATTTGTATTAAATTAAAAACACTTTTATTGATGATTTCCTTGATTGATGGATCTTTTTATGACTTATCAACTCTTTTGCAGGTTATTTAAAGCCAGAAAATATTTCTATATTGTAAGAATTTTTTTCTTTTTTGGAGATAATAATGATTTACTGATACAAGTGTTACTAATTAACATATAACTGGTGGGAGAAGTGAATTCATACCATTTCCCAAGGGAATAAGTGAATATTGCAGCAAAAAGGTATGGTTTGTTTATTTTTGTACCCTGTCTTCTTTTCAATCACAATTGGTGAGACTACTACCACGAAACTCCACACACACAAAGCATGACCACTTGACATGCTGGCCTCTGCTGCCCCATCTGATGTTCTCTCACTCATGCTCATTTTATCAAGTGTCTGAGGCTTGGAAATTTGCGCAAGCCACAAATTTGTCTCTCAAAATCAGAGCTCAGGTTGTTTTTAAATTGTAGCTTTTGGATTGGCCATATTTTCTTTCACACATTTCGCATGTGAGACATGTATGAGCGCATTCTGTTCCAGGAGGTAAGCGATTTTCCCTTCTCCAAATATAACGAACCCAACTGAAAATGGAACTCAGCTCTCCAATTAACAATTCTGAGCCATTATCCATTACACATCCAAGCTTACAACACATGACATTCCCAAGTGGTCACCCATCTAGGTACTGACTAGGCTCAATGGTGCTCAACTTTAGTGATCGAACATGAAACATATGGCCATAAACCTATAATTTTCTTGAATGAAGACATAATAGTTTCCAGATGTCCAGTTTAAATGTCATAATGCCAATTTTAATGTGTGGAAAAAAAAATATGTTTTGCAAATGTATAATAGCACTGAATTCTGAAAGTGATAAATTTTATGTTCTATTAGACTATATCTGTTATGGTGAAACACACCTAGTCTATAGATAATAGACTCTCCCACCTAATATAAGTAGGAGTCAGTGAGGGTCGACTGGAAGTCGAATACGAAAGTAGTCAGCTACCACAACTAGATTACTCTGCGTAATACTTATTATAACAAGTTCCTAATGTTTTTATACGTTGAACCTATTTAGGAGCGAATTTAGTCCAAATATAGTTTCCACTGCGGAAAGTAACTCTACAACAATATCATTAGAAGACATTGTCTGGCATTATATTTGCATGTTTATGGGCACAATTTAAAGATCTAATTAACATCTATACATTACTTTATAGCTTACAGTTGAGGATTTGTTTTCAGAATATCAGTACCACAGACAATCTATGTAGCAGTCTGTTTAATTGAGATCATAATAAAGTCAATATTATATACTTTTTTTTCCTGCATAAAGTTCCCCTTAAACCACTTATTCACTAGTGTTTACCATGTAACAGTACAACAATCAAGTACTTTCACTTCCATTAAAGACTTATTATTTTATATAAATAAGTCTATAATTACCTGTCTGTTCCTAAACTAAAAACAATCAGTAGATACTAAAAGAAACAAGGTTTTAATAACAGATTAACAACTTTAAAACAATTCAGGTTTCTAATTGTTTTCATAACTGCAAACTGAGAATGAGAATTTTGTATGTTATTTAGATTCTAAATAGAAAACTAACAAATCTTAGCAACTCTAATAAATCTTATTTATTCTGCTTTTTATCTCGCAGTGTTATTTTTATTTGCAAGGCAAATACCAGAAGTTTCTTAACATTTTTTTAATAGTAGAAAAGATTGCAGGAGAATAATGAAACTGAAACTGTAATGATAACTGCTCTTAAATCAATTAACGTATGCATGTTATAAGATCACAGCAAAAGTTACAGTTTTGTTTTGACTCTTCTTTGACATTGATCTTGATCACTTGATAAGATATTAGAAGTGTCAAAACAAAACTGCAACTTTTGTTGTGATCTTATAACATGCATACCTTATAAATTTGAATAAATATTATTAGCTCTACTCGGTATTGAACACTCTTTTAAGAATAGTGTTTTTGTTATTGGAATTTTATTCCATGTGTACCAACTCTGTGTGTATGTGTATCTATATACACACACACACACACACAAGGATGGGTATTATTTTAATTAGGTCATTTTATAAAACAAGTTTATGGCTGATTCATTCAAACAAAAACAAAATCTGAGTAAAGTTTTCGGATAGTTTTTTTATTTTTATAAACAATAAGTACTTCAAACTAAAAAATGGTATTACTATTGGGGGTCAGACAAGATCTTAGTCGTTGTGATCCTATATAGCAATAATCAAAGTCATCTATTTCTTTAAAAATCGAAAGATCCTAATGGAAAACTTTGAAAGTATATTTCCTGAAGAGAATGTCAAAGTTTTTGATAATGACACTTTCAACATAGAAATTATAGCTGAATACACGAACAATGAAAGGATAAGAATTAAAATACGACTTCTGTTCAAGTATCTAATTTTATTTATTGAACTGCAAATCAAAATTCAACACCTTTGATGTAACTGTCAAACATTTCAAAAGCTATCAATGAATAGCAATACCGTTTTTATGTAGCGATACATAAGAGTACAGTGAGGTTTCCTAACAAGTGGTGGCCTACGAAAGAAGTCTTATCAGAATAAAGGTAATAACTACAAGCACAGTGACACGTTTTCAGCAACTTTGGATGATAGCCAGGTAGGTTTGAAAAGAAAAGGATTTAGTGTTCCTCATTCTCTAACTATTGTTTGCACTACTGAGCAAAAAATAAATAAATAAAATAACAATTCTCTGTTGTGTTTCATTTCTAATTACAGGTAATAAATTTTATTTGTATAATAATTAAAAAAAAAAAAAATACAACTAGGCCAGGGTATAATTTGATGTGCGGATGGAAGTATGTCTTCTTGTGTAAGTAATACTACCGACTTCCAATTTATTCAGAGGTTAACTAACTTTTTTTTTAAAAGAACACTGTTCACTTGAGTCATCAACTTCAATTAAAACAAAAAAACAATTTTGCTTTCTAGTAGAATTTAACCCAATCAAGTTGTTTTTTTTAGTTTTCTTGCGACCTTAGACGAGAAACTGAAAACGGACAGAAAAGAAAGTGATATAATAAATAATAAATGTAGAAGAGATTTGAAAGTAAGTTTCACTTAGGCGCGGGGGAGAAAAAAAAAAAGAAATATATTATGGGAAAAAAACCTATTGCATACTTTATAAAAATACCATCACTTATTAGTATTAATACTTCAAATGTTTGTTACGAAAACTAAAAACATTTTGTTTCTCTAAATAAATTTATATAGCGAATAATGAATAACACGTCACGGGTTTAAAATACTTTTGTCTTGAAATGTAAAAAAAAAAAAAAAATCCCAAGTTAACCGTCCGTTCACTGATCCATATGTCACGGACTTTTTTCAAAATACATTTAAAAATAATAATATATCGGTAAGCTAGTACGAGCAAAAATATGTAAACATTAAAACTCGTAAATTTTAAATTGTTGACTTTACCTTTTTAAACGAAGAAAAGGCGAAGATGCAAAAAAGAAAAAAAAACATTTAGTAAACAAAAGACGAAGCAAACCTTCCATGCTATTATTAGCTTTAAAAATGCTAACTCCTAAACAATTCTAACGATAATTTAACGGCTCTATCAAACATAATAGCACTGTTTAGACATTGATGACGATAATTATTATTTTTCATTTCCTTATTATAAAATAATTATTGGTTGTTTGTTTATTTTTATGTTTTTCATAACAAAAATGACAACGCGATTTACGATAGACAAAAACAAAACTAATAAAGATTGGTTTCAAACATGGAAACCATGTCTGTGTAAACATGATTACTTGTTTGTATTTAAAAACGTTTAGGTTTGTTTTTACTATATTGAACTATATTTTTGAACAATCGAACAGATAATTTGTTAGGAAAATTTCAAAAATTAAAATGGAAATTTTTATTTATTTAAATTTACTTTAACAAATCAATTCTTTTAAACATGTTCAAAAGTACTCACAAACAAAACTCTTTTAAAAAAATAAAAAAATGTCTTCGTTGTTTCGCTTAAAGTACAACCTCAGTCTACTTTAATCATTTTGTTTTTATACATTTAAGTAGATAAATGTTTCTTAAAGAGAATAGAACTCGTTTTATGTCAGATTTGATAGCAAGAATATAAAGTTTAAGATGAATTTGAAAAAAATCAAAACTGCATTTTTTACATATGGAAAGTTTCACACAGCATGGCGAAGGAGACGTTTGTTGCAGTACACAATCATTAGTGAAGTCGAAGAGTTCATAATTAATAGAGTCCACCTGTTTTAAATAGATTAATTTATGACTTACAAACCTAATTTACTTTAAAGTAGGACAATATACATAAGTTTGATCAAATTGTAGATCAGAAACGATCAATTAATAAACAAATACTTTTTACCTGTGTGAATAATATTGCTGATGTCGTTGTTATTTCGATCGTATATAAGTTAAAATAAAAGTAAAAATTGCTTCAATATAATCGACAAAGATTGCTCATGATGCTTATTTATGTATTCTACAGTATATTTGAGAGAGTTTCAATCAACCAAACTATATTTTTTCGAAGTCGATATACCTGTATTAAGTGTGTCACAAATATATGTAAGTGTCGTTTGTCTTTGAATAAGATTTTTTTTTCATTTGTACGTGTGTATAAAAGTCGGTTCAATTTACGTACCTTTTTTCAGAACCTTTAACCATAAGTCCACTATCTTTTTATGATGTGCTTTATGGTGAATAATCCACAAAGACATACTTTGAATGCCATCTTGTGTATTATTAACAGCATGGAGTTTACGTTCGACACTTTCTTCATTCAGGGTTGACGCCATGTTTCAGGTTTGATGTTTACTCCAGGAACACGACGGCCTTCAGGTGAATTCTGGACGAATCTACCGGAAAAATACACCGGTAACCATTGCAAAAAACCAGCAATTATTCATTATTATATTTTAAGTTGTTTAGCAACGTCAAATTAATCTATTTTTTACCAAATTTTCTTCTCTCTTCGTACGTTACAACCTTACACATTTGTGATATCCGCCATATTGGAAATGTAGTTGTATATTCGGTGTTTTCCGGAGAAAACAATTTCAGTAAAGAAAAATATAAATCATGAATAAATTATATTTATTAATTTTATTTTATTTCTATTTTAAATATAAATAAATTTCTGTGGTTAAAATTTAAAAAATATACAATTTTATTCATTCATTACGTCACGAAGGGGGAAACTCTACCCGTCCTCCAGTAAAAGATGATTATGTATTACTGTGGCTGCTGTGTATAAATGGAACGAGCACATGTACTTGTCTGGTAGTCTCGTCGTGCCAGGGCTAGGGAACGGGTGTAAGTGGCGCAGTTTGGCGTTATTGAAGGACGGCATTAAAAAGAAAAAATGACGAAGAGCTGTCCTAATCCGAATCAAAATATAAAAGGATTATATTTAGATGTCTTTACCACAAGTTAAGAACTTACGGCTACTGATGCCTATAAAGTTAGGCACCAGAAGAAAAGAATATGACATTTATAAACACGCACATATAAAGTTTTCTGAAACCGACCAAAGTGATTATATGGGAACAAACCAGGCTAGTTTTACCAATGGCAGGGTGATGGTTACGGTTTAAAAAAATCCAAAGTTTTTTTATTTTTTTTTTATTTTCCCACCCAGAACCACAGAATCCCCCCTCAAAAAATCTTTAATATATTCTTCCAACAAAGCCAGATAACTGCCCCGTGGAATTATTGGATGTATGGAGAAAACAGTATGGCAAAACGTAGATATGGTTTACGTACCAACTCAGTGGCAGGAATTCTTATTGGCATCATCAGCGGTATTTTACTGGCCAGTTGGAGTCGGTATCGATTCTTCTCTTGCAGATTGTCTCCGAGAACCTGTTGTAATTTTCGCCGTCTTCACAACGATCCGTTGCAGGCGACTGCCTCGCAGTTTTTTGCTTCGTCCACGTCTTCATCCTCCCGACAAAGCCAGGACCAACAACACGTCGGAGAGGAAGAGCGATCTGGCAAAAAGTTCATCTTAGTTGGCGTTATGACTGCTGAGAAATACTTAAATACTCGTGCTACGGCTGCGTATAAAACATGGGCCCGGTCTATTAATGGAGAAGTAATTTTCTTCTCTGGCGAGTCTTCGGAAGGTAACGGGGATATCCCGATTGTCGGTCTGGAAGGTGTGGACGACACTTACCCGCCCCAGAAAAAATCATTTAGCATGCTCAAATATATGCATGATAATTACATTGATCAATTCGAATGGTTTATGAGAGCTGATGATGATGTCTACATTAAAGGGGGTCGATTACAAAGTTTTCTTAGATCGATCAACAGTTCACGGGCGCTTTTCATCGGCCAGGCCGGACTCGGTACCAAAGAAGAATTCGGCCAACTGAGCCTGGAAGAAAAT
The DNA here is from genome assembly GCA_964036315.1 of Acanthosepion esculentum. Classification (NCBI taxonomy): domain Eukaryota; kingdom Metazoa; phylum Mollusca; class Cephalopoda; order Sepiida; family Sepiidae; genus Acanthosepion; species Acanthosepion esculentum. The sequence continues at coordinate 85,370,504 of OZ038493.1, forward strand.
GAAAACTTTTGCATGGGCGGTCCCGGGATCGTTCTCAGTCAAACGACGTTAAAACGTCTGGCTGGGCATATAGACCATTGCCTCAGGAATAGTTATACTACACACGAAGATGTTGAAATTGGAAGGTGTGTCAAAAGATTTGCTGGAATTTCATGCACATGGGCTTTTGAGGTGAATACTTGTTTTTTTTTCTTCAGTTCCTTTCATTCGCTCTTTCTCTTCCAAAATCTGACACTGCTTAGTTTTAAAAAAAATTATGCAATGTTTTTTTTTATTTTAACTTTTCAATGTTAAATCATTTTTGCATGAAAAAAAGTGTTTGAAAAGTCCTAGGCTTTTAGTTAGAAGTATGAAACTTTAGGAATAGAACATATTTACATGGGGTGGAGATTGTAATGTAACTCCATAGAAATATCATGGAGTCAATTCTTTCTTTTCTATACCTACATAAAGTTTGAAGTCTGCGAAATGTTTTCCTTTTTTTCTTCTATATATCTGATTTTTTTTTTTCTACTTAAAATATAGTTTTTGTTTTATTCCTGAAACTTCGTTTTTCTTTCTCTTTATTGTAAGAAGCTTTAAAAAAAACGAGAAACTGAACTTCCTGACAAAAGTACACGAAGTATATTGTGGCGAAAATCAAATGTGTGTGTTAACAGAACAATTACTAGTATAAGTATTACTTTTTATTTTTATCGCCATATAGGTGTTTTATTATCCCATCAAAAAACACTTTAAAATACAATGAATTTTAGTGTTCCTCAAACATTTTTTTAAAAATTGTACGCATAAGTTATGTGAACTTCAATGTTGCGCATCAACTTGTTCACGGAGTAAAAATGTTTTCGTTAGTTTATGCAAATCTGAAATAATACTTCAACTACATTGTGATGTTATTAAATATAAATAAATGGATTTGCTGGTTCATTAATAATACCATTGGCTTTTTTTAAATTTTATTTTCATGGATAACGAACAAAATGAAACTCTAACAAAGTTCTCTCTCCTGATTCTATCTAAGTCATCCATTGTTGTTAGCATTTAGGTTGATGCGTGTGTAGAGGGATAAAGACTAGTCTTTTTTGTGATGTAGTAGTAACAACGGAAATCAGACTGATGCTGCTGAGTTAGGATGCTGTACCTACTACACTACACAGTATTTAAGTCTGTCCTCCATCTATAGAGCTGAAGTTCCTTCTCTCTTCGTCACTCTTCCCTCTCCTCGAAAGTTTTCATTTACCCACGATTCGTGCGGGTGTGCGGCAAGACTGGCGCGTGTGCCTGATTCAGCCAACTCAAAAAAGATTCGAAAAGTTTCTGTTGAAACACATTTACTCGAAATATACTTTATTTGCTTTCCCTGTAGAAAAAAACAAAACACAAATGACGCCGACTGTTCGTCATTTGACAGTGAATTTAATGCATTTTTTCTCTTCTTTAAATATTACCGTTTTCTTTCTAGTCTACTTAGTTTGATTTTTCTTTTTCAGTTCTGTTCACTCTTCTCTTCTTTTACTATTTCTCTTGTGTATTTCCCTATTTTGTTTACATTAACAAGTCCTCTACACTGTCTCTGTAAACTTTTTTTACAGTGTACTAAAGTGTGTATGTTTATTTTTAAACTAACTTTCAACCAATACAAGACCCAATGGGGCACTCGAAGTAATTGGTAAATGAGGTGGTTTCCGAGGAATCAAAGCAACAGAACTTCATTGGGTCGGAAACATGCCATTTTGAGAAATCGGACGAGTATAAATCACAAACCAGTTGATTTTTTTTTTTCCTTTTCTAATCATCGATCTTTCCAAATTCCATTCGACCAGCAAATCTATTCCACTTTCTCAGTGTTGAAAGTTTTTAAAAAAATCTATTTTTCAAACTTATAGAAACGATGATGCAAAAATAGATTGCTAGATAAAGATCTTGAGAATAAGTTCTTGTGTTTTTGGGAGGATCCGGAAGATTATAAATACATTTGAACTTTTCCGCGCAATCACTTTCTAAAAAAAACACATGGCATGCAAACTGATGTTTGACACTCATCTGGAATGTTATGTGTAACAGATCTCTTTTTAGCTTTTGTCTATAGAAGAAGCAGAATTTATTTTTTCTAAACACAACACGCTTAATAAAACCATAGTTTTGTCACGGAGCTTGATCTCATGCCAAGAAGTGCCTACATCAATCAACACATCATTATTGAACCTAGTTTGGTCCAAGGCTAGAATAGTGGGGCACTCATTGAGGCTCGCATTTTTTATATTTCTGAGGGCTTTGTTTTTTTGTTTTCTTTTTTTTTCTTTTTTTTTTTACTTTGAGTTTAATCATTAAAAAAAAACACTTGCATGTCATTTACAAGTTAGGTTAGGATTTCTATCAGTATGCTGAATAGCTGCAATTGTGTTCCTTTGCCTCTAGCACAACTTGGCGTAATCTCACGTAAAGAAAAGAGGGACACAAGCTATCGTATGCAATAATTTTTCTGTTTTTTATAAACACTAACCAATATTGCCGTTTATCCCAAAGGACATGTTAAGTTCGTTTTCTTTCACAAAGAATAAAAAAAACTAAGGTCTGGGTGAATACGTTATTTCACTAAGTATTATTAATTTATATGGGTTACTTTAAGTTTCCTCTCTCAATCACTTCAGCATTTGAATTTGATCATATGTGTTGTCATTATTGCAATATTGCATCATTATAAAAAATAATATTGAATAATAATAATGCGATTGTTCTGATCAGTTACGTTGTTTGATAATCAGAACTGCTTGGACTTCACTGTAAAAACGTTTATTGATCTGTATTCTAACAAAGTTGAGTTTTTTAAATAAAAACTTTTTGGGAGATACTTTAAAAAGCGAAGTCCGAATTATTGTTCGCTTTCGGTTTTTTTCCAACCAAGAAACCTTCATTTTTCCTCAGTACATAGGTACATTTTATTTTTCTGTTTTTGTAATCATTTTGAAATTTATTACTTGTATGCAGAACAAAAACTAAGCTTCGGTCGAGATAGAAATTCTTGTCACCTATTTGATCACGAAGTCCAGAAGTGTCATCTCTATGACCTTTTTTATTACCTTTTCGTTTCTTTTTTTCCTCGCCATTTTTAAATACCACGAGTTGATTTTTAAGACGATATTTATATTTTCCGAATTTGCACAACTAGAGTTTCAAAGAAATGTCTAAAAAGTGGTATAAATAAGGCAACATAATAGCGATACGAAACGTAAATCTTTTTAAGCGAGGTTTACAACAAAGAATTTCATATGAAAATTCATTGCCTAGTGGATGACTCTGTTAGCGTACATTTTATTTTGAGATTTATTTGTTTATCTATAATCTTCTTATCTCTAACAATTCCTTTCTGAAAGGGCGTAGCTTTAATTTTTGCAAATGAAAGTAAAAACTCATTGAATTTTAATCAAAATTCGTTACAATGTTCACACTCTTAAAATAAAAAGTTAATTTAGGCACTGAATTGTGAATTAACATCATGAATTCACTGAAAACAATGAAATAACATTTCGCTCTTGTTTGCTTTTTAAATTAATCCTGTTTGAATGTTATTTAAATCTATTAAAACAACTTTGATTAATCATAGTGATTAAACCTGGAAAAACGTTTTTTGTAAATTATTTTATTCTCGTAAAAGTCAAATACAGAAATAAATACTGCCTAACTTGCACATCGCAAAATAAACAGAAGCGAAGCCCCATGAAAAAAAGTTCTTTTAACTTATTACATGGAAAATGTTTCGTAGTAATCGTTTTAAAGTTTTCTAACTAAAATTATAGGAGTATGCCAAAAAAAGGCTCCACAGATCAACGACTAAAAAAGGCAGTTCTAGAAAAAATAACTGCCATAAAATGAATTTAAAAATTTGCAGAGAATAAAAAAACAAGAATTTTCCATCACTGTTGGATCTAGTAAATTCAGAAATCTTTTGCGTTTATTTTTAACTGAAAACCTACAGAACTTTGCAGCAGGTTGTAGTCAGTCAATTCGAAAATGTCACTTTGTTTACAAATCCACACAAAGTAACTTCCTTCCCCAATGAGGTGAGCAAATTTGATACAATCAAGATAAAGAGATAAATGAAACTACATGTCAGTTTCTAAATCGATATGCTTTTGCTTTTTCTCTTGTAAGCTGAATATTTTCTAATCACATCAACAGATTTCTGTATAATAGTGTTAAAATAATTTCTAATAGTGTTAAAATAAATCCGATTCGTTGTTTTGTTATTGCTTTTTGTTTACCAAAGATTCTTTTGGTTTATTTGATATTTTATAATAATTTATCTCCGAATTACTGGAACGAGAAATACTCTCAATTTCACCTGCCAGTAAAGAAAAGTTTAGACATTTTTAGAGTTCTCTAACTTAATTTATAATTGCATTTGCAATTATGTACACTATCATTGAGCACTAGTATCGTTCTTAAATTATTGTTTTGTTTTTACACTTCTAGTTAGATAAACTCTCGTTTATTTTGTAAAATCTTTACAACACTAATTATCAACATCACTATCGTTGGGATCATCGTCACCTTAACAACTTCCGCCACACGCATAAGCTTCATAAATATCTTTTTTCTTTTTTTTTTTTTTTTTTCAACTCTGCATCAAGAATTTACAGTAACCTCACTTTTTAAAAACACCCCTTCTTTACTACCATCATCATCATTCATTATCATCTATTATTGCATTTCTGACGATCTCTCTTACCTCTTCGTTTCTCTTTTGATACCCCCACTTTCTTAAGTTCATGATTAGTAGTGTGTATGTCTACTTCTCTCCGTCTGCCGGTCTGGGTTTTAGTTATGTCTTTAAGTTTACACACTGGTTTTGTGGGGTGGTTGATTGGATGGTCTAGACAAACATCCGCTCGCCGGCCCTTCGGAGACAGAACCAGCCTTGCTCTTGTCTTCGGGCAAGACGGGGCAGAAAACTGAAGCAGATGTGCCCGATTCCCGGACAGCACCTCCCCATTGCACTAAACTGGAGGGTCGTTGGGTCGCTCGGACGCCTCTGCAGAAAATGCCGCGTCGATTGGGAAATGTTTACCTCTAGGCTTTTTGATGGCTCGATCTTGTGCGAAATATATAGGGAGATAAAACAGATCAAGATGGTAGCGGCCCAAAATTAAGTATTAACAATAACCTACGCTACCAAAATCTTCATACAAAAAAGGCCATGTCTTTTTAGACTTTCAGCTTGAAATACTTAAATTCATCCTTCAGATTATTAGCTTTTTAACCACTTGTCTGCAGAGTTTCTTTTAGTTTTAGTCTAACAACTGCACCTTGGTTTGGCACAAAGCCATAAGTATGGGGGATACCCGGTGAAGATTGAACCAGCAGAGTGAGATCACTAAGTAAACATTTACTTCCACGCCGAGGCATCCTATAATTTAATGTGCAGTTATTTTTATTAGACACGAGTTTCGAGGAAGATTTTTCGCCACAACAAAAATAAAAATGAACATCGAAAAAAAAAAAAAAAACACGACCTTTTTACAGGTTTTATTAAATATTTTTAAAAATGCAGCTGCAAGATTGTCTAATAATTGAGGTACACACGGATTGATTACAATTATTTTTTTTTTATGAATCGTATTCGATGCAGTGTTAATATATTTACTGGCTTGCTTTAAAGTGATCAAGGCAAGGCCATATTGCCTTGGATCAAAACCTTCTGTGCTTGGGCGCGCGTGTAATATTTATCGTTCGAAGTCGGCCTACACAGTTGTGTAGATTCAGTTCATAAATTCTAACAAAGTATTTTCTTTTAGTTTTAACAAACAAAACAGCAGAACGGACTGAAAGTTTCGAGTTCTTGTACCAATCACGAGTGAATGAAATCTTTGAAACTGCAGTCATTAGTTAAAAAAAAAGAAAGCAAAGTAGTTAGGAAAGTTTCATTATGCAATAAAAATTAGTTTTACTGACATGTAGATAAAATAAGGAACTTTTGATGAAATTAAAGTTGAATTTGTGTTACTGTTAACTGAATTGCTTTTTTTTTTTCTTTCGGCTATAGAGAAAAATTGATAATGTTGTTGAATGAATGGAAACAATGAAAATTTCACTGGAAATAGGTTTGTTAGATATTTTATTTATTCCGAATTGATGCTCGCTATTACATGGGATTTGTATCCTCCGAGATGATAATCTTCGTAATATTTTTGATTTCCAATAGCAAATTCTAATCCAGAGTTTCGTTTTATGTAGACATGAACTGGAAATTTGTAAGGCGCGGAACTTATCCCGAACCTTCCAAATTTCCATTCCCGATCTACGGAAATCGAAGCTTTCAGCTTCGGATTGAAGTTTGCTACTAAACTCTCAAAAATATTACGAAGATTATCACCGGAATTACAAACGCAATAAAGATTTCTCACAGATTCATTCAAGGCATAATTAGGAAAACGTGTGATCGATTTGATAACATAACGTTTTTGATTATTGTTTACAGGATTGATTGGCGACGGATGAGTTTTTACTTTTTATGGTGAATGAGGGCATTGAAACGAGTGAATGGGTCGTGAATCCGATTAGCCACAATATAAGAATAGATAGTGAAGACCAGCCTCAACCCATTCCCCCTTTGGGGGCCTTATGTCATATAATTGTATGTACAATAAAAATAAATTTATGCGAAAGGAATCGTAGGCTTCTTTATACAAGAGTAAGACCCATGCACACAGAACATCTGATTTTGTTTATAAACTCTTTAGTTACAAAACTTGTTTTAATCATTCTCTCACTCGCTCTCACTCTCTCTCTCTCACTCGCTCTCACTCTCTCTCTCACTCGCTCTCACACACTCTCTCACTCGCTCTGACACACTCTCACTCTGACACACTCTCACTCTGACACACTCTCACTCTGACACACTCTCACTCTGACACACTCTCACTCTGACACACTCTCACTCTGACACTCTCTCACTCTGACACACTCTCACTCTGACACACTCTCACTCTGACACTCTCTCACACACACGAGTAATAAATGAGTTTGTACGCAATGTCCTTTCAAGACGTAGGTGATCATGTCTTTATTTCCACAAATTTCCTTTGTGAATTTTTATGTATTCTTGGAAAAGAAGATAGTGGTTTCCCGTTGCTGTCTCCACGCAATATTATTATTTTTTTATTTTTTCAGACTGAAAAGTTAGAGAGCCCAGTTGGTTGATTCGTTTTCTGCAGCTTATTTAAAGCCAGAAAATATTTTATAAATTGTAAGAAATTTAATTTAGATAATAATGGTTTAGTGATACAAGTTTTACTAATTAACCCATAGCTGAGTAGGTGAGATGGATTCATACCCTTTCCCAATGGTATTTGCGCGTAAGTGAATGTAACGAACCCAGCGGGAATTGGAACCCTGCTCTCCTATTAACAATTCCGATCCATTACACCACCCACACACCCAAGTTAAGTCATCCATCTCGGTACTGACCAGGCTCGAAATTGTTTAATTCGTTGATCGTACAGGAACTTGTGCATACCTAGAGAAAGGACTGAATTTTATGCCTTCTCAGTGGCACTTGTGCGAAAGCGAATGCACCAGGCTAGCTCGAAATAAAACTAAAAGCACCTACTATTCGTGCCTCTGCCCTAGAACACCATGATAGTTGGTGTGATAATTTGGTAAAACGATTAGTAAATGAATTTCTCTTACTCGATAAACGACTTAAGCGTCAAAGTTTAGAGTCTAATAAATACCGATTATTCTCATTCTGGTAATAATACTATGGCCGATTGATTTTTGTGTGTATTCTGCTCAAAATTGATAGTTTTATAACCTTTTATACACTTAGTCCTTCCCTGTAAATTTTCTGGGAAGGAATTATTCTTCGGGCGTTTTATTCGTCTCTCTCTCTCTCGCAAATGATTGCAATATAACACCAGAAAACATTGTCTATTTTTATCTGTAATACACACGGGCAACAACTTTGGCCTCTTTTATATATATATATATATATATATATATATATATATATATATATATATATATATCTTTGCTTTGAATGGTCTATTTGCGAATATTTTTCAGATTTAATTAGTTCATTAAAAGTAAAACACTTTATAAAAAAAAAAAAAAAAATCAGAATTTGTTCTTAAATTCGTAACAAACCCTAGACGAACTGGGCAGCAAATTGATCTTGTACTTAACAGCGAGTGAATTTAAATGTAACATTTTTCTTGTGATAACCATCGAATTATAGAGAAAAAATAAAAATACCGTTTTTGTTATTTATTTTTTGTTGTTTTTTTTTTTTTTTTTACAAGCCTGACATTTCTATGCTGTAACCTCTGTTTGCATTTAGCAGTTGTTAATGTGCTGAAATTTCGGTACTCAGAGTACTAGATAGACATGACCTTGAAAATTCGGCGTACGTTGGTTGTAGGTGGAGTGTACTCTACAAACAAAATGCTGCTGATGAGAGAAACAACAAAATATCTTTTTAGAGAAAATTCTTAACTTCATAAGAAAAGTGATTCAAACTTAAACTCTGATATTTTTACTATTAAGACACACCATAATATTGATGATGCAACATTAAAAAAAAATTATTCTAGCTTTCTATTTTTTTTTCTTTTTTTTTTTTTTCTTCACTCTGAAAGACAACCACAACCAAGAAGCATAATTCGCGCAAAGATCAAACGTTTTCCGAAAAAGGTCTTCGGTTCTTTGATTAAATTCTCTCCCCAGTTTACGAAAAATCGAGCTTTATTGATTTTAGTTTTGAAAAGAAGTATGTTGATTATTTGGTATCTCTTCAGTCGATAATGGCACAAATCGGAGACAAATCAGTTTCTGTCTTTTTCCCGGAAATTTTTTCTAAACGATTTTCTTCTGCGTTCATATTCTTTTTGTGTCATTTGAATTTGTAACGAGTGAATGGGGTCGTGAATCCGATTAGCTAGATATGAGAATAGATAGTGAAGACCAGCCTCAACCCATTCTCCCTTTTGGGCCTTATGCCATAATTGTATGTATTGTACAATAAATTTATGTCAAAGGAATCGTAGGCTTCTTTATACTTCTTCGCTAATTTATAGCTGTAGAAAACAAGTCAAAGTAGGTCATGAAATGACTGACAAAGAACACATCGCTCATTCAACTGTTTTAGTTTTTTGTTTGTTTGATTTGTTTTTTCATCAGATGTCATTATCACTTGGAATATTATATATCTGCCTAACGTGATTTTTTTTTTTTTTTTTTTTTTTTTTTTTCCTTGGTCCCAATTTGGGATACGAAATTGATTTTTGTTAAATTGCCTTTCGCTATATTTCAGATTTAAGTGAGATCTCCAGGACCCCGTTTTCGAAACAAGTTGTAGAATGATTTTTTATTTTTTTATTTTATTTTTTTAAAGATTTCACTTAAGGCAGCTTCGATAGAACATAGGAAGAATACCATAGATTATGCGAGAAGCAAGGAAGTTTTAGGGAAAATGGAAACAAAAAAATAATACTTTTAAATTAGAAATTAGAAAATACTAAAATACATAACGAGGAAAGAGTACTTGGAGAATTCAATACTAACAGGACATTGAAAGCAAGAGGGGGAAACGTCGAGTAACCTACCTATAGTTTCATTTAAAAGAAATGAATGGCATAGCAGGGACTGGCAGTAATGATGGAAACAGAAAATACTTTACTAAAAGCGCTACAAAGTATAGGAAGTCGTGGAATCCATGATCGCCCAATTCTTGAAGGAGATGCTGTCAGAATCGAAACTGCAAAAAACTGTTTCAAGCGCTACTTTTGGCTTGATAATTAGCAACAAAATTATTTTAATCCAGAAAATGTAGAATAAAATTTCTCCTTAATCTGTTGTATTTCGGTTTCAATGCACTTGCTAAAAAAAAATATTGGCAAAGAAATTCATTTTCGTTTTTTATAGTTCCATTTTTTCTTTGGTCGCGTTTTTTTTTTTTCTTTTTTAAAAAAAAAAGGCAAATTATTAAAAATTATTCCGTGTAATGTTGCCAAATGACAATTATATTTTTTTGAGAAATTTTAAATCATGTCGAACAACTGATCTTACTTCAATTGGTAATTTAAAAAATTCTCTCCGCGCACACCCAACAAAAACGCCAGTATTCATTTCTTATTTGATTTATTTTTAACGAAACTCCTATTTTTGAAACTCTAAAATATAAATGGAAATTCCAGGAACTGTTATGTTTTTGCAAAAAAAATCTACTGAATGTTTTCATTTTCAATGTTGTGGCTTTTTTTTTCTAATTCGGAGTCACGTGACCAAATACATTTTTTCTCTCTCACTAAATAATTGGAAATCTGCTTCGTGGTTTAGAGGTTATCACTATTCCAGTTGACCCGCTACTTACAATATTATTTTTAAATCTCTTGTGATTAACCTTATATTCTCTTTACAATCTCGAAAAGCTTACTAAATGTTGAACTACACGTAACTGTCTCGTCACAGAAGAAGACGAAGGCCCATATGTTGTTTGTTTGGTTGTTATCTCGCTGGTGCCATCGTACACGTATTTATTATTATTTAATAAAATTGAAAAACAAATCATCCACTCTAATGTTTGGTTAAGTGATGATTGAGAATTTCGGTTACAATAGCGGAAACTAAAAAATAAAAGCAATATTCAAGCTACGGAAAAACAAGACTGGAAAGGTGACATTTAATTTCGAAGGACGATGGCGTAAAAAAAAATGCAGAAATAATTCATTTCTTTTTGCATAGCGTTGTATTACAATTACATTTTGAAAATGTTCTAATTTTACAGATGCAGACGTTACAAGAGAAACTAGCATCGCGCGACTGGCGCATCTTCTTCATTAACCTCAGAAATAGAACCTCTCTTCTTAACGCAGAAATAAATACTCATGTCTCCACCTTTCCTGTACTGGCGTTGTCTATTTAGAAACATTCTTTTTTTTTTTTCACCAACAACGTTTTACTTTTTATTTGTTGCTATTTCTGAAACTGTCAATACGTGTTACAAGGTGTGTATTGCAAAGTATGTTCCTGTCGTAGGTACAATATCCCTTTTTAGTTCACAGATCATGACTCTCCACAACTTCTTTAGCTAGCATCTGTAAACCCTGCACTGCCATAATTATTCTTGGTAAATAGTTGTCTTAGGCAAATAGTCTAATTTACCTCTGTGGTTTAACCAAGGTGGTGGTGTCGAAGAAGAGGTATGTTTTTAGTACAACGTGAAAAAACCGCTGCAATTTGAACTCTGCCCTCTGTTGTTTTTTTTGTTTTTGTTTCTTTCATATTTACGTGTTGTCGACCATTAGTGAGCGAGTAGGTTATTAGCGTGGAAAATGAAATTGGTGAGCAAATTCTGACCTTATCGATTACCTCCACTTCTGCCTTGTGTATGGCTTTAATTCATTTTCCCCCTCCAGCTATGAATTAAATAGCAAGGTAGATTATGCCATCTAGCCTTGGTTGGCGGCCAGTTTAGGAAAAAAGAAATAAAATAAAGAATAAAAATAATAAATTTAAATAAAGGATAAAAATAAATTCATTTTCCCATGATGCATGTTAAAGAAACGGGAAAGGGTTTTTGGTCGCATGTGCGATTTTATGACCCCACTTCCGGAAAGGGCAGAATCTTTCTTTTCCCATTTTCACGGGAAGTTTCCGGACTTACCAAAAGCCTTGACTCTAAGAAGGCCACAGGTCCGGACAAAATTCCAGTGGATGTTCTTAAGAATATCATCCCAAAGTTATCCCTAATTCTGGCAAAACTGTTCAATCGCTGCCTGAAGGAGTGATTGTTTTGTTTAATAGCATATCAATTTAATTTGGGGGGTGGACTTTTTTTGTTATTATTAATCTATAACTGCTATTTTTATTATAAAAAAATGTATTTTTATACTTTCATAGTGTTTTGATGGTTCAATATTTGCCCATGGCTAGGACCCTAACTGGTGTTACCACCCCGGAACAGGGTGGACCTTGGGACAACAGCAATTAAGCGGTGGTTCTGCGCTCCTTACAAGTACCCCCCCTCGATCACAGGCCTTGCTGCTGGACTGAATGAGAAATACTTCTCAAGTCCATAAGTGTCAAATATGTTCCCTGTTTTAAAAATGCAAGTGGGTGCTCATGCCTGTCGCAGTGTCATCAGCAAACTCTTCGAACCTATAATCAACAAAAGTGTTGTTGAACACCTCAACAGGAACATCCAGCTGAGCGATAACCGGTATGGATTTCGTTCTGCTAGATCCACAGATGATGCCTTTACCGTCATTACTCAGAGAATCAGTGAAGCACTTGACAGTAAATTCATTACGATGACTATTGCCCTAGATATTTGACAAGGTTTGGCATCGGGGGCTGCTTTCCAACTATGGAATCTCTGGAAGGCTGTCAATTATCAAGTCGTCCTTAACAGGTCGGACCATGAAGGTCGCTGTTAACGGCCAGTCCTTGGAAGCCCATAAGAAGCCGACGCCCGCGTTTTTCAGGGTTCTCTTCCCGGTCATACCATCTTTCTGTTCTATATTAATGATCTGCCAAAGAGCACACTCCGATCATTAGTGAATATCTGTGTGGATGACACATTTTGTAGGTGAACCTTCCAAAATCTGGAGGACCAGAACCTCGCAGTTCATCTCTCATCTGACTCAGACAAGGTGGCTGAATGGGGAATGGGCTGGCTTGTAAAATTATAAAATACGACCGAAATCAAATTAGTAACGTTCAACCACCGCCGAGCAAATCCCGAGCTTTCACCTGTCATGATGGGTGGGTGTTCTCTGAAGGAGTCTCTTTACCTTGAACATCACTGCCCTGACGTAGCATAGGTGACTCAGTGGGGGAAGGACTGGCTTTTAAAATCCAATACCTCCAAAACCAAGGCCCATCACCACCGAGCAGACCCTGAGCTTTCACCTGTCATAATGGGTGGGTGTTCTCTGAAGGAGGCTGCTTGCCTTGAACATCTTTACTTTGACGTGATTCATTGGGGGAAGGACTGGCTTGTAAAATGCAATACTTCCAAAACCAACGCCCCATCGCCACCGAGCTTTCACCTATCCTGATGGGCGGATGTTCTCTGAAGGAGGCTTCTTGCTTTGAACGTCTATTGGGACTCGAGCTCGTATATCCGTTCTATTGCTAAAGATGCTGGAAATATGGTCGATTCATTGTACCGCTATAGTAAGCATCTGACCCCGCCTGCTACACTCTATCTTTACAAGAGCCAGGCCAGACCAAAAATAGAGCAACCCAATCCTAACATGCCTCTCTTGATAGTTCAAAAGCGTTTACGTGGCCGTTTGGGTGAAGAATTCTTTCCCATTCTGTAACCCCCTTTTCTCACCGACGAAACATAACACGATCCTCTCGCTGCTCTGTGGCTATTGCTATGGCATGTTTCCCGACGAGTCTCGCATCCTTTCGTCGCACCACCCCTGGCCTTTACAACGGGGACTCACCATGCCATGGACACGCGTGCGAATCAACCCCAATGACTTCTTATTCCATTAGTAAGAAGTAAGTTCCATTCAAACACCTTCCAACTGCTGCTTTGTGGAATATACTCCCGTAAGGATGTTTTCCCAATAATCTTGACCTCTTAAAGTCTAGAGTTACGTTTCCTACATAACACCACGAACTTCACGTCTTGCCTTTTCTTATGTACATATAAAATCATATAGTAACATTCTACCTTCGTTCTTGGTCCTTTTTATTAGGTGAACATTAGTATGAAGTTCCTTACCCATACGTCTAAAAACGGAGAGGAACAATGATTTGGTAATTTTGTTTCCTTGGTTTAGTGAATTTTTTTTTTTTTTTTTTTTTTTTTTTTTTTTTGAAGAACATTCTATTTACATTATTCGAACTATTGTCCTCATCTTTATCGCCATATTTATTACAACGTTTCGGCCGTTGTACGCTCCGGCCTTCTTCAGGTGGTTGGAATGTCGAACTGAACCCTTTATTTCGCTCACTGGGGTAGACTATTCTAGTTCCACATGCCATATTTAATGGATGTCAGTTATCAGTTATCTCCTGTTAATTCCCCTCTGAAAGTTCTGCACTGTCTTAACCGGGTATTGAACTCACACTCTTTGGGTCCTGTCACTGGATCTAACCAACGCCTTTATCCACTTTATCCTCAAGGACACATGGGACAATGAATAAAGGCATTTGTTAAATATACATTAAACATGTCACGTGAAACTTGAACGCTCTACCCCAGTGAGCGAAATAAAGGGTTCAGTTCGACATTCCAACCGCCTTAAGAAGGCCGGAGCGTGCAACGGTCGAAACGTAATAAATATGTCGACAAACATGAGGACAATAGTCCGAATTATGTAAATAGTGTACATAATACGTCATCTCAGAAATATAGACAGCATTCTATTTATTGGTTAATGCAATCGAGAACCTTGGGAGGCACAAGTTTTCAATGTCTACAACCAAGATTCAATTTCTGAACATAACTTTTGGAGTGAATTGTGTTAAACTCCTGAATCCAGAATACATCGAATTCACATAAAAAATAGAAACTTGTCCTTCAAGTCCAGAAAAGAACTTGATGTATTATTTCGTATAGATATTCCATATGGAAGAGTGATATTTACAGAAATGAATGTGCAAAATACTTTAACATTTCCTGTGAACAGAAGTATGAACAATTAAATACAATGATCTACGTATGTATGTATCTGCTTTGATTATTTAAACACATGTAAATATTTGAGATTATAGGACTTACCATGTTCCTTGTTAAGTAAACAATTAGTGCGATAAAAAAGGGAAATATTAAAAGAAAAATTATAACCAAAAACGTGGATAACAAAAATATATTACTATAGAAATATCGCATAGGCGCTTGAATACAGCAGGTTCAGCGATAGATGAATATTTCATTAAAATTTAAAAGAACAATGTGCTCGGTTTTATAGTCCTGGTGTGTTCTCGGTGCTGAACAATGTTACTTCAAAGTTTCACTTGAAAGTATTGGTATCTGTGTACATTAAGTCTTACCAGCCATCTTTCTGTAAGCAGAAATGGTTGATGGGCTAAGTTAGTTTGTTAGTGTTATTTTCATATGACGTTTTGTCTTTGGTTTTCATTTTTATCTTCGATCTGATAATAGAACTGATAAATAGTTTTAGCTATGGTTGTATTTCGATATTACCAACTTACGGTAATATATTTGTTACCCTCCCTTTTTTTCTTAATCATCGCGCAAATAAAAAAATCTTGAATATTTAAACAAAAAATATAAAATGTTATTGCTTGTGTGGTAACCACGAAAAGAACCCTACCGAATCTCCTTCATCCCTTTTTGTGTGTTCAACAAAGCAAAACCAACTGTCAAGATTATTGTTAGCAGAAATGCAAGAGATTACCTTTTAATTTCATTATCAGTTGAACTCCGGATTCTACATTGCTGCGCGTCTTTAGAAACGATATCCAAATTTGAATTCTGTTTTCTTACGACTAATTTTGCACAGGTAATTTTGAAACTATCCTCCATGTATCCTGTGACGTAAGTTGCTGATTCATAACACGCTGAGAGTGTAGATAATATTTATCGTTCTTGATCTAAGAAATGTTTTAGGGAATCCTATCCGCCCGTCACTCTATGGCAATGGTTTCTCCACAGACCCTACGTTATGAGGCCAACAAAATTAATTTTCGTTGATGCTAGCTTGTTTTATTGCTTTTCTATTTTCTGCGGTCCTCTTAAAATAAACTTGGTTAGAGAGTAACTACGTAACTATTTAGAAGGCGGTGATTCTGTTTATTTTTGGACTTTTTACTCTATAATTTTTCTCTCTTCTTCATGGTAAGAGTTTGTTAATGATCAGATTGAGTTGTTTTTATTTGATAGATAAAATGAGCGAACGGTAGATTGTGTGATCGAAGATTCTCATTGCAGCTCAAGAATGGAATAATGTAGTTTAGTAATACAGGAAGCTGTGTCCATTTTTTTTCCTCATACAGTATGTTTTATAACCTTAAAACTGTTCAACAGCTTCAAGATTAGGCATGAAGTTGAATAACAAATACTTGCCTTAAATGCTTTTCCCACAAACTATTAATAGACTTTCAACTTTTTTATTTTTGTATTTTTTTTAAATCTGAAAACATCGGAATTTTTATTAATTCTTATTACCTGGGGATGATGCAAATCTATCTATATATAAAATTCTGTTATTTCCGTTAGTCCCTCTGTCTGTCACACACTTTAAAATAGCCATATCTAAACCAAATTTTGGAGACGCGCAATCAGGTAAGGTGATAAAAATTAGTACAGTTGGTTTTACTGGGGTGCATTGCTTAGTACAATAAATTTTTCATGAATTATTTTGGAGAAATTAAGTTTTATTATTTAACATACAAAATACTCCCATTATGTTAAAAACAATTTAATGATTAAAATAACACATACTTATGCAAAAAAAAAAAAAAAACAATATTGCATTTTTACTAAGTATCTTATATATATATATATATATATATATATATTACACACACACACACTGGAATCCAAATTCCAGTTCGCCCTGCGTTTACGAGAACAAACAAATCACATGGCCAAACGCTTCAAAAAGTTGAAATTTGGCTCCAGAAATTTATGCGTAGCTAGTTGTATGCTGCATGCTCAAAAGTAAGAAATCCTAAAGATGTATTCTTAGCTGTTTAAAAGGAAAATAAATTTTCTTAAAAATATTGTTTACCATGACGTCGTATAAATTATTAAACCGCGAAGTAGGGTTTTGTCAAGTATTTTTCCAAACAAATCATTTTAATCAAATTTAATCGATTGGTTTGCGAAATTGGACGAAACGTAGTGTTTGTAAATCTCGACAAAAATGCCACCAATGTCTTCAACAATACTAAATACGGTGAGGATTTCAAAACGCGTCAGCGTGTTGCAAAAAGAATTCTAGTGTTTGGATATTTCATTCATTTGTAAACTAGTACAACATTCGTCCACATGATTAACTTTCCTTTCACTTCCAGTAACTTCTGTGTCCCTTGAATTTTGATGGAATGTTTTTTAAAGATATCGCCCTCTATAGGATCACTTTTTTTTATTTCTTGACCTCCGGTGTATTTAATTATCGATGTTATCGAAAAAGGCGGTGTAATTATTGCTATTATCTTTTGTTGACTTTAATCGAGACAATTGGATTTTTAAGTATGACAAATACTAAATTTACGCATGCGTACTCAGCCAGTCTAAAGATACGTGGGAGGTTTAACTCTTGCCATTCACAAATGTTGGGTCAGCCAATTAATTCCTGGACCAGCGGATGTGGGTGGGGGGGGGAAGGAAGCTAGATTCCATTCCACCCCCGCCATTTCTTTTTAAATTCAATACTACAATTTACTCACTCTTTTTACTCTATACAGTCTTACAAATCGGGATATTTCACAATTAATGCAATAACTAGAAATATCATCGCTATCCATCATTGCATATCTATGCAAATTGCAAACAAACAATCAGTGTGTGTATTAGACCAGCTTCTCTAATCTCGGCTCTTAAGTCCTAGCTGACTGGGGACAATAGCCATAAAAGCCATCGTTGAAAGTGATTAACCTATCAACAGCGTTAATAAAATTAGACTGGCATTGAACCAGATCCTGTCAACCTTTTTAACCTTTTGAATATGCCAACTCTTTCAATGGATAAATACGAAGTGTGATGCTGGATAAAAGTAAAAAGAATATATTTATGGCTAACCACTTTTCTCGGAAAAATTTATCCATCAATCTAAAAAAAAAGGGATCAAAACCATTCGGATAAAAAAAATTCATTTTTTATTTTTATTTTTTTTTTATTTCTGTAAATTTATTTGTTAAATAAATTTTTCCCAACACGGGACTCGAGAGCCACTCAAGGTAGAGGATTACAGTAGTAATGATGAATAAGGTACGTGATATGAAAGGTCGTGGGAAATGAAGAAAGAACGATTGATTCTAAGAGGATTGTAGTGCTCAAGGAAGCACACACTCGGGAGACTATTACACAAATTGGCAGTTCTTGGTGGGTAAAATTTTTTAATTAAATTTTCTTTGAAAGAACACGAAGGAAATGAGGTTGATTCGATTCTAGTCGTTATGCTCTGATCTGTTGGAACTAAAGAATGGAACCCATCTGAAAATTTGTCATGGAAAAGCAACAGGCTAGCGATATTGTGTCTGTGGGAAGAGGTTGCTGAGTAGAAAATATTCCCTTGGCAAAAGTTGTTAATCACTTCTCATAAATAAACTTTGAAATCTTTAAACTAAACTATAATTTCTTTAACTTCTCATCTTTTAAAATTATTTGATGTCTAATGCTGATAAATATACAGAAATAACGATGCTAAATTTCCATTTTTGAGCCCCAAAAAGAAATCCTGGGTCGAGTAGGAACGGCGATTTAGTTTTTTGGCTTTCATGTAAAGATTCAACCAATAATTGGCTAGATTTATTTTATCACAAATATAATGTTAACCACTCTGATTCAGATGAGAATCCTAAGTAGGGTTGGGTTGGATTCCTCTCCTGTCTAATATCAGATCTTTAAAGAAGGCTTGAGGAAACCGGTTTAAAAATAAGAGCCCCTTTTTCCACAGGCGCAACGTCGGAAGCCTATTGCCGCTTCCATGGCAAATGTTCCGAGACGATCCCATGCCACCAGCTCTGACATTTATGGCCTTGCACCGACTATAGGGCTGAATCACTCTCATTTATTACATATTCTTTTTGGTAAAAAGGCTGTTCTACTCGGAAAGCATATTTTCGAGTATGGCTACTTTATAGAGAAGCTTTGATACGTCTCCGAGAGTTACAATCTTCAAGTCTAAGCTCAATCATTATCTATACACCATATCTCCGTAATCTTCACTTCCTTTACTCATCGTCAGTAACCATCTACCTTGAGTGGCTCTTCGGCTTTCTATTGGGCGAATACGAAATAAAAAAAAAATAAAAATAAAAAAACCTGAATTTATAGGTTTTGCGCAAGAGAAAATTCAGCTTTGTGTTGAAAAATGTTTTGTTTATTCATTAACATTTTTCAGATCAAGATAAAAAGGTGCTTTTCTCAAAACGTCAGATGCTTTTCAAAAACTTAAAACTCACAAGTTGGGAGTTCAAAGATATTCTAATTCTATTTTAATTATTAAATTTCAAATTATTTTGAGGCAAATTTTATCTTTTAAGATGCATTTTCAATATCTACTCTATATGTTCAAAAAATTTTGGAACTTAAAGCTTTTCTTTTTTTTCTTTTTTTTTTTTTTTTTTTTTTTTTTTCACTGATTCAGTGCCTTGATATGAAAATGATCATTCTTGTCATGTTCCGTCAGGATGTGGGCAATCATGGCTCTCCACAATTTCCTATCCTTTGTAGCGTAGGTTGCTCGCTTCTTGTTGCCTTCAATATGTCCTGTGAGTATCAAATTCTCCAAGCCTTCTTTACACACTGTATCTTAGAAATTTCAATTGTCATTTTCATTAAGTTCCCCGTTGCTCATATGGTTCTGTAGAAGAACCATATCTCTGTTGCCTTAAGTTTTCTCTTCATCTGCGAGGAAATTACCCAGCATTCACTGTCATAGGACGAATGACATCGCATTCTTTTCTTTTGTTTCTAACGAAATGTTTCCGTTTCTTGATTTTTTGTTTTTGTTTTTGTTTTTTTGTTGTTTTTTTTTGCTTTGGAAGGTGTCTTTATTCCAATACACTTCCGAATGTTTGTGTCACTTCTTTTTATCATTTATTAAAAACATTTCTCAGATATTTAAATTATTAATGCTCGTGAAACTATTTAAATTTTAAATAGTTTCACGAGCATTAATAATTTCCCACCGTAAATAATACACACATATTTTAAATTTTAAAATATGTGTGTATTATTTACGGTGGGAATGTTTTGCATACATGAAAGCGATTTAACAGTATTATTATTTCTTAAATAAGATATTGTTTTAAAGCGTCCGAAACTGAGTTGGAGTCTTTAATATTTCTATTAAAAAAAAAAAAAAAACTACTGAATATATTAATCTAACCTAATTGTGTTGGTTGGACTGAGAGAAGCAAAATCTTTTCTTGCCATTTGGATCTGAAAATACGGGTGGACGGAAGTAGCTGAATTTTTGGCAAGTGATTTACTCTCCATGAAAACTATTCCCTCCTTCTAATTCTATCCTTCCGACCCTCCAAAGACATTTACCCTGCCCTATTCAGTACTACTCTACTTCCGATTTAGACGGAAGGGATGAAGGGGACATGTCCTCCTCTAAATCCGTTTCATTTATTTGATGAACCGTATTTAAAAGAAGCCGAATTTTTAAGTTCCTTCTTGAATTATGACGTACGAGTGTTTAGACAACCACTATTTATTGAACAGTCATTCAAAAAATAGCTAATTCTCGTTTGGGATGAATGACTCCGTATCTAAGTTGGACTGATAATAAAAAATATATATGGAAAAAAAGTGTCTACTGAAAAAGTTTTCGATAATTTTTCTTTGACTAAATTCCAACATTGAATTTTTATTTTTTTAAACTCCATTAAAATGAATAAACTGTCGGTTTTCTACAAGTGCAAAAAAAATCATTACACTCTTTCGATTAAAGTAAAAACATAAGATTTAATCTTAAATCATGCTCTGTAAAATGCGACCTTGTGCCAGACATGTAAGTTGAATATATCTTGCAAATGTGATGTATTCGGGAAGTCAGAATTATTTTCAATATGCAATAAAACGGAGTTCTTAAAAAGAGGGTTGGCTTTTTGTTGCTTTAAAAAGTTTATATAGCTCTCTAAAAGGGTTGATAAGCCATGGCATAAAGAATCAATCAGCCAATAATAAGAGTCGCGGACATCACTTAAAAAATAAATAGGGTCTAAAACTTCCAAATGATAAAACAACAACCCTTAAATTCGGGTAGACAGAAAATAAAGCAACTCCACCCCTGCCATATACCGTATCGGTATATTCCACACCTCTGTTTAAAAATCTTAAATCTTGACAACTTCCAAACATTTTATTATACACTTTACATGCGCGTGCGCGCTAACACACACACAGTGTATAACTGTATACATGTGCGTTATCTCACTCACTCACTCTCTCACACACACACACACACCAAAAGAAACTGTAAAGGCACAATATCAGTGATGAATAATTCTCGTGACATTTTACTTTGAGTGACTATTTTTTTTATGTAGGCCATCTGGCCATATTCTTTTATTTAGTTTTCCCCTCTCTCTCCCCCCCCCCTAATATTTTTTTAAAACTTCATAATCCATATTGGATTTTTTTATTTATTTTTCTACACCCTTCTCTGTCACCTCAAACAACCACTGTCAGAAATTGTGGAGCTGGCAGTCGTAAATAATCATGATTCAGTTCATTTAAATTCAGAGATGGACAGAAACGACCTCCTCACTGACTGGCTTTGCTCTTCATTCTCTATACTCAAAGACCTCTCTCTGTTTTTCAACCCCTTTTTTTTTCTTATTTTATTTTTACTTAAATAAATGGGAAGGAAAGAAAAAAAAAAAGGCTACGTTACCCAATACGAAGTTTATAAAATTCTTTCGTATGACATTTTTAATTGTTCTTTAAAAATAATGTACAATTAACTTTATTTTCCTGCGTTCAATAAAATGTCCATTTCATTATACAGTGAAATATTTTCATATTGCAAAAATGAAATACAAGTGAAAACGTTAAAGAGACGATTCCCTGGAATTTTTATTTGAGGAAACATTGTCGGCCATTTTAGTGCCCATTGTTTCACTCGTGGAACATATTTTAAAAAAATATATACTAGACTCCTATAATGTTTATTATAGGAAAAGTCAAAAACACATGTGCTTATATTCAATTGGTACCGTCATAGAATAGTACTAATACCTAAGATTTTTAAAAATAAAATGCATTTTAAAAATAAATCTTGGAGATTTTCGTATTTGTTTTAAATTTTTTAAGCTAATTAATAGAAATTACCAATAAATTTTAACTTTACTATAGTTCCCACTCTTATTTTTTGATAATGCTGCATTTGGACATGCATATTTACAAGAAATCAACACATGCACACATAAGAATTTCAAAATTCTTTCTAAAATATTGGATCGTTAACTTGTCATATGCTTTTTCCATTTATGATTAGTGAATATTGTTTTTTACTTAACAATATCACCTAACTTCTATAAATTATTACGGAATTTGTAGATTTAAGTTTACAAATTATTCTAATTAATCTTTATGTACATTGGCTTTTTTGATAATGTCATGCATGAACGTCTGTATTTACAAAAACCGGCACATTTATACACACATAAAAAAATTCAAAGTACTCTTTAAAATACTGGGGATCACTGGATTGTAGTAAGCTTTTCCTTTTATGATTAGTAAGTACAGTTTTTATTTAATATCATTTCACTGCTACAAATTAATACAGAATTTTAAGATTTAAAGTTTATAAATTACTGTAATTAAATTTAAAAAAAAAATGAAAACAATTCTTGTAAACATTAGTCATTGAAAACAATTTTTTTAAGACAGTAGTATCAATAATATGTATTTTATTCTTAAGAGCAATTAAAAGCATTTCTAATTAAATGACATCTTATTTTTATTGCATTTTTTATTTTACAATTCAGAATAGATTTACTATAACTGGGTATCCTGTTTGACCAAAAGAATTGACAAATTAAATTCTCCAGACTTTCTAAAATATTGGATCGTTGACTTGTCGTATACTTTTCCATTTATGATCAGTGAATATTGTTTTTTACTCAACAATATCACCTAATTTCTACAAATACAGAATTTTAAGATTTAAGTTTACAAATTATTCTAATTAATCTTTAAAAAAAAAAAGATTAAAACAATTGTAAGAATTCATTGTTTATCAAAAAAAAAAAAACACTCTTAAGACAATAGTGTCCATAGTATATTACATACATAAAAGCAATTATGATTTTCTAATTAATGTCTTAGTTTTATTGCATTTTTATTTTATGATTCCAAGCAGATTTTCTGTAAATGGGGATCCTGTTTGTCCCAAAATATCTAAATTCTCTGGAATTGTCCTGAAGGTTTCATTAGCATCCAACAATTATCTGTTGCGGGCCATTATTTTGGGAGTTAGTAACGTCGGTGTTTGAAATTGGGAATAACGAGCTGTCTCCTGAAATACCCACACAAACACGACAGATTTGGGATGTGAGTCTAGCTATAGAAATGCAAAGAACCAATACATATGTACAAACAAATGATAATGTATGTATTAACAAAACAAAGGTAATTATAAACAAGAGAATATTGTTGCATGTTACTGAACATGAATGAAAAAAACATTTAAACTAGTGAATTGTTTGTGCATGTAGTTTGGTGTAGGAGAAAGTCTGAGAGAAAATGAAGTGAAAGGCATATGCATGTGTTCCCAGTGGTAAAACATTTTCCTTGTTTGGCATGTATCTTACTGTCCCTGAGTGAAAAAAAGGAAAAAAGAGGATGACAGAGAATGTTGCTGTCTTTTTATAGTCCTGAAAGCATCTCTCAGAAGGTAACCTGACATATCTGATTTTTGCAAGAATTTCCAAATTGGTGTTTTGCAATGCAAAATGAGGTAAAATTTCCCAGATTACTTTATAGTCATCTGCTGATGCAAGAAAAACAATTTTTAACCAAAATTTCTTGGTTTCCAAAAAGGATAAATTTAATTAAAAAATCCTTTAGTCTTTCCTTTTAATAACCAATATTTTGACAATAAAATTTTGTTTTTAAGTTTGGGGTATTTTTTTCCTAATGTATGCTCATTTTTTTTAGCCAATCTTTGACGTGACCTATTCTGATATATGTTAAAATATGATTCATAACTTATCAGTTTATTTTATTCTGATTTTTGTCATTTTGCAACCATGTCCAGATGCTAAAAGTATAAAATATTTATTTTAATTTCACTTGCTTTTGATTGACCGTCTGAGTAGTTACAATATACACTCTATAGCCATCTTTAAATGGTACAGATTGGAAACTGCCTAATACTCTCTTGGGAAGAATTGAACTTTTGCCTCAGAAATTAAAAAAACAAATGCTCTACTGAATGAACTCTAAGACACAACTGTACAGAAAATTGAAACTTGTAACTGATGTAGCATTATTCCTTATTATCCTCGTCCTAAACCTTCAGCATCCCCCCCTCCATGTTTTTGATGATCTTTATTACTTGTAAGTACTGTGGCCAGGAATAATAAAATTTTTAAAAGAAATAAAGCCTTTCATACTTAGGGAAGCATGCTTAAATTTCCTGAGAGTTGATTCTTTATTTGTAATCGTTGACAATATCTCATGGAAGAAATTCACACAAAATTGTCACTAATTGTAAACAACTAACAGAAATTCGGGGGAGGGGGAAGAAAACCTAATCGCTGCCACTAGTTTATCTCTGTTCTCTAGGGAAGCCTGTCTTATTTCTGATCATACTCTTTCTTCATGGCTATAGACTGACGATCTGAGTAGTTGCAATGAAAAGCAGCTAAAATTGTCGGTTATCCTTCGAATCCGAAGATGACGTGTTGTTATCTGCCTCTCATCTGTGGCTCCACAACCCCAAGCTGGAGGCACAGATCCTAGAACAGTGGGGGTACTGAAAGTCTGTTGCTGCAATCACTGCTGCCGATGCCCTGTGGCGTTGATCTGTGGCAGTGGCGAGCTAAAATTAAGATGGCTGAAGAGTGACATCATTGTACCTCGCCTATTAGCCATACACAGCATTCTCTCTCCTTTCTCCTTCTTCTTCCCCTTCTCTCTCTCTCTCCCCCTCTCTCCTCTCTCCTTCTCTCCCCTTTCTCTCTCCTCTCTCTCTCCCCCCCTTCTCTCTCCTCTCTCTCTCCCCCCCTTCTCTCTCCTCTCTCTCTCCCCCCCTTCTCTCTCCTCTCTCTCTCTCCTCCTCTCTCTCCCCCCTTTCTCTCTCCTCTCTCTCTCCCCCCTTTCTCTCTCCTCTCTCTCTCCCCCCTTTCTCTCTCCTCTCTCTCTCCCCCCTTTCTCTCTCCTCTCTCTCTCCCCCCTTTCTCTCTCCTCTCTCTCCCCCCTTTCTCTCTCCTCTCTCTCTCCCCCCTTTCTCTCTCCTCTCTCTCTCCCCCCCCTTCTCTCTCCTCTCTCTCTCTCCCCCCCTTCTCTCTCCTCTCTCTCCCCCCCTTCTCTCTCCTCTCTCTCTCCCCCCCCTTCTCTCTCCTCTCTCTCTCCCCCCCCTTCTCTCTCCTCTCTCTCTCCCCCCCCTTCTCTCTCCTCTCTCTCTCCCCCCCTTCTCTCTCCTCTCTCTCTCCCCCCCTTCTCTCTCCTCTCTCTCTCCCCCCCTTTCTCTCTCCTCTCTCTCTCCCCCCCCTTTCTCTCTCCTCTCTCTCTCCCCCCCCTTTCTCTCTCCTCTCTCTCTCCCCCCCCTTTCTCTCTCCTCTCTCTCCCCCCCTTTCTCTCTTCTCTCTCCCCCCCCTTTCTCTCTTCTCTCTCCCCCCCCTTTCTCTCTTCTCTCTCTCCCCCCTTCTCTCTCCTCTCTCTCTCCCCCCTTTCTCTCTCCTCTCTCTCTCCCTCCTTTCTCTCTCCTCTCTCTCTCCCCCCCTTTCTCTCTCTCTCCTCTCTCTCTCTCCCCCTTTCTCTCTCTCTCCTCTCTCTCTCTCTCCTCTCTCTCTCTCTCTCTCCCCCTTTCTCTCTCCTCTCTCTCTCTCTCCTCTCTCTCCTCTCTCTCTCCTCTCTCTCCCCCCTTTCTCTCTCCTCTCTCTCTCTCCCCCTTTCTCTCTCCTCTCTCTCTCTCCCCCTTTCTCTCTCCTCTCTCTCTCTCCCCCTTTCTCTCTCCTCTCTCTCTCTCCCCCTTTCTCTCTCCTCTCTCTCTCTCCCCCTTTCTCTCTCCTCTCTCTCTCTCCCCCTTTCTCTCTCCTCTCTCTCTCTCCCCCTTTCTCTCTCCTCTCTCTCTCTCCCCCTTTCTCTCTCCTCTCTCTCTCTCCCCCTTTCTCTCTCCTCTCTCTCTCTCCCCCTTTCTCTCTCCTCTCTCTCTCTCTCTCTCTCTCCCCCTTTCTCTCTCCCTCCCTCTCTCTCTCCCCCTTTCTCTCTCCCCCTTCTCTCTCCCCATCCCCCCCCCGAAAAATTTGAGCAATTTTCTCCCCCCCCACCTCACGAGCATTTCTCAGCAATTCAAGAATATATTCATTTTTGTTTAAATTTACATTAACATCTAAGAAATTTTTGTCAATTCTTTCAGAAAATGTAAGAGCATAAAACTGTGTGTTTGTAAATCTTGGTGTTGAATTGCAATAACTTCATGGAATGGTCATTCTGGCAATTGAAGAGCTCTTCTTCGGATGTTATTTTGAAACTTCATTCCCATACGATCGCCAAAGTTAAGCAACATTAAGCCTGGTCAGTACCTAGGTGTGCGACCTCTTGGGAATACCAGGTGCTGTAAGTTTGGAGGTGTAGGTGGTGTAATGGATGATGGCTTGGAATTGTTCCAATTTCAGTTGGGTTCATTATATTCACTTGTGTGCAAATACCTTTGTGAAAGGTAATCCACCTCTTCTTTTTCCAGCTATAGGTTAATTAAATTTGTATCACTAGATCATTTTCTTTTTTTTTTTTTTTTTCCTTTTTTTTTTTTTCTAGTCTTAGAATTAAAAAATATTTTCTGGCTTTTAATAACCTGCAAAGAATTGATTAACCATGAAAACTGAGTTGATCAAATCTTTGCAGTAGTGAAAAGCATTAAAAAAACAACTAGAACTTTGTACAGAGCAGACTTTAATGTTTATTAAATTGATGTTCTTTTCGAAATATAAAGTTAATACTAATTATTTATATCTAAAGTTAACAATGGAAATATTTACACACTAAATTTCACCTAATACGAGGTTTGAGAGCCACTCAAGGAAGTGGGTTACAGTTAAAACAGCAATGCAGAATGAGATCTATTAAGGCTATTAAGTTAAGGAGGAAAGATAATGATTGACCTTTTTGACATGAAAATGTCAAGATTGAAGTGTTCAGGGAAGCAGCCACTCAGGAGTCAGTTTCACAAAGTGGTTGTTCTCTTAGAAGCTATTGAAAGATAATTTCTGCTGAAGACCTGGGAAATGTGACTGCAAAATTTCACACAATTGGATTTTCGTCTAAGCCAAATCTTCTGAAACGACATAAAAATTGGATTTTCGTCTAAGCCAAATCTTCTGAAACGACATAAAAATGCACAATTTAAGAGGCACTTGCAAACTGGTATTCACTCATTAAAAAATTTAAAAAATTTGTATAAATAAAATTTTATAATGGTTGCTTCTGTATTAATGATATTTGTAAAATAAATTGTTACTTAACACGTGATTAAGCAGAATTTAAATCCTACAAGGTAGGACTGAAAAAATCTTGGATCTATCAAGAAACCCTTAAAAAAAACTTTAACCATTACCATGATAATTTCTTTCTAGAATTGTTCTGCCTGCCACTGCATATTTTTTTGGGGAGGGGGCAAAAGCATGAGCACCTACTGTTTTAAAATTGTTATAACTTTCTTTGTATAGATTTCGATTTTTGTACACTAATAAAAGAATGAATGAGTAATATTTTGATGTAATGCATTACGTTTTGCATTCATATTTTGATGTTGAAAACAAAACAAAAAAATGAAACATAAAATAAGAAAACAAGTACATTAAAAAAAATACATGAATAATTCAACATTAACTTTTATTATTCTTTATGGAGTTCTGGGGGTGCGATAAGAAGCAAAATCACTAGGAAGGCTTTCATTTCATCAAAAAAAAAAGTGACGTGATTCCTCGTGTTTCCAAACGAGAAGACACTAGCATATTTTTGCTCTTTCTTTCACCTGACTCCTGTTTGTCTTATTGATGAATAAAGTTATTATTTCATTGTTTATAAATAGACAAAATAATTTGCCTTCAGAAAGACCATCAGATATATCGATGGTTGCCAGTAGCTTCCATAAAATTAGTCAGGCATGGATGATCACTAAATTGGTTATCATCTTCGACCGCTTCAACTTCAATATCCACTCGAGTAAAGCCTTCAAAATCATCATCAGTCCTAATCAAAGAAAAACTCCTGATTAAACGCTTTGTTGGATACTGATGCGGCCATTTTTGTTTACAAAAGAAATCATGAAAAAATTAATATGGGTTTAATTGGTGCTACACCTCATGTAGTCTAGATTTCAAAATGGCATTGGAAGACTGAAGTTTAACCTTGTTGAAAAAAAAAAAAAAAAAAAGGTTAAAAATAATATTAAGTGTTGGCTTCTTTTTTATTATGAAGCCTTAATAATGAAAAAGAAGCCAACACTTAATATTAACTACAAACATGGCCACATTGTGCTAACTGTGTTTGGAAAATAAAACATCTCTATAACACTAAAAACATACACACAATGCACTGAAAAAATAAAATCATCCTTGATAATGGCTAAAAGTATTGGTGAAAGCACTCAGAATTATAGAACATTTGGACAGTTTCTACACACACTCTGTATCCAAAAAAAAAAACACTTGTTCAAACACAAGAAAAATGAAATAAAAAGCTTAATTGTAGTACCTTGTCTGTCGTTTTTAATGAAACTTGCATAAATGAAAGATTGCTGCCTAAATTCACAAAATATGTATGCATGCATGCATGCATTTTTGAATTGGACATAGTCCGACAATTTATTTAAAGACATTTATAATATACTTGTATCTATAAAAAGAACGTTAAACATATTATAAATGTCTTTAAATATGTATGTATGTATATGTAATTTGTCTCTTAGCTGATTGATGTTATATTCAGCACCCCCCCCCCCCAACTCTAGAGTATCGTAGCTGAACCTTTTTGTAATTCAGTTCACTAGTCAGGTTTCACCAACTGAAATCAAATATGGATTAGAATCTGGCTGAATGATAGGATAATGACAAAATTTCTGATGAAGCTTAAATAAAAAATGAAACCTGTTACATTTATAAGTTTTCTATTTCTCTTCCTTTATACTATCATTTATTCAAATGGTACTTATTTTATTTAGTTTTTACCTCTGATGTTATTTGATTCCTGACTTTCTCTTCCAGAAGGAAGAACTGAAGACCGACTTATTCTCTATCACTGCACTTTAGAAAAGTTTTGGGAATATTTCTCTTGGCACATGTATCTGTGTGCCTTTGCATGTGTTCTTTGAAATGTGATGCTTGTCTCATGGTGTCACGTATCTTTTCATATGTCAAACCCTTTATTTATCAGGTGGGTGTGTTTGTAATCTAAGATACCATTTTCTATGCTAATTTTAATCTTTCTACTGAAATTCAAAGAAATGTATTCAGGCATTTGTTTTTGTCTGTCTTTTTTTTCTTTCTTTTTGTTTTCTATTGTAAACAACAATTTAAAAAGATGAGAAATCTTCAAACGTATCTTTCTCGGAAATCCAATCATTCCACATCCAACTATTTGTCTCCTTGTCATCTCAACATGCCAAAACCCATCTGTCCAATAACATCAGGATTCTCTTTGGTGTTCATTGTCTTAAATACAATTTGGAGCCTAAACCAAATTAATATCTCTTATTTATTCTTCCTGATCTATTTTGTTCACCTTTTTAATATTTAAATTTAAGCAATTGCTGCAATTTCTCCCTCCACTGGCCAATATTGGAAACTTGATTAATTTTTCCCTATTCATTTTTTTTTTTTTTAAGTTTATATAATTCATTAATATCTTGGAAATTTCTTTTAATCTGACATTATCTACTGAAAATAACAGAGGAATAAATGTTGGATTAAAAAATTAAAATTCATTAATTCCTTAGAAATCTTTTTTATTTATTTATTTTTTTTTTATTTTGGGTGCAAAAATAGTCATATGGTTTTCTGAGAACATCTGAATAAGATGTGCATTCATTTAAACAAGTAATGGGACAACGTTGAACCCTGCCAAAGAGCACATTTTCTCCAAGTCTCTTAAATGTGTCAAGCAACATTTCTTTTTCTTTATAAATACAAACAAAAAACAAAAACCATGTGTAAATACTCTTGGGAAAGGTATGAATCCACTTCTTTTTCCTTCCAGATATGGGTAAGACTTGTATCACAAACCCCCCCACCCCTCTAATTATTACAATCTAGAAATATTTTCTGGCTTTAAATAACCTGCAAATGGTTAAGCCATAGAAAACAAATCTATCAAACCCAGAAATAAGTAGCTGGCCTCCAGGGAATTTAGTTAATCTTCAACTTTGATTGTTTCTTTGACTTGTTCAACAAATACCAAAAAAAAAAAAAAAAAAATTGACTTTACATTGACCAATTTCTTTTATATCATTATATTTTGGTTTCTATGAATTATAAAAACTCTTTAGAAATTACCAGAGAACTTATGTTTACATTATGATTCATAGATGTAAATTGATATACACACTTAATGCTCTGTTTATCTTTAGACTAGCCTTCAGCAGTAGGATGTGGGTAAGTTTCATACTCTGTATAAAAAAAATTCCTCTTAACTGATAGACATGTACAATTCCGATACAAATGAAGACATCCTTAAAATTGTTACTCTCCACTAATTCTTCTATGTCCCATCAGGATGTGAGCAATCATGGCTCTTCACAAATACCTGCCTTTTGTAGTGCTTAATGTTTTGTGCTCTCTCTCTCCCAAACATCAGTTAATCATCCATTCACTCAAGCTCTCCAAGTCGGTTCTGTGTTGGCTTCCTTTGTCTTTCTGTCCTGTGAGTATCAAATTTTCTAAGCTCTCTTTCCTCATTATATGCACTAGAAATTTCAACGATCTCTTCCCATCCAATATAGCCCTTAATAAATTTTCTTTTTGTTATCTCTCCTAAACTCTGTTCTGCCAACCATTTATACAAGCTTGCCAGGTTTGTTTTGCATCATATTGCTCTGTCCCTCTTGCCTTCAATCTGTCCTGTGAGTATCAAATTATCCAAGCCCTCTTTCCTCATGTGCCCTAGTAACTGCAACTGTCTCTTTCTGATAAGTATAAGTGTCCTTTTTGTTTCTATTGTCTCTAGAAGTTTGTCATTGCTTACATGTTCAGTCCATGGTATCTTCAGCATCCTTCTGTAGAACCACTTCTGTTGCTTCATCTGTGAGAAGATTGTCCAGCATTCACTGGCTTATAGGAGGACTGATATATAACAGTTCAGTATTCTTTTGTTTGTTTCTAACAATGTTTTTCACTTTCTTTTATATGCTATGTCCTTTCAGGACGTAGGCGATCCTAGCTCTCCCTCTATCCCTTGCAGCTCTCAACAAGTTCCTTCCCTCTGCTTCCTCCCCCAGACCACGTTCTGTCATCCACTTAAGTTAGACAGGTATGTCACGTGTTGTTTTCCCTTGTCTCTCTTTCCCTCTATTCAACCTGTGAGTATCAGATTCTCCATGCCCTCCTTCCTCATTATGTGTCCCAGAAACTTCAGTTGCCTTTTCCTGATATTAAGTATAAGCCTCCTCCTTGTTTGCAACCTCTCTAAGATCTCATCATTGCTCACACACTCGGTCTATGATATCCTTAGCATCCTTCTGTAGAACCACATCTCCGTTGCCTCGAGTCTCTTCTTCATCTTTGAGGAAATCGTCCAACATTCGCTGCCGTAAAGGAGGACAGATGTCACATAACAGTTCAGTATTCTTTTCTTTGTTACCAAAGATATCCTTCTGTCTCACTGTACTGTTCCCAACTTTTGGAATGTGTCCTTAGCCATCCCAATATGCCTACAGATCTCTGTCGCACTTACCATCCTATGTCAAGTATTTAAGCTTCAATGTCTGCTTGATTCTAGTGTTCCTGACCTTCAGATTGCATTTTGGGCTCTTCCTATTATTGACAGCCATGCACTCATTGAAAATATAGTTAGTATAAAATTATTTGCTTTTTTTTTTTTTTTTTTTTTTTTTGAAACCTGCAAACTCAAGATTTTCCCCTCCTCTTCTGGATCTGAGGAATCCTGCTGTTTTATATTTCAATTTACCATACAGATCCTGTCTAAACTTCTCTGATTGGATGGGACATACTTGAGAAACGGAACATATAAAACCTTGTAAAAATGTTGTTTTGTTAAGAATAATTGAGTGAAATTCTATTTAACCTTCAATGTTCCCAAATTTAATTCTTTGCCTTTTGAAACAAAGGAATTCCATGGAGATATTGAAATTTCAGATTTGGTCTTAGCATAAAACAAATATGTAAAAAAAACTATGTGCAAACAATGTCTGTATAATTGACAGAAATTTAATACCAATGTTCATGCTAGTTTCTTGAAGCAATTTCTCTTGAATCTTTCAAAATGCTTGAGTTTCACTAATTAAGCCATATTCTCCTGGCCTCAGTTTAAAATAACACTTTCTTTTGTTCTATATATTGCTAACCATTTCTCTTAGTTTACATTTTCTTGAGTTCTAATATTTAATGGAAACTTTTCATTTCCAAAAATTAGTAATTATAGTTTGGCTATATGTGCTGGGCAGTGAAGGTGACAGTTTGAACTGATAGCAGGAGTTGTTGTGATAAGCTGGCTGGCACCTTTTGTTTCCATATGGAGTTAACATTTAAAGTTAGCATTTTTATGGTTTCAAGTGAAAACTTGGAAAATCTCCAAAGTTTAAATGTATGGGGGTGGAGAAGCCATTAGTTTAAACTGATGCCAAGAGGATATCAGTGAAGAAAGCCTTTGGCACCTTTTTGTTTTTGCTTTTGTGTGTATATCCGAGAATTTTCTCCCCTACCCAAACCCATGTATCTAGGTTTTTAAACAATGAAAAAAAAACAAAAAAAACACTATAACTATTTGCTTTTCTCTTTTTGATGAACCCAGAAAATATGAAAGCAGTTACTATCATTTCCAAACGATAATGCTGCAGTTCATCTTGCTGGTGGCATTGTATTTAAAGTACATATTGCCAAAGAATTTAACCAGTTTGAAGAATCTTGATAATATCCTATATGTCTGTTCCATTTACCTTTTTGGTAATTACTATGAAAGTCTTCAACATTTTTTTATCGTTATATTAGAAATAAATGCAGGGCAGGGCACTTGATGTTTGGATAGGTTTTCAAGGAAAGTTAGTAAAAAAAAAAAAAAAAAAAAAAAAAGAAAAAGTATATCAGTTTTATATTTTTATAGACCTGTTATCATCCGCAGTGTGTACTTGTTTGCATACAAACTGAATCTCACCTTTCAAGGTGCATATTGATTGCAACTAAAGTTCTACTCTCCAGACAGCAACAAAACAGCAGCAAACAGCAATTCCAGTTCCCAACTGAGATTTTCTTGTTTATTTTGGTACTTAGCATATTCTAATAAGCGACCAAGCCATTAACTATGTATTAAGATTACTCTCAGATTTGTCTGTGGTGTCTCCTCCTGAAGTCATACGGGGATACCATTTCTCTCCGCTTTTTTGCTACTTGGAATTTTTGATTGACTAAATGTCCATTTATAAATCCTATTTTGAATCTCTGCAGTGGTGGTATCCTAAATTTCCAGGAATCCGTTCTATAAAGGCAGGTAGGAGGCACATTGGATAGTGACTCAGATTGAGGAATTGGAGAGCAAATTCCTGTTGCACGCGTTACATTCACTTACGTTCTAATAACCTTAGGAAAAGTACGAATCCTCTTCTCCCTCCCCAGCTATGGGTAAATAGCAGGACAGACTGGGTTCTATAGCCTTGGATGGCAACTGGTGTACCACAGAAAGAAATGGCAACCTTCTGCAGGAAAAAAAGAAAATCTGCGTCATCAGTCAGGTATCAAAAGATACATGATTGCCTAAGGATGTATCATGCATGGCACATAATTGACTGAAAGGCAGGTAGTCTTTAGGAACCGATTCTGCTTATTTTCTTTTCAATCTGAGAATGGAAACAAACCACTTTACAGTATGAAAAAGAATGAAACCATCTTGATAAATAGAAAATATTTATTTAGGATATTTCCAGACAGAAATTCTGTTCTCGTCATATTTCTGTTCAGAAGTCTGATGCTTTTTGACTCGTGTCATCAGCTGTGTTATGGTTTCGTAGCCACATTCGAACTGAATCACTGCAGTCTCAAAGATCCAGTGGAAAACCTATCAGATTTAGGACTAGATGTGCCACATTTTTTTTTTTTTTTTTTTTTTTTTCAGTGCGTGTGCATGCAAACAAACATAAGTAACATTTTACCTAGATCATCAGCTCTTAATATATTAGATTATTTTCAGATAATCCCACAACTGGTTCACTATTCTTTTATAATTTCAAGAATCTGTTCAGACATAATGGATGCCACCCACCACAGGAAGGATGGATAGATGTGGGCTTTCCTATTGTTTTGAGGGTTCTTTAGTTTAGTTTCTACAACTAAACAGCCAAATTTGATTGCAGTGGTAAAAGCTTGTGTAGAAACATCCACTCATATATATATATATAATTTTTTTTCCCCTCACTTGTAGCATGACTATATTGCACATTGAGCACTACTTTAACATCAGCACTCAATGTGTGGATATGAAAGTGGGACATTGAGGTTAACACAGTGGCAAGTCTTTCATGCTTGAACGCAATCTTCAGGCATGAAGCAGTCACCACTCAATATTGACTTCGGTGTCCACTTTTAGTTCTATACTTATATCACCCTACACTCGCTCTGGTCATCAAAGACATCCAATACCTGAAGCTGATCGATGGGGTTATCACTTCGATTCGAGTCCAACCTTATTCCAAGTGATTTGTTTGATCATAAGGCGGCCAAGATCAAATCTTCGTATGGTATCTTCGTATTGGGCTGGTCCAAGCAGGGCAAAGACACAAAGAAAATAACACTCAAAAAAAATTAAATACTTTTTTATATCAAGTTCTTCGTACAGTAATTGGTTAAATCAAGAGTTCACATGCAAATAAATGTCAGCCCAACCCACTTCCCAGATATGACACCTTTGTTGACTTGGTAAAGTTTGTTTTGCTGATTTGGCCAAGTTCAGCACAAGGCTGAAGTTGGGGGTTGGTGGGGGTTCGTCAGCAGATAATCACGTAGGGTGTTTCACATCCAGTGGCTGGAATGAACTCTCTCTCTCCTCTCTGCTTTCTTGCTCTGAGGCATTTGCATTTATCGATGCTTGTCCAAATCGGCATGGGGCGCGTCACGGTTCAAGAGTTCTGTGTTTCCCCCAGCTTGCCATTTCCATTGTCTGGATCCCGAGAATTAAATTACTTCATAATTTTGGAATTCCCTTCTTCCAAGTGATGGTTACAAGCATTACTCTACCTTATAACTTCCACTTTCTCTTATCTCCTACTGATCCTGCTCGGTGAGCATGGATGGCTCCTCTACCTTCTTTGGTGTCTCATCTGTGCCTACTACTTTGGGCAACTTCTGACCAGTAATTTTAAGTTTGCTGTTTACAAAAATAAAGTTTCCCATTCATAGCTTGTATTTTTAGCCGTGTGACAAATGTCAATCATTGTTGCCTTTTTGGCCTGTCGCAGTTCAAATCCATGTCCACCTTATGTTTTTCATTGTTCAAAACCCCCAACACACAAATCTGGTGGCTGTCTGCATGAGAATTAAAATCCTCAATTTTTCCCATGGATTTTATTCAATAACCCTTATCAGTAACAGTGTCATGCTTACATATGCTCTATCCCTGATATTAAGCACTGTAAATATAGCAGACCATAAAACTATTTTTATCATTACAGCTGAATTTCTAAGATGATTTTGCATTTGAATTTTTTATTGGAAATAAATTTTCTTGTTACTTGAAGAAAAAAAAAATACAGAGACTGGCCACATGTTATAGCTGCTACCATAACTGACAATGAATATACAGTTGCGGCCAAAATGTTCAGAACGGCATTGTTTTCGTCAGAAAAGTAGGTATAATTTTTCATCAAAGTTGTTTTATATTCTATAATTTTCACAGACAATAAATACGATATTATTTGTTGTCTGAGATTTTGGTGTAATTTGAGAGGATAATACAAAAGTTATGGATGATTTAGTGATTTACTGCAAAACCCATGGCAGCCAAAATAATCAGAACGGTTGCTTTTACTCCGTGTTTTAGTATATTTAACTGGTGAACTCTAATTTTTTAAATTTGTTTACATGACGGTTTGTTTACTAAACATTAGTAAGAATATCTGCAGTGTACTTTGTTAATATAATGCCACATACTCCGTTGCCAATTCGTCAGCAGATTATTAAGCTTCAAAAGAAGGATAATTTAAGTATTGGGTCTATTGCAAAGATTGTTAACAAGTCAAAAAGTGTTGTTCATGGTATTCTTAAGGTCTACAATGATTGTAATTCGTGTGAAACAAGAAAGTCTACAGGTAGGCCAAGAAAAATGACCAAGAGAGATCGTGATATGGTAAAGTTGCTTAAAAAGGACAGATTTAAAACTGCTGCTGCTGTTTCTCGGGAAATGAGCATTGTACTGAAGAAAACTTTATCTCGAAAAACTGTCTCGTCGTTTAGTTGAACATGACCTACAAGCAAGAGCACCTGCAGTGAAGCCACTGATCAGCTCCAAGAATAAAGTGTTGTCTTACCTTTGCAACTGAACATGTGTTGTGGTCTCAAGAAAAATGGCCAACGGTGCATTTCAGTGATGAATCTAAGTTTGTTATTTGGCTCAGATGGGAAAAGGTACGTTTGTCGAAAATTAGGTGAAAAATTGTCTCCTAAATGCCTTAAGACTAGTGTTAAATTCGGTGGAGGAAGTGTCATGGTTTGGGGGATGATATCTGGAGATGGTGTGGGCCCTTTAGTACGATTACATGGAAAGTTAAATGCAGGAGTTTATAAACAACTTGTAAACGATCATGTCTTGCCTGTGCTGAGAAATTCAACTAAGCGACCACCCATATTCATGCAGGACAATGCCCCATGTCACAAGGCTAAGGTGGTCATGAACTTCCTCAAGGCTGAAAAAGGTTATTGCTATGGATTGGCCTGCTCAAAGCCCAGATCTCAATCCTATTGAAAATGTGTGGAATATTCTCGGAGAACGTTCGAAAGCCAGAAATCCTCAAACAACCGAGCAATTATGGAATGCCCTTCAGGAAGAATGGAATAAGATCACCCAGCAAGAAATTGAAAATTTAATTTCCTCATGCAGTCGAAGATGTCAAACTGTGATTGAAGCTAAAGGGCTTCACACTAAATATTAAATAATTCCAGTATTCTGTCATTTTTTATTTTATTTTTTCAACTGTTCTGATTATTTTGGCCGCCATGGATTTTGCAGTAAATCACTAAATCATCCATAACTTTTGTATTATCCTCTCAAATTACACCAAAATCTCAGACAATAACAATTAATATTGTATTTATTGTCTGTGACAATATATTATAGAATATAAAACAACTTTGATAAAAAATTATACCTACTTTTCTGACGGAAACAATGCCGTTCTGAACATTTTGGCCACAACTGTAGTTATCACAGCTGCTCAACTGAGCAATAATTATAAAGAATATATTGCACCAATTGTTCTATTCTCTGATTGCATAGCAACAACATGGCTCTTTTCTGGAGTGCAGGGTGCATTTTACTTTTTATTATTGATCATCTTTTTTAGGCCTGGCTGACAAGATCTTTTTTTATAATATACCTTTACTGCATCTGTTTCTTACAGACAAGTTGAGTGAAAAATTTCATTGTCAGGTTTAGAAAATTAAGAATTTCACAATGAAAAAATTTTTCCAACAGGTCTTGACTAAGAAGTTGTTTTTCTTTACAAGGAGTTTAGAATAGAATAATATTACAAGTGTTTTAGATACACTATTTAGACATTAACTTTTGTTATCAAATTTGAAACCTTATTACTTCGTACAAAATACAACCGTTCTCCAGGAAACCAATAAATCTTATTTTTCTTCATGAAGAATAATTTTAATGTCATATAAACTTGTTCTTTTTATGTCATATAACTCTTGAGTGTATTTAATTTTCATAGTGAATTCACTCATCCGTGTTATGAAGTTGATATTCAGTTACTTCAGTATTACATAACAAATGCTATTATTCTGCTAATACTTAATACTACTTTTATCCCTTTACAAATTTAATCTTTGTGGAAATAAAACTAAATAATTTAATCTGGATTTTCAACAACTTAAAATAATTATTGTGACAAATATATTTTAGCATTTCTCTTTGCTTGGCTATATTACTTTATCTATCTGATATTTTGATATTTTTATGCTGTGAGGTGGGTGAATAACTTGTGCACCCAAAATACTCGTTAAGGTATTTGCTTTCCAATTTTACTTCATGTGTGTATTGGACCTGCACTCATTGGATGACCTTTTTCTCCAGCTCAATAGAATTTTGTTTTGAATTAAAATTGCAAAGCAGATTGTGTGACACAGTAAATTCCTGCACACAATTTGCACAGAACACACACCAAGTGAAGTGGACTATAAGACCAGATAAAAATCTTTCAAAGTGTGGCAGTTTTTTTTGTTTTGTTTTTTTTTTTTTTATTCTTCTGTGACAAAGCTGACAAAGAGCTTGAAACTGGCTACCTGTTAACAGAAAAATTGAGAAAATAAATGAAAACTTTTGGGATCAAGTGCCACTTGGCTGGAAGTTAGGAAGTTCTGGTTACAGGCTGAAATTGGCAGTATCACTGTTAGAATGGATAGTTCTGGGTCATGGATTTGCATGCAAAGATAGGCAGGTGGGTGTAGGAGAGTAGGTTCTTGCTTGAAAGGGAAGAGCTGGCTCCTTAGTTTGTCGTAACAGAAATAGCAGAATTTGTCCTAAATGTCACCTACCTACTCCCCATCTGCAGACTGAATAAACAGGTATATTGGAAATGGATTCATATTTTCCTACCATGGTGTTAATTTCACATTTCCTTCTTGTGAAGGTATACTTGGCTTCTCCCAGTTCTTGTGCATGCCAATGCAAGCAAAAACTGAAGCACCTGATGAGGTGAATAGAAGGTTTATGCCCACAATTTTCTATTTGGAAGATTATTTTTTTTTTTTTTTTTTTTTTTTTTTTTTTTTTTTTTTTTTTTTTTTTTTTTTTTTTAGATAATTTCATGAAATTACAGAATATCCATGCTACTATTATAGAGATGAATAGACCATAAATGGATGTGTGTGGAGGGAAATAAAATCTAACTATTGTTTTGGATTGGTGGTCAGCAATGACTTATATCAGTAAGTAAATATAATTTGACTGTAGAATAAGGATGTCTTATGTGTAATAAAATGTAATCTAAATTTCTCTTCAGCGTCTTTTTATTATGAAAACTCAATTGAATTTTTATATCTAATTTTTCTTTCTGAATTTATAATAACACATCTCACCAATATAGCTTTTCAGATAGACTTTACACAATTTAGAAGTATTAATTTGTATAGAAAATAATATGAA
The DNA here is from genome assembly GCA_964036315.1 of Acanthosepion esculentum. NCBI lineage: Eukaryota > Metazoa > Mollusca > Cephalopoda > Sepiida > Sepiidae > Acanthosepion > Acanthosepion esculentum. The sequence goes on from OZ038493.1 coordinate 85,409,925, forward strand.
ACTCTATATCAAACCTAGCACTCATAATTGAATATTAATCTGAAACACAATATCATCATTTGTTCTGTTAGCCACATGACCATAGTATTGGGAACTACTCACTGGTAAGAATGTTTACTTTCTGACAATGAGACTTGGGTATGAATCTCACCGTGGTCGATTTGTCAGGAAGGTGACTTCTTAATATTATCGGTCTGGGGGGAGGTGATCCTAGTGAGTTGCACCTTTTTGGAAAGTGCCTGAAAAGACTTGAGTGAAATTTGGTAGATAGAACCCTTTGAGAGAAATCAATGGTTGCTAGCATGGAGTCACAAGTTATCGTTACTGAGAGTTTCAGTGTTAGCCTCGTTCAAACTATTGATCACGCAAGATAAATCACTCTCTCACAGAAACTGTAACTAAGGTCCACTTCGGCATAGTTGCAATATAAACCACAGATGAGCTCCAAGGGTGTTGAACAAACACAAAGGTGCCCGAGTAGTGCCTGCAATAGGGATTTGCTAGCCACCCTAGTAGACATGTATCCTCGGTTATTTTACCCATAGCTGTGGGGAGAAGAGATGGATTCATACCCCTCCCAATGGTATTAGTACATGTAATGAATTCTACTGGAATTTGAACTCTGCTTTTCAATTCCTCAATCCAAGCCTCCAGCCACTACTGCACCGTACCCACAGCCACTACTGCAGTTTACAAGTTGCTATTTGTGTTTTTATATTGGCCTCATCAGAATGACTCTCCTATGGATGTTATATATGGTGTTCAATTCATTCTGAAATGTCTTGTTATCTATATACAATCATTTTCTTGGATGAATGATTAAAAAATGGCATCAAATGAATGAATCCTCCAACTTTTAAAGAGGTCTAGCCTTCATCAGGTCTCATCGACTGGCACCAAAAAATCACAAACAAAAAAACTTTCCGAAATAACAATCATATCACTTGAAAACTGTTGAAATCAACAGCAAAAAATGGGAAGCACATGTAACTAGAAGGGAAAATAAGTCAATCAAAATACTGACTTTCTACACAACCTTATGCAAAAGGTTTTCATGGAAATTACCATCACTAGTAGAAAGACCTATAACATTGAGCTTTGTCTAACTTTCTGAAAAACTTTTTCATAAAGATATTTTATCTAAGAGCAATATTACCTGGTTAATGAAACCGAAATGTTTCCTGTATGGAAATGGCTAATTTCACCATTACTTATATCCCCCCCCCCACTCACTGAGATGAGTAAATAGATGCACAAAGAAATTAGAAATTAAAGAAATTTGAGTTTTGAAAAACTTTTAAGAAATAATAAAGGAAGTAGTTTGGAAAATAACTTTTGAAGTGTGAAATTGTAACCGTTTCAAAGAGAATCTCTAAGATTATTTTGACCTGTAGAATGAGGCATCTTTGGAATATTTAAATCTTTAGAGACTCTGTTTATGAATTTAATATTCTTGATGGTTTGGGCAAGACTTCTTAATTTTCTAGAACTTATTAACCACATTGTTCTTTATGGAAAATATTTACAATTGACTAAGCCATTTTATTTTTCTGTCTTTCTTTTGAAGTTGTAATTGTACTATAGAATTTCTAAGGGTTCTGTTCAAGTTGAAGAAAAAATTTGTAATTTTTTTTTTTTTTTTTTTTTTTTTTTAAACTTCCCCAAAAGTAATATACTCTACAATCTGTGCACATGTGCGCCAGTAAGCTTCCTTCCATATTTTTCCTCTTAATGCATCATTAAGAATGCTGGTAAGGATGCAGTTAAAAAAAAAAAAAAAAAAAAATTAATTTATAACAGATTAACACTTGAAGAATATTGATGTAAGTTAGAAAAAGTTGCCTCATTTTTTTTTTTGAGAAATTCTACCATTTTAGAGATGTGCAAAATTTAAACTTGATATTTGAATTTGTATTTAAAGAAAAAACAAAACAAAAGTAGGGGTTTTAAAGGCATAAAAAGGATCCATGTTTATTAAAATTAGGTGTTAAATCTCAAACACTGTTAAATTAGCTCTGTAGACTTGCTAGTTTTGTATAATTAATGAACTAGGTCAGATGGAAGGAAAGCAAATTTTCTCTACATAATGTTGTCTAGGTCAACATGGATGCTAATGTTGTGGACGGTTGAGAGTAGAAATCTGTTCTTGTATAATAATAAAAAATTTAAAAACTTCAACTCTGTCTACAAAGGAAAAGAAATCAGATAAAGTGAAATCCAAAATGTTTATAATCAAGAAGTTGTTGAGGTGACTTTTTTTCTTTTCTTTTTTTTTTTTTTAACAAAATCTTTTTCACTTTAGTCCAGTTTCTTATGAAGATACTTTTTGTATGACAGGAAATGGACTGCACACAAGGAGTTCTTAATGACTTCTCTTACTATTTCAACTCTGACTAATACTTGAACTAGCTACTTGATATGTTGTCTTTTATTTGTACATGGTACATGAGTGTAGTAGTGAACACAAGAATGTGTTAATATTTCACAGAAACCTGCTTGGCTCATTTTGAAGGTGTATTACTTGAACAATATAAAATATCCAATAACTTAAAAATTATACATGCTTAAAAGCCGAACTGTGATAATTTGTTTTAAATGTTATGTAAATTTTATTCTTCTATAAATTATTAAATTTTATTTTAAGCTGGTATCCACTCGGTAGGATATTGTATCTTCATATTCTTTATAATCTGAATCTAATTTGTTCATTTTACAAAATCTTAAACGTTAAAACCTATATAAATTATCTTTGCAAACACTCCAAAGCTTTTAGTATCTGTCTATTTATCTGAGATGAGGTATTATGATTATTTACATTATTCAAACTGTTATCCTCATCTTCAATGTCATATTCACGTTTTGGCTGTTGTATGCTCCAGCCTTCTTCAGGTGATTGGAATTTCAGACCAAAGTCTTCATTTCATCCACAAGGGTAGATTGTTCTTGTTCCATGTGTCATGATTCTTCTGGATGTCTGTTATTTCCCTTTTTAACTCTGCATTCCAAGTTTTTGGTTCACCACTGCTGTAGCCTAGTATTGAACTCAAAACTCTTTAGATCTAGTCATTTGATCTAACCAACACCTTAATCCACTGGGCCATGTGTCCTTGAAGAAGGCTGGCACATACAACGGCCGAAACATTGTGAATATGGCAATGAAGATGGATAAGTCCAAATAATGTAAATAAGCTTTTAGTAATTTGCCAGATTTTTTTTCCTTTGCTATTGGTCACCCAATACAAGGCCCCAAAGCCACTCAAGGTAGAGGTAAGAAGTGAATATTATGAGAATATGTAGAATAGATAATGCTTGACCCTAGATTTGAAGTTAAGATTGTAAAGAATGGGGAAGCATTCTCTTCTTAGTCATGTTGCAAAAAGTAAATTTTTCGGGAGAAGCTGAGAGGAACTTTTTCTTTATCAAAGGAATACAAAGAGAATAAGGATTTAAATGGCAGGGTGGTTCCTAGCTGTGAAGGTCTGAACTGGAGGGACTAATGAATGTCATGGAAATGGCGATAGTAGCAAAATCTTTTGTCTGTATTTAAGGGATTGCAGGGTAGAAAATAAGTCATCACCCACAAGGCCGTGTAGCCAATTTTGAACTCTGTATTACTTATTACACTCTCTGTCTACCACTATTAAGTATAATATTTAATTCTATTTATTGACAAACCAAAGAAACAATGCAATGTTATGAGTAAAACAGTCTGAGATTAAAGTTTTAGATAAAGAATTGGCAGTAAACAAAGTGTGGGGGTGTTCATGTTCATCCGAAACAAAATGTCCGTTCATCCTGGCAAAGAGTCTGGCAAAAATTATACACAAGTATGTTTAAGGTGAAACAATTTTTTTTTTTTTTTTTTTTTTTTTTTTACGATAGATTGATGAGAATGGATATGAACATGGCATAATGTTTCTGTCTGAAAAATGAAATTGGCAAGCAGTTTAAATTCCAGTCTTCTGTGTTCACTTTGTACAAATGATAATGTTAATATTACCCATTTCCCTACAAGGAAACATTTAGCATTCATTGACCAACCAGCCATTACAATCTACAGTTGAAATTTCTAAAACCTTTCTCTTAAAACACTTTAAGAAATCAGCTTTTAGTACTCTTTCCAATACTGATGGGGTTTTCTTCTGAACCTTTAACTTGAAGTAATGAGGTGTCAACATATTTATATCATTATTTTCTCTTGAAGTTCCATGTGAAATGCATTTTAGTTGTTGCTGCTGTTGGTAGTCCTCAAGTGATGCGGTTTCTTTTATTTGATACAGTCCTTTGATTCTGTCCTGCCAGTCCACAAAGAAGGATGTGATCTTGAGAAAGACGTGCATCACTACGACTACGACCACCACCACCACCAGCTATAGCTTACGTAACAGGGTTGGCTATACTCTCTAGACATAGGTAGCAATTTGTATTGGAGAAAGACTATCCACAATTCAAAAACTGGACAAATCACTCTAGGATCTTTCCAAAGAATCCATGGAAATTCACGGAAAAAGAAAAGGAACTTGTGGAGCACTATATTATGAAGGTACAGAGCATTAAAAAAAAAATATGAAGGAGAATGTCTTTTCTCCAATAAGACGTATAATAATGGGATACTTGGTATTGAGATCATTAACGATGTCATAAAAAATAAATTTAATATCTGTCTATATCACTCAGATGAGGTATTATGATTACTTAACATTATTCAGACTGTTATCCTCATCTTCACTGCCATATTCATATTTCGGTCGTTGTACGCTCCATTGTCCACATGGCCCAGTGGATAAAGATGTTGGTTAGATCCAGTGACTAGACACAATTGTGAGTTCAAATCACCCGAAGCAGGCTGGAGCATGCAACAGCCAAAATGTTGTGAATATGGCAATGAAGATGAGGATAACAGTCCAAATAATGCAAATAAAACAAATTTAACTGTAAAGCAAAAACAAAAAGCATTTCTTGTCCTGGGTAAGCTGATAAACTACATCCAACAGCAAGGCCTGTGATCAGGAGGTTCTGAGGAGGGTGGAACCACCTCTTAACTGCTGGTGTTCCCAGGTTCACCCTGACCCGGAGTGGTAGCACCTGTTAGGGTTCCAGCTATGGGCAAATAGTATTTTGACCCCAGTTTGGGGTCAAACTATGAAAGTGTAAAAATAGGTTTTAATACCAGCAATAGATTTTTGAAAATATTACCAGCAATGCATTTTTGAAAATAAATTTAGGAGCAATACATTTTTGAAAATAAAAAATATTACCAGCAATAAAAATATTGTCGGCATTAAATAACCCATTGAGATGTTGATTTGCCACAAACCAAACCAAACTAAAAAGCGTTTCTCTCAAATTATGGAAACAATTTTTTTTTTCTCATTTTCCACAAGATAAAGTTTGTAAGAATCTAATGTCATTATTTTAACCAAAACAAAATTTAAATTTTGTATTTTTCTTTTTCTGAAATGTCGTATCGTTTATCATAAAACAGGAATGTCTACTCAAACACATATACACATTAAACATGAGGTTTATAGGAAGAAAAAAAATTATAAAGATTTAAGAAAAAAATTGAATATTAATTTGAATATAATGAACTGATATCTGTAAATAGGATATTGACATAAATACATTGGTTGATACTTTTCCCTTTCTTTTTCTTTTGTCTTACAAGCCATTAGGAATAAGCTTGATAGATATTTAACAAGGGCTCAAGATATATAAACCTGTCCAAACACTGTTAAGTAGCCATACATAAAAAAGCTTTTTACTTTTGTGTTATTTATTTACTTACCTTTCATACAATGAATTGATGAAAAGTAAGATAAATAGGCATATTTCAAACATTGAAAAGAGTTTATTTATTTATTTATATATATATATATATATATATAATTTTTTTTTTTTTTTTTTTTCTGGATATAACTTATGTAGAAATTGTCCAAATGTTCTGTATGTCTGAGTGTTATCAGCTATTCTCTTACCCATTATCATGGATGATTTTATGTATATATCTAGTTATAAGAATGTTTTTATTTTCCAAACATGGTCAGCACATTGTGTCCATGTTCATAGTTGATATTATTGAGTGTTGGCTTTTTCTTTTTTATTAATAATGCTTCCATTATTTTTATTCCCCACTTTTTTTTTCTTGTGAATGAAGCTATTATATTTGTATTGTCTATGAGTATGTTGCAGATAGTTTAGTAGGCCTCTCTGTTTAAATGAGTCTGGTCAGAGATGAAGTGGTATCTCTATCTATAAAAGGCTCTGTGTGTGTGTGTGTGTGTGTAACGAATGCACAGCCACAATTTTTGACGGATTTGCACCAAAATTTACATGCACATGCTCCAAGTTAGCAGAAAGGCCAAGACCGACTTTGCATTTCCCAACTCCCATCGATAGTGGAAATAATCGATTTTTTTTTTTTTTTTTTTTCTTCTACGGCAGTTTTCATGTAGTTTGCGGCCATTTTCTACTGGCCAGAGTGAGAGCCTATAGCTGGCTGCCATGAATAGGCTGGAAGATTCTATTGGCCAGCGTGAGAGCCAACAGCTGACTGACACAAATGTTAACTAGCATGCTAGCATGCAAAAAAAATCAATAGCTGCATTCGTCACAAGTGGAAAAAAATTTAAATCTGCATGGCACTTTACTCCACTTGGCTCATTCTCTTGCTTAAACTCAACGTTGATCCTGATTCTACATAACTGGGTTGGGTGTGAAAAAGCATGTTGTTAACATTTATTTTTCATTCATTTTTTCCAGTTACGAGTCCTTTTTTAAAGCTGATCGTTTTGTGTTCATTTTGTTTAGTTCTTTATTCGTAACAGATTTAATGTTTAGTATAGAGCTTAGAAAAAATTTGCAGTGTGAGATAGGCAAGAAGTAAGGCATGTAGTAACATCAGCACGGCAAAAGGCACTCCTTTAAAGAAGGGCAAAAATATTTTAGGTCAAGTGATAGCAATTGCTGTATGAGTCATACGATTTTTGAATCGAGCCCGGCCAACGCCCGGCCATGCTGCTAGTAACCAATATACTTAGGCATGAATTTGGTTTGATCAGAAACAGTTCTTCAAGGGACATGTGAATTTATAAATAATGTACAGAACCGATATTATGTCTAGAAAAGAAAAAAAAAAAACACAAAAATTAAATAATAAACTTAATTGCATTGCCTCGTCATTGATTTTCAATGAAACTTGTATAAAAGTGGGACAGCTGCCCAAATATATATATATATATATATATATATATATATATACACACATATATACACGCACACTATCTTCATTCAAAAATGTTTTATTGAATAATATAAACCTATTGTGCATACTTATTTTTATACTGATCCTTTCCAGTTTTTTCACCAGTTTCTTGATGTTGAGATGAAATTCATCAAGGAAGACACCATAGGTTTTGTTTTTGTTTTGTTGTTAATTTCAATGTTTTTCAAGATCATCTTCAGTGGTAAGCTACAAAGACACTTATAACGGCAATAATTTTAAATTTATTTGTTCTAGTTGTGCAATTTTTTGGAAAGTAAAATTTCCAGTAAGTTCCCTTATATTGAAATGATTATTTTGCCAAAAACTTCCATAACTCTAACAGATAAATTTAAAAATTTTAAAATGACTATAACAGAGCCTGTTTTTAAAAATGACTATCAGAGCAGAATGCAGATTTTCTCAGTTACACAAGTTTGCCTTTGTAATTTAACTCTGAAGATAATCTTGGGAAAGTTAGAAAATACTTGGGTTAACAAAAACTACAGCACTATCTTTGATGAATTTCATCTACACATCTAGAAACTGATTAGGCAACTAGAAAGGATCCTTATGAAAAAACTTCTAGACAATGTCTATATTACTCAATGAGATATATATTAACATATTCAAATTCATTTTTTGTTTGGTAATTGTATCAAGTCAGTTGGATTACAAATAAAAACAATTTTTTATTTAAATATGATTCAAGGAGGAAATCAAGATATGTGATGTGAGCAGGTTTTCATTTTCATAGTCATCAGTTCCAGATGCGGTTGTAGGGTCATTGCACAGTTGAGCATTTGACCAGTTCTCTCTACCAATGTGGGCTGAATGTCAGAGGTATTCATTTACACATCATGTGTCTTGGGCAAGTAGACCTGGCAGAACCCATCCCTCTCCATATCAAATCACAGCCAATATTCTCTAACTTGTAGGTTAGGACACATTGCTGTTGGCTGTATTTGAGGATCCTTCTGCCTTGGCCACTTCAGTCTAGGAAGCCCCTCCAACAACTGATGCCCTGTTATCACCACACACAACACAACAGGTTGTATACAAAAGGTTCATCTATTTTTTTCTTTTTTTTTTCTTTTTAACAGACATTTCTTTTAATCCTAGTGTGTCTAGTCACCACCCTCAGGAAAAATCACATCAGGGGAACTGATTTAGTCACTGATGACCTGTAGTACAGTATCGGTCTATTTCTGAGATGAGGTGTCATATACATTTGATAGTCCGAATATAATGTACATTCAAACATTATATTCGGACTATCTTTGTTGCCATATTTAACACATTTCAGCCTTCATCAGGTGGTTGGAATGTCAAACTGAACCCTTTATTCCGCTTGCTGGGGTAGATTGTTCTAGTTCCACTAATGGATATCATTTATCTCCTGTTAATTCCCCTCTCCAAGTTCTCCACTGCCTTAACCAGGTATTGAACTCAGTCTTCGGGTTCTGTTACTGAATCTAACGCCTTTATCCACTGTGCCATGTGTCCTTGAGGACATCTGTGTATGAATTTCTGGGGCTTATAAACCTAATGTCTTCAGCCTCATTTTTTTACCAGTGTTCATATTGTAGTACAGTATTATATGGTACCATTAGCACTTGGAGAGTGACTTGACATGACAGATTTTACAAGTAATCAAATGGTCCTACCACAAAATAGCCAACTAACCCACATTTATTTAAGAACATGTAACTAAAAACTTTTTTCATGTTATGCTAATGAAAGTCTGTATGTTTTCAACACTTGTCAGGTGTGATTATTTGGGCCTCACAAACAGCAAAGCAACAACTCGTTAGTGACACCTGTGATTCATAATGATAAGGAAGACATCTGTTCGTTGTGCAGTGTAATCACATTAGTGCTTTTAAGTTGGGCAGATTCATCATCCTTTTACAACTGCCATTTTACAGCATGGCCATCACCTTCCAAACGTCTTTGTCATAGCAGATCATGTTTCACTTTATTCTCCCTTCAGAGACCCCGTTAAATCACATGGATTATTTGACTTGTATTAATGAAATGTCCCATGCTATCTATTTTATTACATTTCAGACAACCTTACACTGATGGCCTCATTTGTTTTAAATATATAATCCCAACATGATGACCAAAACAAAATTCTAAATGAACCTCTTCATTGCAACACATATCTTTCCCTCCCAAGCATTTTTTTTTTTTTCTCTTAGTAATGCTATCTGTAGGGACTGAACTCTGAATGACACTTTTATAAATGCTGACAATGATTCCCCCTTTTTTTTTATTCTTGGGTGAGTGGGTTTTCTGTTCTTGATGTCCAATCATACATGTAAAGTGATGAACTATTCTTTGTGCAAATGGTGTTAGCAGCTAATACCAATACTTTTTAGCCATTTTGGTACATATTTTAATGTTTTGTGTGTGTATGTATATATATATATACACACACTTACTTACATGCATGCATACATACATAATACATGTACGTACCTACCTAACTGTTTCTCTCTGCTATAAAACAGCCACAAGTTACCTTACTACTTGATCAACTATGCCTCCTATGCTAGAATTTTCAGTAGTTTCTACTTAAAACCTGAATGTGATCACATCCTGTTTTTTTGGATTTACCCAATATTTCATTGCATTTTAAGTTTTTTTTTTTTTTTTTTTTTTTTTTTTTTTTTTGTAAAGTTCTTAAATTGAGGATAATTGTATTTCCATGAACCTTTTATAGTAGTATTAGTAATCTTTTAAAATACCTCTTTGTGTGTGTATAAAATAAACACATGTTTAATAAAACCTGTAAAAGATGTCAGAAAAAGCTTGCTTTTGTCATTTACATACAAGTGAACACGTGTTTGGATTCTCCCAATTCCCTTAATTCTTTACTTGTTTGCTTCCAACAGAACATGTATCATGATCTAACCAATGTCGAAACACTTGTGATCTAACATTTTCACCCCTATTTCTGGGTATTATCAAGTTGAAGTTAAAACTGGTTTAGAAGCCTCTTATTATTATATTTTTATTTTTTATTTTTTATTTTTTTTTTTTTTTTTTAAATTTCTTCATGCTAATAAAAATATCAATGCCTAACAATCTCAAATTACAAGCGTGAATGACACTAACCAGACAAATCTTCCTAAACTTTTTGGAGTTGCTACCCCCCCCCCCCTGCATGCCAAAACACAACTTCTGCCAATGTATTTTCTTATGTGCCATGTCCTTTCAGGACATAGGCAATCCTGGCTCTCTATCTCCCTCTATCCCTTGCAGCTCTCGACCAGTTCCTTCCCTCTTCTTCCCCCACCACAGACCATGTTCTATCATCCACTTAAATCTGCCAGGTATATCATGCGTTGTTTTCCCTCTATTCGACCCATGAGTATCAGATTCTCTAGGCCCTCCTTCATTATGTGTCCCAGAAACTTCAGCTGCCTCTTCCTGATATTAATTATAAGCCTCCTCCTTGTTTGAAACTTCTAAGACGCTCAGTCCATGATATCCTTAGCATCCTTCTGTAGAAACACATCCCCATTGCCTTGAGTCTCTTCATCTTTCCCAGATATTTATACTTCTGCATCTGCATGATTCTAGTGTTCCTGACCTGCAAATCTCATCTCGGGCTTTTCCACTCACTGACAACCATGCATTCTGTCTTGTAGTTTCTGCTTAGTCCTTTCTTCTCACTCTCCGTTGCTACCTTTTGTAGGGAGATTTTGTAGTTTCTTTTCTGTGTATAGTCAACCTTTAGATTGGAGTTTGTTAGTGATCATATTGCATGTGAAATGAGTATCTTAGTATTTTCCATAATTGTTAGTTATATAAACGGTATACACTGTAAAGAGAAGGCGAGAGATACTTTATCTACAATGTGTAGGTGTGTTATGACGTGCCACTGCCACCCTTAGCTGTCCCCTTTTTCTCAACCCCCCTGGATCTTTCTATCACCCTCCAGTGGGGCAGTACCACCTGCTTTGGGAATTACTGATCTACAGGATAGCCGTATATGCAATAAGCATGATATTTGTGCATGTTGTAACCTAGGGAAGGTTACTGAATAGAATAATCACACGAAGGCTGGTAATGAACGATAATACTTAGGACAAGAACAATACATATAAGATTCGCCAGCAGCGCGTAGAAGTAGTAGTCAACTGCTAGAAGTGAGTCAAGTGAATTACATAATGAATCTCCACACATACACATATATATATATATATATATATATATATATATATATATACACACACACACACACGTGAACTCCAAATGTGATTCTCTTTGGAATTGTCCTGTGTATTTTCGGTCAGTATTTCCCATCGATCAGTAAAATGATTTAAGTCCAGTCTCACCATACCAGGTAATGATGTCGTGGTCACCATAGCAAGGGATGAAGTTGCTATCCCCATACCCTACTGGTCTCAAATTCAGAATTATCATTCTCAACTGGTTACTTACCAAGGTTAGACAACCCACTCTGCTTTGCTCTGCTTCTCTAACTTGGAGGAGGAGGACTTTAGCCTTACCAAAAGATATCTGTGAAATGAATGCAACTGCCTTGGCTGTAATTTGAAGTTTATATGCCAATCCCTCTTTCCACACTAATAACTGTTACGTTATTGGTACACAGCCCAAAATTAGATTATAATTATTATTATTATTATTATTTTCTTTAAAATTTTTTTATTTTATTTTTTATCCTTATTTTTTTTTTTTTTTTTTTTTTTTTAAAGTAAAATCAAAGAATGTCTGCTGAGCACAAGAAATTGTCAGCATTTCAGGATGGCAAACATTGACTTCATTTAGCCTCATTTTATAAGTCATGAGAATGATTTTACATGCAAATGGCTCGTGTATTACGAAACAACCTTACTGTCTATTGCTTCAGCAGATGTTCTCAACTTTTCAGTATTTTAATTTTTATTAAAAACAAAACTTTTCATGCATAGTCTTAATCCAAATAGAAACACACACAAAAATGGGAAAGTCCTTTGCTTGGCCTACTTCCCAAAATTTGACCCATCACTAACCTTTTTTTATTTTATTTTATTTTATTTTATTTTATTTTATTTTTTTTTTTTTTTTTTAAATCTCATTAGTCAGACTGAGAACTTTCCAGCATTCAATATTTTTTTTTCTTTCTCCTATGGAACTAAAGTTATTCATGACTTTTCTTCAAAAGAAAACTGGACATAAAAATAGATTTTATACTTTCTATAATGAAAGACTTATGATAAAATAGTCATATAAACCTAAATGGTGGTTATTCTTGATCATCAACTAGACAGCCCTCATTAACACTGTGCGATGGATAAATTGTCGCCTAAATTATGCATAAATGAAAATAACACTGACATCTTATTTTAACAGGTATATTTACCAAAATTATGCAAAAAAATAATCTTAAAATACTAAAGAGTAAATTTATTCAATGAAATCGCTATAAGCTTCAACCATGGCCTCCAGACGACTTTGGAATCTCCTGCAAATCTTCTGGACAATCTCATTGTTTAATTTGGTGAATGCTGCCATAATCCTTGCCATTACTTCATCTTTGGTGTTATAAGGAGTTTTGTTGGCCTCTCACTCAACTGCACCCCACACATAATAATCAAAGGGGAGTTAGGTGGCCAGATGTAAGGGGTGATGTGGTTGCAGAAATTGTCTTACAGCCATGACTTGGTCTTCCTTCTTGTATGGCATAGTGCCAGAGATAGGGTCTTCTAGCAGTCAGCCTCTTGACCCAAGGCAGCACTACCTCCTCAAGGCACTTAATGTAAGTCTCCTTGTTGAATCTAATGCCGTCACAAACAATTTTGGGAGTTCTTTTGTTATCAGAATGATCAGTGAGTTTTCCAAACTGCCATACCTTCATAATAACTATTAGACTCCTCCAATTCTTTGTAAATCCTCTGCACTGTCCTCGGATTGATACCCAAACACTCTAAAATGTTCGTATTGGAGCTTCCAGTGCAAATGCCAAGCAGTACAGCATGCTGTTTCCAAATTTCAGTAAGTCAATTGCATCACGGTGCACTTTTCTCACACAGTGCTGAACTGACCCTACAATACTGTGCAGTCAACAAAAACAAACAATATTACCCATTGCATCACAATCTGTAAAAAAATATATATATATATAGCACATTGAGATATTATTTCATTAACACAAACACTCAATAACAGCTATATTAATAAAAATATATACTTTTTTTTTTTCTTCTTCACTGGTAGCACAAGTCTGAGTTTCACGCACAACACAATTGTCAGGTGCTGATTACAAACTGATCATTTCATAATTTAAATTTTGTTATATATATATATATATCGGACTATATTAATAGTGGAGCAGTCCATATTATTTACAGGGTTTATTTTAAAAAAAAATGAAAAAATGAAAAAATGTTTGCTATAGTCTTTGTGTGTGTTTTGGAAGAGCGGAATATATAGAACTGGTACACAATATGCCACAAGGTCCCCATACAACACTGCGCAGGTTTTGAATTCAGAGTTGTCTTTCTCTTAGCTACAGGACCCAATCTGTCCTATTTACCCATAGCTGGGAGAGAAGAGATGGATTCATATCTTTCCCCAAGGAAGTGAATGTAATGAATTTGACTAGAATTCAAACTCGGCTCTCCAATTCACCAATCCTAGCCGCTATCCATTACTGCACCATGCCTCCATATATATATATATATATCTCCAAATGAGAGAACAAATGGAGTAAAATCTACAGTTCATAGCATTTACTTTTAAAAATGTGCTCAATACAAAGTAGAGCAAAATAATGTATTTTTATTATAAAAGACTATAATAAAATCATTTTAAATCACTACACAAAAGACTATTTCAATTCTCTCTCTCTAATATATATATATATATAAAAAACCAACTGAAAAGTTGTAAATTAAAAAAAATTAATGTTTTTTGTGAAAGTCTCTCTCTATCTATATATATATATATATATATATTCACAAAAAAAACATTCAATTTTTTTAATTTGCAACTTTTCAGTATACGTGGCTTCTCGTTATGCTACATATATATATATATATATATATATATATATATATATGTGTGTGTGTGTGTGTGTGTGTGTGTGTGTGTGTGAAGACATTTTTTTTGTTTTATACATTCTTTTTATAGATACAAATATTTAAGTAAATGCTCTGTTTATAATAAACAGTATTAACAACATTTACCAGCCTGAATGTTAGAAATTTTCATAGAAAATATGTGTCCTCCAACAGGAATCGAACCTGTATCCTATACGGAACCGTCATATAGCCTGACGTGCCTTAACCGATTGGGCCACAAAGGAGTGTTCGGTTAGCAAGGTCGATTTTACTGTTTTTAAACACGATTCTCCATGATTTTCTCTCATTCATTCATATCTGCTCAATGCATATCCAAATGTAAACAAATGACGTCATACATTATGAAATGGACAAAGTTCGACAATTATTTAAGACAGTTTTTTTAGTTTTTTTACATAAAAAAAAAGTCTTAAATAATTGTCAGACTTTGTCCATTTCATAATGTGTGTATGTGTGTAATATATATATATTAATGCATGTATGTTTATATATAATTTTGGCAAAGAAAAAAACCTTGAACATAATTTTGAATGTTAGACACACTTAAGGAATCATAATATTTAAAACTTCTGATTTACTTTTAAAATAAATATATTTTTTACTTGAGTTCAAGCAAACTTAGAACATATTTTATACAAAAATTGTTGCTATATTTAATTTTTATAAAATTACTTGTAGAGAAAAACTTTGTATGATCAACTCTGTAAATATTACCAACAATTATGAATAATTAGCATTTATTTATTATTTACATTATTTTAATTTAAATTATTTATATATAATTATCATTATTATAAGTCTCTGTAATCTTTCATTTTGGAAATTTTGAATTATATATATATATATATATAGTTTTTTTTTTTTTTTTTTTTTTTTTTTCTTAATATATTCTCCTGAGTTTTAACATTTGAGGGTAAAAAAATCTAAAATGGCTGAAAGACCTGACATTGTTTTAAATATTGGCTAAATGAATCTATTCTAGTTGCTTTTTGAGTACTTTTTAAAACTTCCCTGCTGGGCAGCAGAAGGTTTCTTGGGCTCCCTTTCTACCATTTATCCACTATCCTAACTCTCAAAAAAAAAAAAATAAATAAATAAAATAAAAAGAATTCCTCATCTTGTGTTGACAAGTTTTTATATTTGTCTTTGCTGACATCACAGCCAAGTAGCATCTTGAAAACTAATCAGATTTTGCCAAATAATGGAGAGTCTGTTTCTTTTTTCTTTTTTTTCTTTGCTATTTTGTTTTCAAATTAAAATGCGTATTAACCAACTAATGGTAGTAAATTCTTTCTATATATATATATATATATATATATATATATATATATATATATACTTACATGTACAAATATTTGTCTTTGAGTTTCAGCTTATAATATCTATCTGTAGTAAAAATATTGACAATTTCCTGGAGTGGGTCAGGTTTTTATAAATAAATCCAAAGATAGTCTATGCAAACCTATTTGATTAACATGATTTATTCTGGTATATGGGATATGATTTCATTATTTTACAGGTTAATATTGGCTTCTTGACATTCTGTAACCTTCATCAGTCTTTCAACCATTTTAAACTTTCTTTTGTTTTTGACTTTAATTGCAATCATTTTTATGTTCCTAGAGATCTTGGTAATTTCTTTCCATTTTTATA
Source organism: Acanthosepion esculentum (assembly GCA_964036315.1). Taxonomy (NCBI): domain Eukaryota; kingdom Metazoa; phylum Mollusca; class Cephalopoda; order Sepiida; family Sepiidae; genus Acanthosepion; species Acanthosepion esculentum. The sequence goes on from OZ038493.1 coordinate 85,425,936, forward strand.
TACTCTTTTAATGATAGACAAGTTTTCTATTAACTTAATATCTAGTCTGGGGGATATCTTCTTTTTCTTTTTTTTTTTTGTATCCTGAATCTCTTCTTTGGCAAGGTGGGCAATAGTCAGCTATGCAGATTATGAAGGAGCATTGTCTTAGATAAATACTCATCTTTTCTATTAATTCATCCGAAAATGAAAAAAAACAAGAAAAATTATGCTTATTTAGTAAGCATAATTTTTTCTTTTTTTTTTTTTTTCATTTTGGGATGAATTAATTCACATCAAATTCTCCCAGAGTGAAGCCCTTCCATTGCACTCTGGTTGGGTTGACCATTGCGATCATCCCAAATTGGCTGTTGACCTAGAGAAGTGAAAATTGTATTGTTTATCTGAAAGGCCATGCAAAGTGAGATATTTAACCAATTTAGAGTAGCTTAGAGCCTCGAGTACTTTGACAAAGATTAATCGGATAGACTAATAGGATCTTAGATGATTAATGGAGAGAAGTTTAGTTTTGGGGTTTTACCTTCAATCTGTCTTGTTGGGGTCAAATTAATGCAACTGTATATCATGACTGCATTAATGAAATTTCCTTGTCTCAAAAGGAAGATCAGTTGATTTAGACCAGGCATGTCTAAAGTCTGGGCCCTCTCTCATAGAATGTATCACTTATTGCCTGCCGGTATTGTCAGTATGTAAAGCACACACCTAGTAAATGCAATTTCATGTTTTACCAAAAGATGGCAGTAGCACTGTGTGGCTGCTCTCTGGTGCTGTGACTCTGATCTTGGCCTTTTCCAGCCAATTTCTAAAATGGCAATTGTAAATAAATAATAATTAAAAAAAAAAAAGTTGACTGTGAGGACGACCACTTCCAGGACCTCTCCAACCTATATTGCCAATAAATTTGTAAAGTGTTAAATAACTTCTTTTTTAAATTACCATAATTCCCCATGAATAATATGCCTTCATCCATAATATGCAACCCTGAAATTGTGCTGAAAGTGTGTGTGGGGGGGGATGCTTCTATTCATCCATAATACGCACCCGTTGTTTGATAATCAAACCCTATAAATTGTACCTCTCCAATTTCATTACGGCCAGTATTTCCTACTCTTATTTTTAAAAAAATAGTTTCAAACATAGAATAATATTATTTTAATTTAGTTTTATGATGATTCTCTATTTTAAAGCAATGTTTTAAAGATTTTTTTTTTTTTTTTTTTTTGTGTGCATAATAAGCACTGCTGATTTTGCTTACACATTTTTTCTAAAAAATATACATGAGGAATTACAGTATTTTTTTTTTTCTTTTATGAATTTTATATATAACTGGTTGAGAAAATATTTTTCATTTAATTTTTCCAGTTATTTTTATATAATTTAAAAATCAGTTCTGAAAACCAGCTCCACTTGTTTGGCTCCAGATATTTGTGTGAGAAGTCATTCTCTGTGATGAACTTTAACATGAACCACATGAGGACAAGACTAAGTGACTCTCAGCTGCATGACATTTTGCACATCAAAACCACTGCCCTTGAACCAGACCTGGCCCACATACTGCAGTCCAGACCTCTGTATCACCTTTCACATTAGTGCATTAAATTTTAATAGCTCAAAGAATGCAAAAAATGGTTGGCTCTTGTGCATATTCATCTCATCAAATTTGGCCCTCTTTGAAAAAAGTTTGGACACGCCTGATTTCAGCAATCGTATTAGGTTGGCCAAAAAGTTTGAAATGCACATTACTGCTTTTGGTAGCTATCTCTACACAAACCTGTACCTGTACAAAGGCTGAGTATCATCTACCATGTATTCAACTGTGAAAGCAGAATAACATTATTTTATTACTCCCAAGCTCCCCAAAAAATTAAATTTCATGATTAAATGACTCCTAAGGAATTGATACGCTGTTAAACAAATTAATCTGATTCATCATGCCTTTTCAGTTATTGGGAGTTGTTGTTCATTCAAATTGTTTCTTTTTCCAAAATGAATCAAGGAATCCCTTTTAATCCCACTAGAAGGTGAGGGGAGGCAGTTGGTGTAATGGATAGTGGCTCCGATTGAGGAATCGGAGAGCAGAGTTCAAACTCCAGTCAAATCCATTACATTCACTTACTTAGGAAAGGTATCAATCCTCTTCTCCCTCCAGCTATGGATAAATAGCAGGACATACTGGGTTTTATAGACTTGGATGGTAACTGGTCTACCGCAGAAAGAAATGGCAACCTATTGTGGGTGGGGAATATGCCTTGTCAGTGATGTATTGAGAGATACATGATCGCCTAAGTGTGTATCACACATGGCACATAACTGACTGATGTGCTAATACCATTGGGAAATATACGAATCCTCTTCTTCTTGCCCTGCTATGGGTAAATAGCAGGACAGACTAGGTTGGATGGCAACTGGTCTACTGCAGAAAGTAATGGCAACCTACTGTGGGGGAGGGGGGATCTGTCTCGTCGGTCATGTATTGAAAGATAAATGATCGCCTAAGCATTTATCATGCATGGCTCATAACTGACTTAGAGGATGTAGTTGCATAAACGTAGGAAGTAAGTGCAGATTATGAGGATATGTAGGATATATAACAGTTGACCAAAGACTTGAAATGATTAAGATTGCAGTTATTGGGGTGGGGCTGCCTGAATAGAACTTCCTTCTTACCAATGGAATACAAAGGTTATGGGGGGAGGATTTGTCCCAGTGTATGCGGCATGGTGGATCTTAGCTGTGAAGGTCTGAACTGGGGAAGCTAATAAACATGGAAATGGTGATAGTAACAAGAGGCTTGTGATATTTCATTTGTGAAAAATGGGGCTATAGAGTGGAAGATAAAGATATTCATCACCCACATGGCTAGAAATTGAGGATTGGGTGTACCGCCAGCCCAGAGATGGCTCTTGTAAAGATCGCACACACACGCACATCATCGGAGGACGAATATTTTCTATAAAAAATTTCTCGGACATTCAGGCCGGTAAATGTTGTTTAATACTGTTTATTATAAACGGAGCATTTACTTAAATACTTGTATCTATAAAAAGAATGTTAAACTGTTAAACATAAAAATGTCTTTAAATAATTGTCGGACTTTGTCCATTTCATAATGTGTGACGTCATTTGTTTACATTTTATATGTCATGAGTAGTTATGTAGGTACGTGAAAGATTCATGGAAGATTGAAGTTTATAAGCAGTAAATTCGAGCTTGCCAACCGAACAATCCTCAGTGGCCGAATCGGTTAATGCACGTTAGGCTATATGACGGTTCCGTATAGGTTCGAATCCTGTCAGAGGACGAATATTTTCTATGAAAATTTCTCGGACATTCAGGCCGGTAAATGTTATTTAATACTGTTTATTATAAACAGAGCATTTACTTAAATACTTGTATCTATAAAAAGAATGTTAAACATAAAAATGTCTTTATATATATATAGTAATCTGTTGGTATAATCCAAGTGAGTCCTATTAACACAATATAGAATTTGAAATGTTAAAACTAAACACTCGGTATATTTTCATTAAACAGAGCAAATTTTCTTTACAATTGAAATTAAGATACTATTAGTTAATGACCATTTTCACCTACAAATTTTAATTTTAAAATTTGCAGGATTTTTCAAACTGTTTATGGTATCAGTTTGTAAGAGGAAACTGGTGATTTGGGTAAGCTGCCCACTCCTACCTCCATAATATAATTCCTGCAACGATGCCCTCTTTCTGTCATCTCTCCTACTCTGACCCCTATAATTCTCTCTCTCTCTCTCTCCCCCCCCCCAACTAACCAATCTCCTACAAACTGATACCATAACATTTGAAAAGTCCTGCAAATTTTAAAATTAAAATTTGTAGGTGAAAATGATCATTAACTAATGGTATCTAAATTCCAATTGTAAGGGAAATATATAATTATGCCCTTAAATTCCTTGAGGAACATGGGGTCACAAGATATTGTTGCGGTTTCTATAATGAGCCAGTTTTTTAAGTGAGTAGGCTGTTAGCCTACTGCACAACCTCTAACCTGGAGGATCAGTTTTGAAACCAGAGTTACCCTTCTCCTACACCAGTTGCCACGTAAGGCTATAGAACGTGGTCTGTCCTGCTATTTACCCATAGCTGGGGGGAGAAGAGGATTCATACCTTTCCCAAGGGTATCAGCACGTAAGTGAATGTAATGGATTTGACTGAAATTCGAACATGTATACACGTCTTAACATAATCTTTCAGTTTTTCAACATTTAAAATATTTTCATTCTAGCCCACTTTCCAACCCGGACTGAATAACTGAACATCTTTTTGTTTTTAAGGGTATCTTAAGGCATTTTTAAGGGCTTGTTGTTCTGTAGTGAAAATGTTGTGGTAAAAAATAAAGTTGAAGACATCAGTCCAAATGTAAATAATGACATTTTCTTATCGTAGAAATTCAGACAAGTCATGACTCATCAAATTTGGTGAGGACAGACAGGAAGTTTAATTAAAAATAAGCATATAAGCCTAGTGCACTGCAAGGACAACATTACTTATTTCTTGTAGCAAACCTCCTGCAAAGAAGCTTCCAGAGATTTTATACACTCTTATGATAATCTCTCTCACATTCTCTGTCTCTCTCTCTCTCACATTCTCTGTGTCTCTCTCTCTCTCTCTCACATTCTCTGTCTCTCTCTCTCTCTCTCTCTCACATTCTCTGTCTCTCTCTCTCTCTCTCTCACATTCTCTGTCTCTCTCTCTCTCTCTCTCTCACATTCTCTGTCTCTCTCTCTCTCTCTCTCTCACATTCTCTGTCTCTCTCTCTCTCTCTCACATTCTCTGTCTCTCTCTCTCTCTCACATTCTCTCTCTCTCTCTCTCACATTCTCTGTCTCTCTCTCTCTCTCTCTCTCTCACATTCTCTGTCTCTCTCTCTCTCTCTCTCACATTCTCTGTCTCTCTCTCTCTCTCTCTCTCACATTCTCTGTCTCTCTCTCTCTCTCTCTCTCTCACATTCTCTGTCTCTCTCTCTCTCTCTCTCTCACATTCTGTCTCTCTCTCTCTCTCTCTCACATTCTCTGTCTCTCTCTCTCTCTCTCTCTCACATTCTCTGTCTCTCTCTCTCTCTCATTCTCTGTCTCTCTCTCTCTCTCATTCTCTGTCTCTCTCTCTCTCTCATTCTCTGTCTCTCTCTCTCTCTCTCATTCTCTGTCTCTCTCTCTCTCTCTCTCATTCTCTGTCTCTCTCTCTCTCTCTCACATTCTCTGTCTCTCTCTCTCTCTCTCACATTCTCTGTCTCTCTCTCTCTCTCTCACATTCTCTGTCTCTCTCTCTCTCTCTCACATTCTCTGTCTCTCTCTCTCTCTCTCACATTCTCTGTCTCTCTCTCTCTCTCTCACATTCTCTGTCTCTCTCTCTCTCTCTCTCACATTCTCTGTCTCTCTCTCTCTCTCTCTCACATTCTCTGTCTCTCTCTCTCTCTCTCTCACATTCTCTGTCTCTCTCTCTCTCTCTCTCACATTCTCTGTCTCTCTCTCTCTCTCTCTCACATTCTCTGTCTCTCTCTCTCTCTCTCACATTCTCTGTCTCTCTCTCTCTCTCTCACATTCTCTGTCTCTCTCTCTCTCTCTCTCTCACATTCTCTGTCTCTCTCTCTCTCTCTCTCTCACATTCTCTGTCTCTCTCTCTCTCTCTCACATTCTCTGTCTCTCTCTCTCTCTCTCACATTCTCTGTCTCTCTCTCTCTCTCTCACATTCTCTGTCTCTCTCTCTCTCTCTCACATTCTCTGTCTCTCTCTCTCTCTCTCACATTCTCTGTCTCTCTCTCTCTCTCTCACATTCTCTGTCTCTCTCTCTCTGTCTCACATTCTCTGTCTCTCTGTCTCACATTCTCTGTCTCTCTGTCTCACATTCTCTGTCTCTCTGTCTCACATTCTCTGTCTCTCTGTCTCACATTCTCTGTCTCTCTGTCTCACATTCTCTGTCTCTCTGTCTCACATTCTCTGTCTCTCTGTCTCACATTCTCTGTCTCTCTGTCTCACATTCTCTGTCTCTCTGTCTCACATTCTCTGTCTCTCTGTCTCACATTCTCTGTCTCTCTGTCTCACATTCTCTGTCTCTCTGTCTCACATTCTCTGTCTCTCTGTCTCACATTCTCTGTCTCTCTGTCTCACATTCTCTGTCTCTCTGTCTCACATTCTCTGTCTCTCTGTCTCACATTCTCTGTCTCTCTGTCTCACATTCTCTGTCTCTCTGTCTCACATTCTCTGTCTCTCTGTCTCACATTCTCTGTCTCTCTGTCTCACATTCTCTGTCTCTCTGTCTCACATTCTCTGTCTCTCTGTCTCACATTCTCTGTCTCTCTGTCTCACATTCTCTGTCTCTCTGTCTCACATTCTCTGTCTCTCTGTCTCACATTCTCTGTCTCTCTGTCTCACATTCTCTGTCTCTCTGTCTCACATTCTCTGTCTCTCTGTCTCACATTCTCTGTCTCTCTGTCTCACATTCTCTGTCTCTCTGTCTCACATTCTCTGTCTCTCTGTCTCACATTCTCTGTCTCTCTGTCTCACATTCTCTGTCTCTCTGTCTCACATTCTCTGTCTCTCTGTCTCACATTCTCTGTCTCTCTGTCTCACATTCTCTGTCTCTCTGTCTCACATTCTCTGTCTCTCTGTCTCACATTCTCTGTCTCTCTGTCTCACATTCTCTGTCTCACATTCTCTGTCTCTCTCTCTGTCTCTCTCTCACATTATCTCTGTGTGTAAAATATATAATATATATATATATATATATATATATATATATATATGATAAAAATGTCTTTGTCATTTTTTTTTAAATCGCCATTTGATAGCTTTGTGTGTGATAATATTTCAAAAGTAATTTTTGAAAATGGCATTACTGTCCTATTTTCTTTGGGTCACTCAGTCAGTTCAAGGAGTAATAACGGATTATTTTTTTTTTTTTTAAATTTTTCAATCACTGTTAACCTTTGTATATGTGTCAACGTTTTGATGGATCTGTGCTTTGTAAATGTTTTTCTATCCCTGCTTCTGTCATTCAAGATTAAATATAAAATACTTGATGGGAACCCCTTAAATATATGCAGAAATTGAGTTCACAGACTTTTCCATTCTTCAGTCGTCTTCAAGTAAATTAGTTGAATAATAGGTAATGAATCCATAATTTTTGCAGGTCCATTAAGTACAAATAATGTTATCACCAAAGAAAAGTCTGGGAAAAGTTCATGAACTCTGTCAAAATCTTTTTTTAATCATTTCACACCCAGAATAGCAATAAATCCACTCAGACACAAGAGGTTATCGTGTGCGATAATATGAAAACCAAAATATTGAAAGGACACAAAATATTGATAAGACAAAAGATGATGATTGACATTTGATCTTCAAAAAATTGAAATGCAAAGTGAACTGCAATGTAAGAAGTGACAAGAATTCCACAAGTGAGAAATGCAAGAAAAACTGTTACCATGTAACTGATAGTTACATCTTTTGCTACTTCAACTGTAAAAATGGTTAATTACCAAAATCTAGTGCTGCACTTAAATGTTGAGAGACCAGAGAGGAAAGTTCATCAGAATAATTACCATGAAAGTATTTATGGAAAAGACACAAAGAAGCTATGTTACAGCGGTAGAAAAGTGACTGAAGCTGAGATGCCTGTTTTGATTTTATCAAGAATCTCTAAATACATAGCAAATGCACTAGACCAGCTGTGTCATATCAAAGTTATTCATAAAAATTGCATACTTTAAAAAGTGAGATTGCTTCCTTGTAGAACTTAGATTAACACAGTGTTAAAATGATAAAACAAATGCTTTCTAGATTAATGTTGCAGCTACAAGGTAACCAAAAAAGTTCTGTCCGTTTTTAAAGGAAAAAAAGAAAACGCTTCACAGTATGTGTAACTTATATTTAATCTTCGAAGTAATCGCCATCAGCATCCAGCACCTTCTGCCAACGTGTCTCCAGCTGTTCAATGCCCTTGCGGTAGAACTCGGGGGTTTTGACGCAAAGAACTCTGTGAGGGCTTTGCGCAAGTCTGCTTCTTTAGTGAAGGATTTCCCACGAAGATGATTCTCCAGGGAGTGCAAGAGGTGGTAATCGGATGGTGCAAGGTCAGGTGAATAAGGTGGATGGTACAAAGTCTCCCACCCAAGTTGCTGTATGGTATCCCTGACCACTCGCGCGACATGCGGCCTGGCGTTGTCATGGAGGAACAGCACACCTTTGCGATTCACCAGTGCTGGCTCCTTCTGGTGCAATGCCTGTTGCACACGTTTCAATTTCTGCTAGTATAGGTCTCCAGTGACCGTTTGGCCCATTGGTAGCAGTTCATAATGAACCACTTGACGATCTGTCCACCAGACACAAAGCATAATCTTGCGTGGGTGCATAGGCGGTCTTGTGGTGTGAGGGACAGCATCCTGACGAGACAACCAATGTCTAGAATGCTTGGGACTTTCGTACAGAACCCACTTTTCATCACTGGTAAGCACTCGATTGAATAAGGATGCGGTACGTTGGCGAGAAAGCAGCGATATGCAGGCTGCCACTCATTGTCCCTTGTGGACCTCCAATAGCGTTTGTGGAACCCACTTGCTCAGTTTGTACGTCTTACCTAGGCGGTGCAGGTGAAGTCTAACTGTTTCATCGGAAACGTTGAACTGTCTTGCAAGTTCACCACATGTTAGACTACTGTCCTCTTCAATGGCCGCCTTCAGGACTCCGTCATTCAAGACCTGTGGTCGTCCACTGCGAGGTTCATCATGGAGAGACAAATCTCCCGACTTGAATTTTCGAAACCAACGCCTTGCAGTACGTTCATCCACAGCACTATCCCCAAACGCTTGACATATGCGGCGACTTGATGCAGCTGCTGATAAGCCCACTTTGAAGTCATAAAGCAAACAGCCCCGAACGAGATCTCTAGACACTTCCATCCTTCTCACAGCTGTCCGGCTTATAACTGATGGCCGGGCATGGTGCGCATGTTTTTTATAACATCTGATGTTCCTACTTCCGGCTGTCCGAATTTGAAAACATTTGCTACACGCATTTCATATATATTTCAACTTCATTCAATGACTAATCAAAAAATGGACAGAACTTTTTTGGTTAACTTGTATCTTCCTCATTGTTGCCCTAAAAATGTCAACTTTTCTGATTTTAAGTGTCACTTTCATTTTCTTTAAAACTTCCTTTATGCCCACATGTTTAGTCAATTATATTCTCAGTATCCTTCTGTAGAAGAAAATTTCTGTTGTCTCCAGTTTCCTCTTCATCTGAGGAAATTGTGCAGCATTTGCTGCCATATAGAAGGATAGGATATTATGTAACATTTCAGTACATTTTTCTTTGTTTGTAATGAAATTTTCCTGTTTCTTTCTTTAGATTATTGGAAAGCATCTTTTTGTCTTCGGATTTTATTCACATTTTCCATGGTCTGTTAGAATACTTACCAGATAGTTCATTTCTGTGCTTGCTTGATTTAGACGCCTCCAATTGCCAGCTTGGGTGTTGTGCTGCCCCTTTTGCTAACAACCATACAATCTCTTACAATTAGTTTTTTTAATCAGTTCGCTTCAAGTAAGACAATGCTACTTAGACACACGAGGTTAGTGGGAGTGAAGAAACTGTAAAACCAATCCTAAACTGGAAACCAGGGATAAATTGCTATTCCTGTTCAAAAGACTAGGCAATAGTGTGAATCAGAAAATTGGTAAATCTATTTACTCCTAAGTTCCTCTATCGTCTGGTTCGCACTCCTCCCCTCTCCACCAATAGAAATAGATAGGTTCCTCTATCGTCTGGTTCGCACTCCTCCCCTCTCCACCAATAGAAATAGATAGGTTCCTCTATCGTCTGGTTCGCACTCCTCCCCTCTCCACCAATAGAAATAGATAGGTTCCTCTATCGTCTGGTTCGCACTCCTCCCCTCTCCACCAATAGAAATAGATAGGTTCCTCTATCGTCTGGTTCGCACTCCTCCCCTCTCCACCAATAGAAATAGATAGGTTCCTCTATCGTCTGGTTCGCACTCCTCCCCTCTCCACCAATAGAAATAGATAGGTTCCTCTATCGTCTGGTTCACACTCCTCCCCTATCCTTTTGAACAATCCTTTGTTTCCTGTTTAGGATTGGGTTTCCAGTTCCTTCTAAAGTCTGCTTCAGCTCAGTACTCCTAACACTTCTAATAGGAATTCACATTGTAATCTTTGAGTGGCTCTTGGTCTTCTTATTGGCTATAGATTAATTAAAAAAAAAAAAAAGTAAGAACCTAGGAATTTCCCATTTCCCTTGCATTGTTTTTCCTTCTGCCATAGTTTCGGGAATTTCATTGGGTTCTTTTTTTTTTTTTTTTTTTTTTTTTTTTTTTTTTTTTTCTTTTATGATCAGTTTCACTTTTCTTTTTCTTTTTCTTTTCCTTTTTTTTTTTTTTTTTGTGGGGGGTGGGTGGGGAGGTTGAAAATGAATACTACATAATCAATTATTTTTGGAGATAACAATTTTTACAGATACAAGACCTTACTATAATCCATAACTATAAGAAGTGATGTATTCCTACATTTTCGAAGAGCATTTGTTCATAAGTGACTGTAACTAACTCGACTGCATTCGTGCTCAGCTTTCAGCTTTCTCCTTTCGAACTGCCATCCATTACACAACTCGAACATCCCTCGCAGTTTTACTGACTGTGTCCTGATATCAACACAACTGGGAAGCGCATTTAAATGTCGCTCTCTCTCTCTCTCATCCTTTCACACAGCATTGTTTTCTATGAAGTTTTAGTGTTTAATAGAATTAAAATCAGCCATTTTGTTAGTCAGAATAAAATCTTTTCAGCCACCCAATTATTCATCAGTGTCTGTTCTTTAATAACTAAATGTTGGTGAGATTCTGAATTGTAACTACGAAGCAGTGAAAAGTATGAACGAGAGACGTTAGTTGTAATGTTTATTTGACATGAATTGTTTGAAGGCTGAGATGTAGGTAACTAGTAGAAAATGCAGTAGCCTTGAAATGTTTCTTTTTCTTTTCTTTTCCTTCACTGCTGCTTGACTGCTTTTGTGCGCGTTTCTCAGCACACGTTTTTCTTTGTCTCCATCTCCCCCCCCAACCCAAGTATCATTGACTGGTTGATATCATGATCATCTCCTTCATCCTTGTTATTGGTTGGATACTCTGTGCATTCGAGAGGATTAATAAAGAAAACGTGCCTTTTTAGCAAGTTTTCAACATGTCGGGGATTGGGGGGTGACCACCACCAGTTGTCCAATGTCCTTTACTTAATATAATACCAAAATACTTCAATGTATTTTGGATAGTTCATCCTGTTTTGATTCAGATATACATCTTAAAAAAAAAAAAAAAAAAAAAAAAAAAAAAAAATTAAGCAAACCAACCTTGTTGGTTGAATTTAACAATTTTCTTGAAGTGTGTGTGTGTGTGTGTGTATATATATATATATATATATATATACAAACACAGAAAAAAAAATTTTTTTCTTACTAAATAAAGTTCACAATTGTCTCACATTTGTGCACATAAAAAAGCCCAGTCGGATGAAATGCATCACACGGTTTTTCCATTTTTGTCAGACATTTTTCCCTCCATGAAAATCATTTTCTAATCAGTTTCTTGATGTTAAGATGAAATTTATCAAGGAAGACACCAGAGATATTTTTCCTACACAAGTACTTTCAAACTCCTCCATCTTTCTCAGGGGTAATTTACTCCCTGAGAATCTATATTCAATGAAACATGTTTGAATAAATATATATATATATATAAACTTCACTTCGGATTTTTGTGGGTATGTTTAACATACATATGCACAAAATAAATGCTGCTCTTACTCTATACTCCCCTCTCGGCATTTTTATTTTCAAAATATTAAACCCCCCAAACATCTGGAATTGGATTTATGCATTCTCTTTCTTGAGAATTGACAACAAAAGCATTAAATGCTATTTATTTTATTGGATTGTTTGTTTATAGGAATTTTATATTTACAGGTTTATCAAAAATATTTGACCCAACTGCAATGCAATATTATTTTCCATATTATAAAGAAATAACCATGAAAACAAATGTTTTTATTTATAACTTTATAAAAATGTCTGAAGAAAATTTAAATAAACCCATAATGACAACTCACTGTAATTATAAAATTCATTAAATCAGTTTTTCATTTATCTGGATTTATGCTTTTTTTTTTTTTTCCTAAAATTTTTGTCAATTCTTGAAAAAAAATTGTATAAACCCAGTTTCTTGTATTTGGGTTTTATTAAAATTCTAAAAACATTGTTGATGGAATATGAGATGGTATTATCGTATAAAGAGAAAACATGTTCTTTTGAAACCAATTCTTTTCTTGCATATGTTAAAATTTGCCAATTCTTTTTAAAATAAATATTTTCAAATAAAATTTGATTTGTAATAAACACATACTGTTGCATTTGGTTTTATTGCCTCATTTCAGTGTTAACCAAAATTTTTTTTATTGAGATTTTAATGAATTGCTTCATTTCATTCAAACATCAATCTTACCAGCACCATTGGTTTCTATTCATTTCTTTAGTGCTACTATAAAAAACAAAAAAAATTTTTTTTTTTTTTTTTTTTTTTTTTTTTTTGTAACTCCATTTTTAGAATTTATTTTAAAATGAATCCTTCATGTGAATTGGATTAAATAATTTTCAGAATTACTCCCACATTTGATTTTTAAAATGATCTGAGGTACAAATCAAGAAATCAATGATCTTAATGAAGTTTTTAACTTATCTGGTTAGTTCACTTTTCTTCCATTTTGGGGGAAAAAAATTGGTAAACATCACATGAAAAATGTAAGAAACCTAAGAAATAGCATCGTGACACATTTGGTTAAATGACTTTAATCATCTGACAAGCAGAAAACTGTTATGATTGATATTAGTAGAGTCTAGTAGGTTACTTTGAAGTTTACCAAAAATGGATGTTGCATGATTTGCTTTTAGAGAACATTCTGACATATATCTGCATAACTTAGAGAGAAAAAAAAAGTAATACTATAATTAATAAGTTCTTTTGTTAATTATCAGTTAATTTTACTACATAACTATAAATAGTGAAACAAATTCTCTATTCGTTGGAAAGATGAGAGAATGAAAGTTTGCTCAAGTAAAATCAACATTCGTTCTACAAAGGGATTTTTCTTTTCTAACTCTTCTCATGTCGGCTTTGTAGCTAACATAAGTACAAAAATTATATATTATGACCAGAAATACGTCTAAAGACACTGACCGATAACCATAACTCAGAGCTTCATCCCAAATCACCTTATCATAATCGTTGGATTGCCTGAAACTCTATTCCAGGTTAGCATCTCTGGATGTATTTTTTTTTTTTTCATTTGTCTTGTGGTTTCAGTTTTGGGTTTCTTTATAATTTAGGCATTGAGCACTGTTGTCTTTTAAGGTTGGTAGCTTTTTTTTTTTTTCTTTCTTCTTCCAACAGGCTTTGTATTGGCAGTGTTTGTTTTGTACTTTCCCTTACCTTTTAGTTAGTCTATTTTGAGATATATGATGCATGTGTGGGTCACTTCATGACAAGTTGAGGTCCACCTTAAACAAATTCCCACCCTTGGCACTTTCTTCTCTGATTTTCTTTCACCTTCAACCAACTCTTGCAAAGCCAAATGCCAATGGGGAATGGATGCTTTTAGTTTTGCACATTGGCTGCGAATATAGTCAATACCATCATCATAAAAGAAGCGATCGGTAAAAAAAATGAAATTCTTGGATATGAGATAAAACCGATTATGATAATGTATGCATATACATGCATTTGTGCATATTTTTCTTTTTTTAAATTGCTTTTTTTTTTCTTTTACATCAAGCAACCACTTTAGCTTCCTTTCTTTCACCATACGGTCAGTTTTAGATCCACAGGTGTAACAGGGTGTAATCAATTTCTATTTTTTCTCGGATTTAGTCATTTGCAGTGGTGTGCAGTAATATGAATCTATTTTTGGGGTTTGTGATGAAATTTGTTTGGCCTTGAAAAAATTGCATCATCCATGATTGCATTTGATTTTTATCACGTCCAGACACTATTGTCTCGACTGTCGATTAGTTGTCTTACGGCCATTGTCTGCAATGGACATTACTCCAAGGAAGCATATGAAAATTTTAACGTGGCATGAACGCACTGGCAGTAAGCAAATCAAAGTACTATAGACTGGCCTGGAAACTCTCCTGATTTAAATGCAGTCAAGAATCTGTAGTCGATCTACAAGGAACAACTTCATGGAATGGACATACAGAGTACTAACATGTGCACTGGGTCATGTTTCATTGGAAGAATACAAAAAAAGTAAATAATAATGGAATTATTTTGTTTCAATTAATTTGCACAAGGGCGTATATGTATTGACAATAAGATTAAGTAGCAATTTAAAATAAAAAATTTCAAGCTTCAGCATCTTTCATTTTAAGAAAAGTGAGTATTTATTCATGTTCTTGCTTTAATAAATAAGAACAAGATTATTGAAAATGAATGTCTGCACAATGCTGCAATGCCATTTTGGAGAAGGAATCTTTGATATTGACCAATATTGTTGACTCTGCAACTACATTTCTTGTCTGGATTGCTCTTTGTTCTTTAAACAAATTTCTTCTACAATGACCAATCAAAAATCCCTTCTCATAAAGACTTCATTTATAAAATCGAAAATGTGTAAAATAATAAATTCTAAAAATAAAAACACCTGGTTTAGTCCTAAAATCTAATGAATTAATTAAATCAACAAATTTAATAAAATATTCAGCTTTTTTTGTGTGTATAAGCACACAATGTAAAGAAAAATATATAAAAATCCCTGTGTTAAGGGGATTCCTTAAAATCACAATGTTTCAAAGCCTACCATTATAAACTTCCTTCCAGTATAAAAATACATTCTTTGCCAAAGTAACTTGCATTGTGCCCTTTTATATAATAAAAAAAAAAAAGCTAAACTACTTGACAGTTTGCAGTGAACAATTTCCAGTCTGACTCAGATATGCATAACAGGAAATATCAACTCTGGCATGGTTGGAAAATGTCTACATTTCTATTTTTTAAGCGAGGAATTTCCAAGTTCAAATAAATGTTTGTTTGGTCAACACTTTCTCTGTGGATGTGAACTAAGCAAAAATTGACCTATACAATCTCATTCTTGACTATCACTTTTGATGTCTTTCTATAAGACTGAACACATTATTTCTGTCTGAATTTCTAGGATGAGGAGATATCATTATTTACATCTTGACTATTTTCCTCATCTTTGTTATCACAACATTTCGACCATTATGCCCTTCGACCTTCATCAGGTGTATATCAATCCTGGTAACCTACAAGGAATTCCAAACAGAACCTTTCTTTAATCTACAAAGGTAGTCTGTTCTTGTCTAGTGATATCTCGTTTAGTTCTTATATTTGCTACTGCTCTGATGACTGGGTGGGGGTGTACAAACATGATAACAACAATAACAAAGATGAGGGCAGTAGTCTGTATGTATATTATTTTTTTCTTTATAAATTATTCTCCTGCTACCTTATTTGCTATTTTGCTTTTGTTTCTAAAAAAAAAAAAAAAAAAAAAAAAATTCTCTTCTATATGGTCTGTCCCTTCAGAATGTGGACGATCATGGCTTTCCACAGCTTCCTAACCTTTGTAGCTCTTCACAATGTTTGTCTTTATCCCTCCCTATTTTGCCGTTCATTTACATAAGCTCATTAGATAGGTGTTACTTGCTGTTTCTAACTTTTGTGCTGTTAGATGGCTTCGCTTGTCACTTTCACTATTTCAAGCAAACCTTGTTATCACTTCCAAAAATGCTCATTATATTGGAGACTTTGTAGACACTGGTACTAGTAGTAATGCCTTCCAATAATATATGCACTAGTAATACTGGTTCAAGTAGTAATTGCCAAATAGTATAATAATCAGAAGAGAATTGTAATCTGTAGAGAGTGAACATATAGCAATGGTGGATAGACAAGAAGAGTGAACAGTGATCGTATAGTCATCACACTACTTCAATTTTTTCACTTCCTTTATGATCATGTGATCTACTTAATAATAGAATTGCACATGTTACTCACTGGCGATCTAGTTTCAAACCAGTGTTGGCATTGACACTTACTCTTATACAACACTATCTGTCCTTGCTTTAAATATATCATTCTCCAGGCTTCCTTTTCTCATTAGGCATCCCATATATTTCAACTCTGATTCTAAGAACAAGTTTTCTTTCTGTTCAATTCTTCTTAAAACTTCCATGTTGCTCATATGTCCTGTCTATGGTATTCTCAACATCCTTCTTTTGAATTACGTGTTGCCTCAAATCTCTTCATCTTTTTTCCAGCATTGACTTGTAGCAGTTCAACAGATTTTCTGTTCCTTAATACTCTATCTTTTGGTCAGCATCTGTCTTTATATTCACATGACTTTGTATCATATTTTGTCATCTCTTAAACCACTTCCCAGATAAGAATTTAAAAAAAAAAAAATTCCTGCTGTATTTATTTCTCTTCATTCTCTATTAATATTCTATGAATAATGTATAAATCCTAAGTGGAAAGATTGGGTTATGTGAACTTATTTGGCCATGGCCAGACGGAAGTAGTTGTATTTTTGGTAAACTCTGCTTATCAACATTTTTAAGTTTAAAAACTTTACCAGGAAAAACAAACAAACTTTACTCTTGTGTAATGTTTGTTTCATAAGCAATAAAAAGGCTTCAGAAGCGACACTAAATTCCAGATTTAGTTTCGCATTCTGACAAAGTTCAGACCTCAAGTGTATTTACTGAAAGCATTTTAAGAATTTAAAAAAAAATTATCTTCAAGAATATCTCCATTAATTTGTGTTGAAATTTGGTATGCTATTTTATATATCTTATCAAAAGCAGAAATTAGCTGCACAGTCAGAATAAAATAATTCTTGACTGAAAAGAAAAAAATCAGCTTAGCATAAATCTTGAAGGAATTTAAAAAAAAAAAAAAAAAAAAAATATTTGAAAGGTCAATTTTCTCTGGAAAGCAAGAAGGGAAATTTTGTGTCCTATGTTGGCATGTTGTGAAATGCCAATTCTCATTTGTCACTGAAGTTAAATGACATTAAGCCTAGCTGGGTGACTGCTCGGGAATACCAGGTGCTGTAAGCTTGTGTGTGTGTGTTGGGGGGGGGTGTAATGGATAATGGCTTGGAATGAGCTTTGTTATATGCAAATACCCTTGGGAAAGGGATGTATCTACATCTTCTCCCCCTCATCTATGGGTTAATTAGTAGGAATTGTATCAATAAATCATTTAGAAAAAAATCTTAGTCTAAAAATATTTTCTGGTTTTAAATAACCTGCTAAAGTTTTATTTTTGAAATTTTCTTTTTTTCCTTTTTTTCCTTTTTTTCCTTACTTATCAATCAGACCATGTCAGTATGTCCTCGTTCACATATTTACAGTAGTAAATACTGTATGTTGGTCTGCAGTTGGAGATTCGTCTCCAGCTGTACTAATTAAACTCTCAGCCTCGTCTGGGGATCCTTTCTGCCCAGAGGCAATGTTGAAGGGCAGAATCTCATCTTGGGGAAACAGCTACCCAACCCTGTTTTATTCGGGGTCAACAGAGAATCTTTGGCCACACATACAGGCTCAGATACCAACATTAAATTCGGCCTTGTGCGACATCTTAATGTGTGGGGCAGTTGGTAAATATCCTGCAGTTGGAGATCCATTGTGGAATTCACTTGGATCACTTTTAGC
>OZ038493.1:85448712-85451212 GCA_964036315.1 Acanthosepion esculentum
AACACCACCAGTGTTGTTTTTGATAACCAGGAACTTCATTCTGTCTTAACACTGTTTTTACAACTAATGCATCTGTAAAATTGAGTTAGAGCTGTATATACTTGATCTATCCATAACATGTGTTTTGACCATCCTATGAAACATCACATGACATAGCTCAGGTAATATAACAAAAAAAAAAGGTTAATTTCAGCATCTCATACTCTTGAATTAGGCAGTTTGTGACAGATGGTAGAGTATACAACTCCTATTTTAAATCTGATTACAGACTATTTGAAATTTAAACTGACAACACCAGCCACTTCACATAAACCTACCCCCCCACCAAAAAAAACGGAGGGTATAACATCAAAGCCTTTAAAAATAAAAGGGAAATTTCAGAAATAGTCCAGATTGATGTTAGTAAATCTTTGATCAAAGCAACATATAGAAATCAGTGTTATATCTTCAAGCTGAAGCACATCAGACCATTGCAAGAATAGCTAGAAGGAAAAAGATCCACCCATGAGATGAAAATCCTGCGTTGAAAAAAAAAAATGATACAAGTCAGCAACAGACAGAAGAGGAAGAAATATGTCAGGGAAAATATGAAACAATTAACACAGAAAAATTTAAAAAAATATTTAACACTCTGTCCTTGCATGGAATATTGCTGTCATATCTGGTCTGGTGCTCCTGCTGTTCATTGTGAGGTTCTTGACAAAGCACAGATGAATATGCAAGATGATAGGTCCTGGTTTGGCATCTAGTCTACAAACGCTATCCCACAGATGTGGCATGGCCTCCCTCTGTCTCCTCTACAAATATTTTCATGGAAACTGTTCCAACGAGCTACTTTCACTGGTTCCCGGTCTGCATGAATATAAATGAGCTACCAGGTTGGCATCTCTGTCCCACCCTTTCACTGTTAAAATGGTTAAATGTAACAGTCTCTTCTCAAACAGCTTCTTCTGCACTTCCTGTCTGTGAAACTCCCTTCCCCTTACTTGCTTCCCTGATGACTATAATCTTCAAATATTCAAGTGTAATGTCAATCAGCATCTCACACCCTGAGCTTGTTCCCCGTGCTTCTCTGTATCCTTTCCTCAAACACACCTCTTGTTCTCAATCCTCTGTAACCCCTTGCATGCTAGTGGCACACCTACCTTGCTTGGGGTGAATTGCTTTTTTTTTTTTTTTTTTTTTTTTTAAATGAATATATCCAGAAAATTGGAAATGAAATTAATGAAGCAACATAGACAATGTGGTAAAATGAAGAAAAGCAAGAAACCAAAAAATGTATAATCAAAACGAACACACAAGAATTGTGCTGGTCTCAAAAAAGCACACCAAACAATGAACCAACCAATGAGGAAATAAGAAAAAAGAAAAAAGTATTATAAAACATCACTAGAAATTGAGGCTGAATATTTGAAAAGGGCTTAATTTCTTCCCAATTTCATTAAGTTTCTCAATTTTATTAAGGAAGTTTGGAATCTGAAACATCTCAAAAAAAAAAAAAAAAATAAAAAAATAAAGGTGGGGGTTGTGGGAGAGGGTTGTATATTAATGCTGTGTGGAAACAGACGGAGCTCTCAATATCCTCACATATACAGATGTATGTCAATTGGTTCTATCATGATGAAAGTATTAATGGACATTATATTAATTCACTAGGCTCTCATCATTTTATGAAAGTCAACTCCTCACAACTCAGTTTGGTTTCCTGCTGGCAAGGGATGTAATAATGGCTTACCTCTCTAACAGTAAATTGTATCCATGCCATGTTGACCTCACAACAGCATATAACCACATCAAAAATTTTTCTTCTCATCCATTAGAAACTGCCTTCTAAGTCTGAAATCCACTAAATGCATTGACCTAATAGAGGAACTTTATCCATCCACAATATCTTGCATGTCTGCCGAAGACCCAATATGGAAATATCTCTAACCTTCTCGGGAGTACGACAAGGAGGAAACAAAAGCTCCAGTCAGTTTCATCTATTACAGATGATGCCCTTTGCATTTACACAGATGTGAAGAGATGGACACTAATCATTTAAGCATTCCGTACACCTCCCAAATGAATTGACTAATAGAAGACCATGATCATGCTTTCCCTTCTGGGGCCAAGGTACTGATGATTGTACCAAAGATGTGGCTATTCATAGTTGGCATAATAATAATAAAAAAAAAAAATCAACATCCTCTACTAAGTGTTCCAAGAAAAAGGGCTCAAAATAAGCATTTTCAGGATTAGTAAATACCAAGCACTTCAAATACTCTGATTTAGCGATCAGTTATGATATAGTGGATAAGGGAATTGAACATAGAATAAGCTAGAGGTAGTTTCACTGAAAACCACAAATTGATACAAAGCTGAAATATTTACCTGAAAACAAGTTTGTTCTTATATTGCCTCATCAGATCAAGATTTTCATTTGGATGTCATGCATGGCACGAAGCCCATTCAGAAATATCAGAACTATTAGCTGTATACAACTGCTTTCTATGATCAA
>OZ038493.1:85456212-85531212 GCA_964036315.1 Acanthosepion esculentum
TCGAGATATTTTAATGTGTGATGACAGTTAATTATTTTCTCCCTTGCAAAAAAGACGTGTTTACTTTTTTTTTTTTTTTTTAAGGTTGCCAACTGTTAGAATGCCAGAATTGCAAAAGGCTTAAGCAAAAGCAAAGGTGATGCATTTACCTGATATTTAGCGTCTACTCGCTTTCCATTTTTACTTGCAGAATGTGGTTGATGGGAAAATTTGTGAGTTAAGCTTTTGCCACTAGAAAGCTTTCGTAAGCAAATTGGATGTAATCTGTTTGTATGCACAGATCATTCAAATTATCCACATTTTTAGGTCTGCAAAGGAAGACAGACTGAAGAACGATGCATAGAACTGGTCATAAATGTGTAACCTGATAGCCAAGACTGTTCTGTTCATGTCAAAACTAAATGTATCGCTGTAGGTGACAGATGGGCTCCTCTTCCAGTCACACATGAACAGGACATGTGAACTTTTAAGAGGACATCTCTGCAATTTGGAAATAGAATACAAAGCAATTCATATTTTAATAATAAAAATGACACTTTAAAGTTTTTAATCGTTTACCAATTTATTTGCGAAAACAAATATTCTTAATTTCCAAGAATTTTACCAAATATCTTTAAAAATGCATCCCTCTGTCAATAATCTTTAAAATGTCCTGATTGGGGGGAGGGAAACTAGCTGGCTTGTGGCCAAATACAGTCTGTTGCAACCCTGTTCTAACTTAGCAAGGATTTGACAGTCTTCCCCCCCTCTTTTTTGCCCCCCCCCCCCCCCCGATAAGAATTATAGAGATTGTAAAGATGATATTTAACTACAATCTATGGAAAAGGAATGCATCACCTACAATGTGTGTTTGTTTTTTTGTTTTTTTTTTGTTTTTTTTGTCAAAGGTCATTATGGCTTCTTTAACACTTTAGCATTCAACACACACAAAGCATGCCCTGAAAATATCGGCTCTCAGTCTCTGTCTGTGTGACTTCCTGCATTATTTGCAATGATGACATTATAGCAGAGTATACATGGGTTACAATGGGTTGAACATTGAGTGCCAATATTTACAGGGCAGCATTGGGCATGTTGAATGCTAAAGGGTTAATATGTAGAAATTACTGTGACATTTAAGGGAAAGATAGTGACCCTACTCCTAGACTGCCATTCAAGTCTAGAGAGTTCAGTCTACACTGCTATTTAAACGATAGCTGTGGTGAGAAGAAATGGGTTCCTGCTTTCCTAAGAGTATCAATGTGAAAGTGGACATCGTAAATTTAGTCAGAATTTGAACCCAGCTTTCTGATTTCACTGATTGTGCCAGTAACTGTTGTGTTACCTGCCCAAACTAATCAGCCATAATTATATATGGGCTTGTGGCCGAGTGGTTAGAATGTACACATTCTGACCATGAGGATCCGGGTTCAAATCTCACCATGGTTGATTTGTCTGGAAGGGGGACAATCCCAGCATGTGGCACCTTTGGAAAGTGTCTGAAAACCATACCATGGGTTGACCGAAGCCTTCCGAGTGAAATTGCATAGACAGAACACATGGGGCCATTGATAGCTGTGCTCGGACAAAGTCACAAGTCATTGTGACCAAGAGTTTGAGTGTGTTGGTGTTCAGATTGTTGATCATTCTAGATTACATGCTCTCTCCCAGAAACTGTAACTATGGTCTGCTCAGCATAGTTGAGTATAAACCACAGGTTGGCTCTGGGTGTTGAACAAACCCAAATGTGCCTGAGAGTCTGTAATAGGGATTGGCTAGCTGCTCTAGTAGACAGGTATCCTCATATACAAGTAGCCAGTTATTATTATCATTATTATTATTATCATTATTATATATTGGAAAGGGATGAAAGCTTCTTGGCTCAATTTACTTTCCAGCCTTGACAGTTCAAAATCATTTCTATGATCTACAGAGAAAGACTTATTCTCTACACAGCACAAATCTCTTTTCCCACATATATACCACCTACATGGTAAATATGGAAATTTTTTTTTTTTTTTTTTTAGTACCACCAGTTCACATTTACAGCTTGGGCATGCCATGTAATTTTCTGGCATCAAAATGTCCTAATTTTTTTCTGTATTCCAAATATAAACATTCAAACATTTTTTATTCAAACAGCTTTTCCCCAAGAACTACATCATGTAACTGACCCCCACAGGGATCCTTCCCTAAATACTACAATCTTAATCTCGTCAAGTCAATTATGGGTTCACTTACTATCATTCATGTCACTGCACCTCATTAATCATTACCATTTTAACATGAACCTTCAACCTTGAGTGGCTCTCGAGTCTTGTATCAGATGAATTCTAGTATCAAGAAAAAGTGCTTCCCAAATTCTTAAGTATCCATATTATTTTCAAAAATGTGTTTTGATTGAACCCAAAACTCTTCAGTGGTTCCTTTTATTTTGATGGTTAGAATATTTTTTGAGGATTCTTTACTATTGTAAATTACCAAAATAATGCTGCCAATCTAGTATCAGTTCTTTTATTTTTCAAAAGAAAAATGAAGACCTGACCAAGCAATTTAATGAGAATTAGTTTTGTACCTTCAATGATGATCAAATTTCAAATCTAAATTTCTCTGCCATTTAAAATACAGGTTGAGCATCGTTTATCCAAAAACTTCTAAAATCTGAAAGTTTTTCAGGTGCTGACATGACTTTTCACAGATGGAAAATTTCAGAAAGTGCCAGGAAGGTTTCTAGGTACAGATGTAAGTGATCTCCATCTGCTCTTAGATAGGGGGGGGGGTCTCCAGCCCAGCTACATAGCCTATATTGATGCAAGTTTTTTTTTTTTTTTTTTTTTTTTTTTTTTTTTGTAGCAATCATCAGAGAAGAAACACCTTCAATTGTGGATTATTTACCAGGTTTCATACTCGGTAATGATATTCAAAATGTCAAAGTCCTGCATTTATATATTTTTGTAACAAGTGATCATGTCTTTTTGTACATGTACAGAACGTTACAAAACCTTATTTTTATGTGAAATCTTAATTTCTCCTACAAGAGTCTTCAGAACTTGTATAAATATTTACTAACCTTAGTCCAGACAAAGGTTGAGAAGATGAGCTTTTACTGAATCTCGGATACTTTACTACAGAGCTTTTTTCATTTTGAGTCAGACATTGTTTGATGTAAAATGTTTGAATGATTATCACATTACAATTTATTGAATGCTAAGCACCAGCACAAAGTATGTGTATATACTCGTTATATATAACATGAGGGTGCTATATGACTACTAACATTAAAAGTATTAGTTGATAGTACAGGTTGAGCATCCTTTATCCGAAAACCTCCAAAATCTGAAAGTTTCTCAGTTTCTGACATGACTTGCCACAAATGGAAAATTTCAGAAACCACTGAGAGGGTTCCTTGGTGATGTGTAGCTGTTCTAAGTGACCTCATCTGCCCAGGGTGAGAGTTCTCCAGCCCAGCTATGTAGTCTACATTTGGTGCTAATTTCTTTTTTTGTTAGCAATCGTCCCAGCAAAACCTTTGCTCATGGATTACTTACCAGGTGTTTTTTGCTCAGTAAAATATTATTCAAAATGTCAGTCCTGCATTTATATATTTTTTTTGTAAGTAGTGTTCATGTGTTTCTTTTCTTTTCTTTTTTCTTTTCTTTTTTCTTTTCTCTTTTCTCTTCTCTTTTCTCTTCTCTTTTCTTTCTCTTCTCTTTTCTCTTCTCTTTTCTCTTCTCTTTTCTCTTCTCTTTTCTCTTCTCTTTTCTCTTCTCTTTTCTTTCTCTTCTCTTCTCTTTTCTCTTCTCTTTTCTCTTCTCTTTTCTTTCTCTTCTCTTTTCTCTTCTCTTTTCTTTCTCTTCTCTTTTCTTTCTCTTTTCTTTCTCTTCTCTTTCTCTTCTCTTTTCTCTTCTCTTTTCTTTCTCTTCTCTTTTCTTTCTCTTTTCTTTCTCTTCTCTTTCTCTTCTCTTTCTCTTCTCTTCTCTTTCTCTTCTCTTTTCTTTCTCTTCTTTCTCTTCTCTTTTCTTTCTCTTCTTTCTCTTCTCTTTTCTTTCTCTTCTTTCTCTTCTCTTTTCTTTCTCTTCTCTTTTCTTTCTCTTCTCTTTTCTTTCTCTTCTCTTTCTCTTCTCTTTTCTTTCTCTTCTCTTTCTCTTCTCTTTTCTTTCTCTTCTCTTTTCTTTCTCTCTTCTCTTTTCTCTCTCTCTTCTCTTTTCTCTCTCTCTTCTCTTTTCTCTCTCTCTTCTCTTTTCTCTCTCTTTTCTTTCTCTTTCTCTCTCTTTTCTTTCTCTCTTTTCTTTCTCTCTTTTCTTTCTCTCTTTTCTTTCTCTCTTTTCTTTCTCTCTTTTCTTTCTCTCTTTTCTTTCTCTCTTTTCTTTCTCTCTTTTCTTTCTCTCTTTTCTTTCTCTCTTTTCTTTCTCTTTTCTTTCTCTTTTCTTTCTCTTTTCTTTCTCTTTTCTTTCTCTTTTCTTTCTCTTTTCTTTCTCTTTTCTTTCTCTTTTCTTTCTCTTTTCTTTCTCTTTTCTTTCTCTTTTCTTTCTCTTTTCTTTCTCTTTTCTTTCTCTTTTCTTTCTCTTTTCTTTCTCTCTTTTCTTTCTCTCTTTTCTTTCTCTCTTTTCTTTCTCTCTTTTCTTTCTCTCTTTTCTTTCTCTCTTTTCTTTCTCTCTTTTCTTTCTCTCTTTTCTTTCTCTCTTTTCTTTCTCTCTTTTCTTTCTCTCTTTTCTTTCTCTCTTTTCTTTCTCTCTTTTCTTTCTCTCTTTTCTTTCTCTCTTTTCTTTCTCTCTTTTCTTTCTCTCTTTTCTTTCTCTCTTTTCTTTCTCTCTTTTCTTTCTCTCTTTTCTTTCTCTCTTTTCTTTCTCTCTTTTCTTTCTCTCTTTTCTTTCTCTCTTTTCTTTCTCTCTTTTCTTTCTCTCTTTTCTTTCTCTCTTTTCTTTCTCTCTTTTCTTTCTCTCTTTTCTTTCTCTCTTTTCTTTCTCTCTTTTCTTTCTCTCTTTTCTTTCTCTCTTTTCTTTCTCTCTTTTCTTTCTCTCTTTTCTTTCTCTCTTTTCTTTCTCTCTTTTCTTTCTCTCTTTTCTTTCTCTCTTTTCTTTCTCTCTTTTCTTTCTCTCTTTTCTTTCTCTCTTTTCTTTCTCTCTTTTCTTTCTCTCTTTTCTTTCTCTCTTTTCTTTCTCTCTTTTCTTTCTCTCTTTTCTTTCTCTCTTTTCTTTCTCTCTTTTCTTTCTCTCTTTTCTTTCTCTCTTTTCTTTCTCTCTTTTCTTTCTCTCTTTTCTTTCTCTCTTTTCTTTCTCTCTTTTCTTTCTCTCTTTTCTTTCTCTCTTTTCTTTCTCTCTTTTCTTTCTCTCTTTTCTTTCTCTCTTTTCTTTCTCTCTTTTCTTTCTCTCTTTTCTTTCTCTCTTTTCTTTCTCTCTTTTCTTTCTCTCTTTTCTTTCTCTCTTTTCTTTCTCTCTTTTCTTTCTCTCTTTTCTTTCTCTCTTTTCTTTCTCTCTTTTCTTTCTCTCTTTTCTTTCTCTCTTTTCTTTCTCTCTTTTCTTTCTCTCTTTTCTTTCTCTCTTTTCTTTCTCTCTTTTCTTTCTCTCTTTTCTTTCTCTCTTTTCTTTCTCTCTTTTCTTTCTCTCTTTTCTTTCTCTCTTTTCTTTCTCTCTTTTCTTTCTCTCTTTTCTTTCTCTCTTTTCTTTCTCTCTTTTCTTTCTCTCTTTTCTTTCTCTCTTTTCTTTCTCTCTTTTCTTTCTCTCTTTTCTTTCTCTCTTTTCTTTCTCTCTTTTCTTTCTCTCTTTTCTTTCTCTCTTTTCTTTCTCTCTTTTCTTTCTCTCTTTTCTTTCTCTCTTTTCTTGTACCTGTACAGAAGTAAAAAATATTATTTTTATGTGAAATCTTAATTTCACCACATAATCTGTGTGTGCATTACATAACTAGCGTCATTATCTGTATGTATGCAAAATTTATTAAATCTATATCTATAATTCTCAGTGTGTGATTGGGTGTTTATGCATTTCCAGTTTTCATCTGATTTTGATGAAATTATTTTTGTTTGATAGATAATTCTTCAGTGCTGGTTTTGAGTCCAAATTTGTTGGTAACAATGGCCCTCCACTACTTCCTGTCCATTATAACTCTCAGCAAAGTTTTACCATTTACTATCTATTCTTGGATATATATCTTTCATAAAAACTTTAATAAGAATAGTTTAAATTATTACAATAATATTATTTATTATATAGTTCCCTTTTCAGGGTCAACCCCCCCCCCAACATTCAAAATGTCCCCCCCCCCCGGACAATGTGACTCGGTTGCACCCAAATGTTGTTACTGATATTGATTTTTTTTTTTGGGGGGGGGGTTGTCTTTTAAACCTAAACGGCTCCAAATGAAATGCAAAAATTCCCAGTAATGAAAGACCCAGTCAAAGACGGGTTAGTCTGCTAGTGTTACATAAAACTGCCTTAACAGTATGTTATTTATATAAAACCACGTTCGGGGTATATGTCTCAGCTGTTATGAAACGTAAATGGATATTGTGTCTATGCTCGGCTTCCATTCCCAAGCTGCCTAGTTTTATAGATGTTACATACAAAGTAAATGTGTATTCCAAAAATCTGAAAACTGAAGCACTTCCGGTCTACAAAATTTTGAATAAAGGATTCTCAATTATAGTAAATTTATTAGAAAATATTTAGTTTATATAGTGTGTCATAAAAATGGCTTCAAAGATCTGTACATTTTGTCTTATACCCTTTTCCTGTCACCGAGGCTTATTGTCAGACAGAAGAATTAGGTCTTGCAATATTTCAATTTGATTCATATTGTATGTTTTTTTTTGTTTTGTTTTTTTTTTTTTTTTTTTTTGTTTTAGTTGAATGACAGGCCAAAAATATTTCTACAAAATTTAAGAAAAGAAAAAAAACTTTTAAAAATTTTATTAGCGAATAATTTATGGCAAGTTCAATGAAATCTTATTATCTGGAATTTTTAATATAAAAAAAAAGTTTTTGTCTCTAAACTTTTATTGCTCAGCCCAGGGTTGGTGTTATCCAGATTGAGTGAAAATGTATTATTCTAATGTCTTATTTCAAACTCGGTCAAATTGTGCGTCTGCATGTGCTTGTATATATTAAATGACACAAGTACATATAAATCGCTCACAAAGAAACGCATACACCTGTACAGTACATATGCGAATGCAAAGTCGCATGCAGACAATCAACATTTTTTTGTATAATATAGATTATCAACAGGTCCTTTTAAAAATGAACCTTAACAGAAAAACAAAAACTCTATATTTGACCTTTTCATCCTCATGATTTCTGTTATTTATTTTTATTTTTTTAATATTTAAAAAAAAATATCAGTTTCTCTTGTTTTATTAATTTCCTTTTAATACCTATAAACTAACAAATTAGCATTTTCTTTTTCAACTTTTAAATTAAATAGCAAGTCATTATCCCTTCTGATTCATTTCTAGAATTTTCTTTTTCTTTCAAAGAATTTCCTTTCTTGAAAACATTTCCCTTCAGCTAGAAATAATTTTTGAGAGAAAAAAATTTAACTGGTTTCCTCCTTTCGTTCAAAGACCTTGTCTGCTTCATTATTGAGGAATTTTTCACTAATGTCAAAGTTCAACTTAAAGTTATTTGAGGGCAGGTCTTCATTTTGTCATTCTCAAAATTAGTGTCTCTGAAATTGTCTATCTGCAATTGTGTGTGTGTGTGTGTGTGTGGTTACATTTTTGTGTATTGTTTGTGAATTTTGTTTGAATTTTAAAAAGGATGTATTAATATTAATTCTAGATATCTGACTTGTCTTTATCTTATTTGCCCCCCATACCCCACCCTGTTAATAGGAAATAAGTGAAAAAATGTGGTGGAAATAGTTGTGTGTATGGCAGAGTGAAATTGTTAGTTGTAACCACAAGTTCTCTGCTAAAAATTTCTTCTGTTGTACTTGACACTTGTGGAACTCTTCCAGATTTCCTATCAACTACAATCTTCAAAAACTTAAATGCAATATCAATCATCATCTGTCGTCTTGAATCCGATTCTTTTATCATTCTCTCTGTTTCTCGCACTCTAACACTTTTTAAGCTTCCAGATTGCAAATTTTCTGTTTTGCACTCACGGCATAGCATAGATGAAGTGAAGTTAAAGGAATCCCTACAATTTTTATGTTACATCAAAGAAATCTACTTTTAATAATGACCAACATTTGGTGCTTTGGCACAATGTGTAATGAATTTATATGTGGAAAGTGTTTAATAAATTGAAACAAGCTACATGTTTGCTCAGAGTAATAAACTTTTAATAGCAACCAAAAATTATGACTAATAATGAGAAATGCTTGGTGTTCTGGGGAATGCATCAAGTGTATTTCTACATAGAAGCTATTAAGATTGTACAAATACTGGACATAAAAGTGGGTGGAAAAGTTGTAAATTGAATATTAGTTGGTATCAGTTCTCTGAAGAAAATCAGGCCTGTATCAGAAAAAATGGCTATCATAGTTGGGTTTTTTTTTTTTTTTGTTTTTTTGGGTTTTTTTTGTTGGGGGGGGTTGTTTTTTTTTTGTTTTTGTCGTTTTGTTTTTTGGTTTCTTTGGGTTTTGGGTTTTTTTCTTTTTTTTTCTTCTTTTTTTGCAAATGAAGTTTTCTAATCTTGTACAAAAATAACGTTTTGTGTGTAGTTAAAATAGCTTAACCACAATGAACCTGTCTAATATTTTTTACTCAATTTCATGTGAAGATATTTGGCAAGCTAATAAGAAGCTGAAGAGCACCTGTTGAAGTGAGCGAAATAAATCTTTCCATGTGGAAAATAAGAGGCTCAAAGAACAAGCTCTAAAATTCAATTTGTTTTGATTGAATACGAACCATTTTCAACCGCTGAATTTCAAAGATGTTTCTGAAAAACGTCTGTATTCTTCAATCACATGAGATTATTTATCCCATTTGTTATTGCTATAAAACCATTATATCTAATTGCTACACATGTTCGGGTAAACACCCTTGTTAGGTTGTTTTTTTTTGTTTGTTTTTTTTTTGTTAAACATTAATGTATGTCTACCAGCCTAAGCAATCAATAGCCTAAAAGAAAAATGTGCCTTTTGTAAGAATTGAACCTGTGTCCCACTTATATTAAAGTGATCAACTTAAAGGCAGCTGAGCTTTAGACTATTCAGCCTTTAAAACTTCAAAGCAAAGCACAAATTATCATTTTTAAGTACACGTCTCTCATTGTTTACCTTTTGATTGTTAGCTACTTCTGATCATTTTAGTAATTTGTGTCGGCCTGGGAAAGTAATTAGTAAATAAATGATCAGAGCTAATCTCAAAATGCAGACACAAAAACAAATTTCTACTACGTTACTTAAAAATTGAAAACTAAAAATGAATACAAAAAATAAAATTAAACAAAATCTAATCAGTAAGTAAACAAATTAAATAAATACTAAACAAATTAACAAACTACAGATGCACACACAAACATAAGTAAATGTAACCGTCAACAACAAATAAGTAATCGATAATAAATGAGTAAAAAAGTTAAACACTATAAAATAGTTACAAATAACTTTAAATTATTATTTAGCTTCTAGAATAATTTAAAGCATATCCATGACTGCCCACCCAATAACTCAGGGATAATACAATAGACCTTCTTACAATGATTGATAATTGACCAGCATATATAGTCAAGCCAAAATACAACACACATGGCCTGAAGATTGCGTTTAAATATGAAACACTGTCGCCACTTGATGTTGACCTCTGTGTCCACTTTCATATTTACGTACGCTTTAATCCTAATATTGAGCATTTTAACCCATAAATATAGCTTGAAAACTATATTTTTATCATATCATTGTGTTAAAAAAGCAAACATGTATTTCACTTGATTTTTTTTTTTTCTTTGCTTATCCTGTGACTGACAGGTTTGCATGTATGCAAAACATTCTGCTATTTTCCTACTGCCTGAAAATAATTTCTGTATATGAAATGGTCAGTAGTGCAGTAAACTATATTCCTTTTTCTTTCCTCTCTCCCCACTCCTCTTTTCTCTCTCCCCCCCTCTTTTATCTCATCACTTTTTCTTTTTTGTTCCCACCAAGCATGGCTAACACTCCTTAACTTTTTCCAAAGAGTAAAAGTTAAGCTGATTTTCAGCTTTCAAATAAGCACACTTCATATGAAACTCCACCCTAGAGAGAGAGAGAGAGAGAGCTTTTCTTGTTTAATCAATCGAGTTAATTACTTTCCCACTCATTTTGAGCTTGTCTTATTTTTCTCTCTATCTCTATAATAATATATATATATATATATATATATATATATATATATATATATATATATATATAATCTCATGAATTAACCAGAAAGTACCTGGTGTCTGGGGTGTTTGTACTATTTAACAACTGTCATCAAAACTTTGGTCCCTGGTTCAAATCACTTTTTCATGAAATACTGAAAATGAGTCAGCTTGCAAAACTCTGCCTGGAGGTAATATTTAATGAACAAACAAGGAGGTGTAATTAATTTTATTAATATTTCTACTTTGAGTTATGTGGGCACATCAATAGGTTTGCAGCCTCATGATGAAAAAAAGTTTGCTTGACAAAACAATTCTGTTTGTCAACATATCCTTCCTTGTCAATGCAATTAATTCAACATTGAATATTAGAAAGAATATTATACAGTAAATATTTCTAATTGAAGTTCGGGCTACAGACACTGACGATCCATACACTTGTGCCATGTTAGCAAAGAAAAACCTTAAAATTTTTAGAAATTGAAATTTGGTAAAATGAACAAATCATACAAATTCAATTTATCGTGGACATGTTATAAAATCTTCTATTAAGTAATTCCAGACAAAATAAAACCCGTCCTGGGTATGGCTATAAACTACATTTGGTAGCAAAGCCTTTGATCGAGAGATTAAAGGTTTTGAGTGATGAACGGCATTTTATTTGCTGTTGTTGGCAGGTCCACCTTGAACTGGGATGGTAACACCTGTTAGGGTCCCAACTATGGACAAATAGTTAAGCCCCAAACTGGGTTAAAAACACAATGAAAGTATAAATACATTTTTATAATAAAAATATATTTTTTTTTTTTTTTTTTTTTTTTAAACCAAAAAAAAAACAATTACTAATGCACCCAAGAAAATTAAATTTCAGCATTAAATGACCCCTAAGGAATTTGATATGCTGCTAAAGAAAGTAAAATCTGATTTTATTGAAAACTAGCTGGCTTCACCCACTCACTATCTGGTAATTTTTCTAAGAAAAAAATTTTTTTTTTTTCTATGGGATTAATGTTCACTATTTATGAAATGTTGAAGGGGTTGTGGCCGTTCAGTATATTTGTTCAAAGAATATGACTGTAGATAGAAGAATTTAATTGGTGGGGGTAGGCTTGTTATAGTTAAGGAAAGTTTTACAAATAGATGCAAACTTGTTGAAGTCCAAGTAAAATGCAAATTTCAAACACTTTTTTGCACTATATAAGATGATAATCCTAAACAGAACTATTTCTGATATGAAAATCAAAACAATCTTCGAATAAAAGAGCCGTAATGAAGGACAGTTAATCAATGAAATATACTTTTTTTTAAAATCAATATGCAAATTAGTTAAGCCTGAAAAGTAATAGTGCCGAGAAGTAGATAATATATAATACAGATATTGAGCTTTTAGTGCGCAACTGATTCTCTTTGAGTAATTTCATGTCTACTTATCATCTCTCAGTTTCGTCTCTGTCTTTGGGCAGAGTGCTCTCAGGGGTGACTCCGTCAAAGGACAGAGGCAACTGAGGAAAATTATACTGAGAGGTGCCGGCTCTGGAGAACAGCTGCCCGAGGCTGTGCCTTCTCATTGCACTAGAGAGAAGGATCGGTGCACACACCGAGGCCAGTGCAACCGACGGTTGTGGTGGGGGCTGAGGGGAATTTTGTTCCTTGCCCAGGTGTACACGGTAGGGCTCCCCACATTAAACTGACCGTGTGACACAACCTGACCTCGTGGGGGGTTTGAGTAAATATCTACTCTTTTTGAGTAATTTCACGTCTACTTATCATCTCTCAGTTGCGTCTCTGTCTTTGGACAGAGTGTGCTCAGGGGCTTCTCTGTCAAAGGACAGAGGGGCATCTGAGGAAAATAATACTGAAGACGTGCCCAGCCCTGGGGAACAGCTGCTGAAGGCCGCGCCCTCCCATTGCACCAGAGGGAGGGATCAGTACTTGCACTGAGGTGAGTGCCACCGATGGTTGTGGGGAATTTTTGTTCCTTTTTGTTTCCTAAAAATAAACCTTGTGTCACATCTTGTCCTAGTTGGGGGACAGTAAATACTGTGTGTAAATTACTATAAAGTAGATTGTAACACATTTATTATCATATCTATTCTGTCTTTGGTCTTTGCAACACATTCATTATCGTATCTATTCTGTCTTTGGTCTTTGTAACACATTCATTATCGTATCTATTCTGTCTTTGCAACACGTTCATTATCGTATCTATTCTGTCTTTGCAACACGTTCATTATCGTATCTATTCTGTCTTTGCAACACGTTATCGTATCTATTCTGTCTTTGCAACACGTTCATTATCGTATCTATTCTGTCTTTGCAACACGTTCATTATCGTATCTATTCTGTCTTTGCAACACGTTCATTATCGTATCTATTCTGTCTTTGCAACACGTTCATTATCGTATCTATTCTGTCTTTGCAACACGTTCATTATCGTATCTATTCTGTCTTTGCAACACGTTCATTATCGTATCTATTCTGTCTTTGCAACACGTTCATTATCGTATCTATTCTGTCTTTGCAACACGTTCATTATCGTATCTATTCTGTCTTTGCAACACGTTCATTATCGTATCTATTCTGTCTTTGCAACACGTTCATTATCGTATCTATTCTGTCTTTGCAACACGTTCATTATCGTATCTATTCTGTCTTTGCAACACGTTCATTATCGTATCTATTCTGTCTTTGCAACACATTCATTATCGTATCTATTCTGTCTTTGCAACACATTCATTATCGTATCTATTCTGTCTTTGCAACACATTCATTATCGTATCTATTCTGTCTTTGCAACACATTCATTATCGTATCTATTCTGTCTTTGCAACACATTCATTATCGTATCTATTCTGTCTTTGCAACACATCCATTATCATATCTATTCTGTTTTTGGGCAGAGTGAGATCAGAGGTGGTTCCAGTGAAGGATAGTTACAACTGAGGAAAATTATACTGAGAGGTGCCAGTCCTGGGGAACAGCTGCCTGAGGCTGCAAAATCTCAGAGAGAGGGATTGGTGCTTGCACCGAGGCATGCATAACCGATTATTGCAGAGGCTCAGTGAATTTTTGTTCCTTGGCCAGGTGTACGTGCATCAAATATTGTTCAAGCCTTATTGTATGGAAGTTGCTATGATGTGTGCCATAGGTTTTCATTTTAAGTTCTTATAACCCTCTCATGATAATTTTCCAAAATGCATTTTTCTTGATACATGCCACATGTCTATTTCCTTTGCAAGCATTTTTCAACTCTCCTTTCAAAGAAATGATAATGTAATGACTCTTGCTAAATAGCAGATACATGAAATTCATGTATCTGCTATTAATCAGAAAAATTTAAACATTTTACTGTTGATAATTATAAAGTTATGAGAAATTTTGTAATCGTCAATTAACACACTTTCAGACTTAACATATTTCTGTTAAATATTCACACGGAGCTTGGTGTCTACATCTCCATCAATGTGTTCAGTGTAAATAGGAGACCATGTATGCAGTAGCTAATGGAAAAAGTCAGAGTCGACATAGTTATAAAAATTCTATTCAATTTCTGGTCGAATGAAAACTTTATCTTTTAAAAAAAGAAACTTAACTAAAAACATTTGTAAAACGGCTGAATAATTCTGTAATACAACGTTTGGGAATTTTCACTATATCTGCTTTCATCTTCTTTGTGAATGTGTTGAATATTTTGACAAGGCCAAATCTTCACACGTCAGCCTTGCACAATTTCTTTTATTTTGTCTGAAACTGTTTAATAGAATATGTTCTTATAATGTATCTGCTATTATTTAAATATGACTAATTTATTCAGTTTACCAAATTTTAATTTATATAGATTTTTAAAGATTTTTTTTTTCACAAGCCCTACAAATATGAAATCCATGTGTGTGTATTGAATTCACTTCTTTTGGAAAGCTTCAACCAAATCCATTACAACTGCAAATATTCAAATTCTTGATTGAATAAAAAAAATATCTGTTTTGGCATTTTTTTTAAATTTTTTTTTTTTTAATTTTATTTTATTTTTTTTTATTTTTTTTATTTTTTATTTTTATTTGCATATGAATCAGTAGAGTTTCAATTTGAATTTACAAATTATCCATTTAAATTGAAGCCTCAGTTTTTATATGAAAGCCTTATTGTATGAAAATTGCTATATGTGTGCCATAGTTTTTCATTTTAAGTTCTTATAACCCTTTCATGATAATTTTCCAAAATGCATTTTTCTTGATATGTGCCACATGTCCGCTATTTCCTTTGAAAGCATTTTTCAACTTTTCTTTCAATAAATGATAATGTAATGACTTTCTAAAATTACAAAAGGCATCTGATCAACTTCCAATTTCGATTGAAAGGAAATTAAATCAAATGAACTTTTTAATAAGAAAACGTTGTGAACACTTGGCCAAAATGTTTTTTTTCTTCTTCTTTAAGATCATTTTATGCCAAAAATTTGATATATTATATAAAATTCATCAAATCAAACCATTTTATAACCAACTAGCCAAGGTACCCGGTGTTTCCCAGGTGTATAAATGCACCCCCACCTCTAGAAATGTCTGGCTGCATCCCCACTTGCCTGCATCATCTGTTGGTATACTAAGCTACTGCTGCCCTCCTCTTTTTACAGTATGTCATTAGCAAGTGTTTGTTCTTTTAATAAAGGAAATCCATCAATAAAAATTCTTGTGTGGTTGTTGCTCGGGCTTAAATTGTTTCAATGTTTTAGATATTCAGTAAATTTCATGTGGTCGTAATAACTTTCAAATAGTATAACATTGTTCACAAATCTAATCAAACAAAAACAGGGATAAAGTGTCAGAGCTTGATTCAACTGCAAGAGCAAAGACATGAACGCCCCCCCCTCCTCCTCACATTTACTGTAAAGCTGGGGTTAATAAGAGGTTATTCAGTAATTTTCTTTTCCATTTTAACGCTTCAATAAGCCTTCTCCAGTCTTTGCATCAAAGGTTGTTCAAATGCCAATTTAGGATGAAATCATATGAAGAAACTATTGGTTAAATGGCAAAAGACGATTTGAGACTTAGTTTGTCACAGATTTCATCCACTTAGCCGAAATAATCTAAGCCAAACATTCACCAAGACCATTTGTGTGTAATTCATATGGCAAATTTGGAAAGCATCAGATGAAAATCCAGAGAGTTATGGCTGAAAAACGGGCTTTTTGAACAGTTTTTCGTTATACATAGGGAAGTGAGCAGGGCTAAAACCACAATATCTTATTTCTTGCATGATGGCCAATATTTGTGACATGTTTGAAAAAAAAAAAAAAAAAAAAAAAAAAAAAAAAATATGAAGTTACTGAAATTTTTATTTTAAGTAGTAAAAAAATGCGATTATTTTTTCAGTTTTTTGTAACTTGTGTGAAGCCAGTGTCGCAGGAAAACTATCAAGCACTCTACATAAGCCTCGTAACATGAGCCATGTTTTGCATTAAGTGCAAAGAACATCAGCTCATCCAGTAAGAATTTTGTTTGCATGTAACTTTAGCTTGGTTTTTGCAAAAGTCATACCCACCTTCAGTTTTTATTTTTCTGCCAAACCAGGGGGGCCTGGAGGTTGAAAAGTTGGTCTTGACTTACCTTGGTAAATTTGCACACACACACACATGCATATATTCTGTTTTTTAGATATAAGTATGTATTTATATATTTCCTGTCTAATCTGGAATGGGAAGAGAGGTAAATAAACTTAAGCTAGTAAATTAATGACTAATTCCCTTAGTCGTTTTAATCTATACAAATAAAATATTTATCTGCATTTAGGCAAAATTAGTTCCTGATCAAAATCATCTGTTTAATTAATTAGTTCCTTTTACACTTACATTTATTAGATTGCAGTCTTATTTGTTCAAGCCTTTTATATGAGGCACTCAGATACCTTTTAAGTGATCGTCTTGCTTCAACTTGGTCATTAAGTAGGCTTTATCATCGCTGTCTTTATCATTCTGTTGCTAATTCCCCCAGACATATTTCAATTTCACTGTTATATTAAATGCACAATGAATCATAGATACCATTTAAATGTTAGAAAAAAAAAAATGTATTAATTAAATTGTTCATTGGCCTCTTTGATATTCTATCCAATCACTGAACTTAAGGAATATTGAGCTTGGTCAGTATGTAGGTGAGTAACAGTTTGGGAATACCAACTATTGTTAGCTTTGATGTGAGTCTAATGTGCAATTGATAATGACTCTGAATGAGAAATCGGGGAGCTAAGTTTTAATTACAGTCTGGTTCATTACCTTCACATATTTACAAATACCTTTGGGAAAGGTATGAATCCACGCCTTCACCCACCATCTATGGGTTAAATAGAACTTGTATATGAAATCATTATCTCCCAGAAAATGAATACAATATTCACTTGCTACAATAAAGTTACCCTTACAATCCAAAAATATTTTTTGGTTTTAAATAACCTACCAAAGGTTGTTCAGCCATTTAAAATAAATAAATAAAAAAAAAAACAGATTAATTAAACTGTTCATTGGCCTCTATTTTATATTTTATCCAATCACTGAAGTTAAGGAATGTTGAGCTTGGTCAGTATGTAGTATTCTTTAACTTGTAGGTTATTTAAAGCCAAAAAATATTTTTGGATTGTAAGAATTTATCAGTTGCATTACATACACATCAAAGCTTACAGTACCTGTATTCCCAAGCTGTCACCCATCTACAGTGCTTGGATAGAATATAAAATGAACAGTTTAATTAATCTGTTTTTTAATTTACTTATTTTTATTTATTTATTTTATTTTTTTTTTACGCATTCCCAATCCTGTCACCAATCTGCATACTGACCAAGATTCCTTAAAAATTATTCTTACAGGCCAAAAATATTTTGGGGCTTTAAATAACCTACAATAGGTTGTTCAGCCGTTAAAAAAAAAAAAATAAAGTAAATTAAGAAGAGAAAAAGAAAAAAATCTTGACTCTCAATTGTTTCAATAATTTTCTTTTACTGAATCTCACTATTAAAACTTTCTAACAATTGCTGTCATTTTTCACAGGACAGATACACTAGTCTTTGCATAAAAATTTTGTAATACATAATATTTTGAATTATTTATTTTCTAAAAATAGATTTTGTAATAAATAATTTATGCAAGGCAACATTTTCATAATGTTTATTAGCCAAAACTTTTTAGTAGTTTTCAAGATATATTCAACAGGATTTGGCTTATATGATATAACCCTTCTATATCCTGTTGTTTATCTGCATTAAAAGAAAAAAACAAAAAACTTTAATATTGGTCTTCATTTTTAATTTACATCTTATGGGCCACAAGTTTTATATTCAAGTAAAATATTCAAGAGACTGCAGTGGGGGGGGGGGCATTCTATTGGTATTTTTAAAAATATTTTTGGCAAAGTGGGCATTGGTCAGCTTTGCAAAATCTGCAGAATTGTCTTGAAGGAATCTGTTCTCTTTACCTTAAAACTCATTGGAACATGTACTGTTCAAAAATGCCTTGTTCAAGAACTTAGACAAATTATTTGCATATATCCTGATTCCATCAACTCTAAATGACTTAGAGTATTATTTTTGGCTGGTCTTCTATCTCCCCTTTTTGTTGTTGGTTGACGATTTCTATAAAATACCCAACCGTCAGGTCCATCCAATATTGCTTTACATTGCTGACTAAAAATTGCCATTGAGAAACCAATTTTCATGTGCTACTTCACTCACTTTTGTCTTGATGTTTATTTAGTGATTTTGGTTGCTTTCATGAATTTAGCTGTTCTTAATATTCTGCCTTTTCTCTCCTTTTTACATTCACAACATCAGCATCTTTGGATATTTTTTTTACTGGTCAGTTCACATTATCATCTTTATTACTCTTTCTCTTTTCTTTTCAATGTCTGCATTTTTTTCTCACTGTTTACAGTGGCAGCACCAGATTCTTCAAATATTTTCTTGCTGATTAATCCACTTTCTTACCTTTTTCTAATATTGCTCAAAACTTTCTGTAGAATTATTAAAGCTGTTCTTTGTTGGGTTTTTTTTCTCTAGTTCTTATGGCAGTGTTTACCGTTTCTATTTGTTCATTGGATTTCTATTTAGCAATTTACTGTTTGGTCTTCCCATCATGCAATATTTTAAGTTTTGTTTCTTTTGAGACTTAATCTTACAACCCATAGTAATCTCTGTATTTGAAATTAAAAATAAATTTATACACACACACACACACACACACACACACGTTTTAAATTTTACTTTAAAAAAAAAAAAAAAAAAAATGTAACCTGGTAGTATACATACTTATACTCGATATGAAAAAATAATTTTACATACTGTAAGTAATTCTAATATATTTACTTGGCTTTAAAAAAGAAATATAGTCTATTAAAAATTAAATTTTTTTAGAATTGTAGTTAAATAAAACATTCTAGCCTAAACAGCCCCCAAAAATCTTTAAGTATACAAATAGAAATAATGCCTTAATAATTTTTCGCCGTTAACAATAAATTTTTTTATAAAAACCCCCAGACGACATGCATTTAGTAGATGTCAGAATTTGTTGAAAAATAGATCCCTACCCATCTATAAACATAACCCCGCTTTCGAATGTAACTATTAACTGATACAACGAAAATTGAAATTGAACACGCTACCACCCCTTGTCTAGATGAGTGGATTTCTCTGTATCCTTGGAAGCACTCAATTATGAATCTTTGCCGTGCCTTTAAAACTGTAAATTTAAAAAAAATAAGTTACTCCAAAATTTGCTTGACGAGGAAATCGAACTAATGTCTTTAATTTAATAATAAAATTGAATTCGAAGCTTTTAGCTTCCATTTTTGAAACATGGTTATTACTGTGTAGCGAAAAAACATATTTGAAATCAGTTAATTTATAATATTAATGCTCTGTAAATTTACATTGAGCACTATTGTGTAAAAATAAAAAAATATCTATAAGAACACCGGATTATATATCTTACTGTTCTTTTTATTTATTTATATATATATATAATATATATATATATATATATATATAATTATTAATTAACAAATCTGACTTCAGAAAGCCATGACTTTCTGAAGTCTCCAATTTGTTAATTAATAATTATTACTTGCTCTGTTTGTTAGATTGATCTGTCAGGATTGTTATCCTCCCTGGATTTATCCATACAGATTACCAATTAACTTTATCACACACACACACACACACACATACATATATATATATATATATATATATATATATATATATATATATAATAATCCTGGCTCTTTATGATTTTGTTCCATTGCTCTACTAAGCATATTGAGCACTCAACATTTTATCTTAATTACTCCATTGGTTTTCATTTTTTTTTATTTGGACTGGAAATTTAAAGTACGGAATGATTTTTTTTGCCCTGTTCGGATGTTTATAGTTTTTTTTCGTTTTTTTTTTTCCCCTTGGATACCAATTTGTTTTGATATACTTCCAAATTGTGCCATCTGATGATTTTGTTTTTTTTTTTTTTTTTTTTTACCAACTGAGTACAAGTATTATCATAATACACACACACACAGTTTTAAAGTGTGCTATATTTATGGGATAAAGTGCTCAATATCAGAGAGAGCTTATGTAAACATAAAAGTCAACAGGCTGTTTCATGCTAAACACACTCATCAGGCCGTGTGAGTGTATATATATATATATATATATATATATATATATATATATATATATATATATATAAACTTTAAGAAATTTAAAAACTAACATAGTAGTCGAGAATATGTGTAGGCTCTGCCAGGAAGAGAAACTGGTTATAGCAACATATAAAAACAGCAATGAATTGGAACGAGAAGTCAGAGCTAATGACCAAATGCAGACATTTCCAGTTTCGGAAGTGCTTAAGTTGTTGAGCTCCGTGTAGTTGATTTGCTGAACAAACCACCTGAGGTGACCGTAGACGTCAAAAACGTGGTAGTGTTCTCTGATCAGCTTTCATCGTCTTTAAATATTAAACAGCAGCTCTGCAAGTCTGGGTCTTTTGATTTTTGTATTGAGCACTTCTTATATGTTCAGTTTTAACAAATATTTCGCTGTTTGTATTAATCTGGCTTTTATATCATTTCTACATACCAATTCCACAACTCAGTTTCATGTGGCAGGTGGAAATTACTGGCCCCAGTGATTTTTCACTTGCTATTTATTTATTTGTATGTATGTGTGTATATATATATATATATATATATATATATATATATATATATATATATATATATATATAATAATATCTTTTGGCACTTTGACTAACGTAAGCATTTATATACTTATTGTGTGTGTGGTTAAAAAAAAAAGTGTGTCAGAATGAAATTGAAAAATAACATCCACTTGAATCTCTCTCTCTCTCTCTCTCTCTCTCTCTCTCTCTCTCTCTCTCTCTCTCTCTGGAATTTAGGATAAGCCAATTTCTTTTGATGTGTACTTCTTTCCATCATTTCTTTCTACCACACACACACACACACACTGCATCATGTGCATACAAATGCTTTTTGTTTAACAGATCTAAATTCAATTCTTCCACTATTCTCATTCAAAGGAATTGTTTGTTCCACAGGAAACAAATCATGAGAAATTAAAAATGCGGTTTAAGTGATTGATTGCAAATGGTTGTCTTCTACAAAAAAAAAACAAAAAAAAACTGTCAGTTTTATTTTCATTTGTTTGCCATTTCAATTGTTGCATGTTTCTCTGGTTCAGCACCCCGCCACACACACATCAGTTTTAAAAGGTAGGATAATGTGCCTGAGCTCCACCAGGCACCTTTCTTCAGGAGGGAGACTATGGTTAATCCTTGGTGCTATTTTTTTTCCAGTGGTGGGGGTGGGGGGTTATATGCTGATGAGACTGGAGTAATTCTTGACCCTCTTTCCATATATGCATGCTATTCTCACTTTAAAGTCAGCTTGAGAGGACAGTGGTAGGGTCACATGGAGACACTTTTAGGTTAATATTAATCATCCAAAACACGTTTTCGTCAGTCATGAATCAAAATAGACCTGATTGCCCATGCATGTATTGTGTATGGCACTTAACTGACTAGCATTAAATTGAAATACCCAGTTGCCTCCTGCAAATCTCCATTCAGGACCATCCTTCTCAGAAATACAACCCAAGGAAAGCAGATTTAAAACCAGAAAATATTATTATTATTATTATTATTATTATTATGATTATTATGATGATTGGGTTTTTTAATGATTTATTGATACGAGTCTTACTAATTAACCCATAGTTGTGGGGAGAGGATGGATTCATACCTTTCTTGAGGGTATCTGCACATAAGTCAATATAACAAACCCAATGCACTCCAATTAACAATTACGAACTATTATCCATTACACTATCTGCGCATCCAGGCTTACGGTACCCGATATTTCCAAATGATCACCCATGTCGGTACTGACCAGGCTCGACATTGCTTAACTGGTGATTGTCTGGGAATTTCCTTTGAATTTCTGAAAAAGGACTTGTTTGTTTTGCAAGAAAGTTTTATGGAAATTCTTTAACAGAAACTTTTTGTCAGCTTGCGTTAATATGAAAGTGAATCTGTTGATAAACTTCTTAGATTTGAAACTATTTCTAGAACGTCACGTAAAGAACCATCTTAATCTCAATGGTTTGCAAGATTGGAACATGAATCACAAAGTTTACAGCTACTGAAAATCTCATCAATCCCTTGAGTGTGGTTGTCGGGTCACTGTATAGCTGAGCACCCAACCAATTCCATCTGCATATCTCAATTGAAAGCCATTCATTTGTGTGGTATTTGGGGGGAAAAATAGACTATGATGCGGGCCCAATCCCGTTCCAGGTCGAACTCCGGCCAATATCCTCCAACTTGAAGCTTTGCATTGGTCATGGACATCACTGACTTGAGTTTAGGAGTCCCTCTATTCAGGTTCATCCATCATTTGACTGGTCTTGTTTTGAAACCTGCTTGGTGTGTAGCCAACTTTCTTGCCAGAAAATCAGGGTGGGGGAATCGGTTTATCAATGATCTAATGATACAGCAAGTAGTACAGGATTATATTGTACCAGTAGCTCTTGTAGAGTGAACTGATCAGAGAAAAAAAAAAAAGATATCTAATATATATATATATATATATATATATATATAATCCAATTCATGTCTTAATTGGATCTGACCTTACTTTCATGTTGCTTCACCACTCATCTTCATCCTAATATTGAACAATGTTAAAATGCACATGTGACTTTTACTGAAATAAGTTCAAATGTGCAACAGATTGAAATTTTTCCCCCCTCCTATATGGCTGATAATGAGTCTCTCCAACTTCCTATCTTTTTGTTTTGCTGAGTGATTCTTGTCCCCCTCATTACAACTTTTCATCTTTATGCTCATTGTTTTGTCAGATTCAAGTTGGTTACTCAGTTTTTCTCTCTCCATCTGCTGTCTTCTGTGGGCCTTGTGAGTGTTAAATTTTCAAGGTCTCTTTTCTTCATTACATACCCCAAAATTTTAGCGAGTCGTCTCTCTTTGGGTGATTCTTCCAGCATTCAGTAGCATATCAGACATGTGTGAGTTCAGCAACCTTTTCTTGGTTTTCATGAACATTTTTCCTTTAAATTAATTCATAGTTTCTGAAAGGTAGTTTTTACTATTCTTCAGCATACCTTTTTTTTACCGTCTGTTACAACAAAAATACCCTGATAGTTAAATTTCTGTACTTGTTTGATTTTAATACCCACACTCCCACCTTAGTTCCCCCTCCCCAACACCTATGCATTGTTTTCCAACACTTTGTCCTTTCTTCTTTCTTTCCTTGACAGTCTTGTCTAAGAGTTCTTTGAGTTTTCTTTGAGTTTTCTTTCAGAGTCTGTCATCAACACAATGTCATTTGCATATCTTATGTTTTTAGTTTTGTCTGCAAATAATGAACCCTCATAAGTCTTCTTGTTCTCTTAGGATTGCCTTGCTGCAAAAATTAAATCCACTGGAAAAAATACTTCCTGCTCTTCTTTCAATTTTAGTTTTCACGAAACTATGTAAGCTGCTCTCATTTTGGTAATTGATTAGTTATTTCTTTTCTTTTTACTATGTCAGACTTTTCTATATTTCAATGTTATTGAATAATAATCAATAAATATTGCTCTGTTTCTTTTTCTGCATTTGTATTTTGAACTGGAACCAGAACTTAAAAAAAAAATAACAAAAAGAACATGAAAGTTTGTTCTAATTATATAAGAACTTTGAAGACTTACCTGCATTTTTTAACTTGCTATTTGTACCAGTAGATCAATAGCAATAAGCAAAAAAATAAATTTTCCAAAAGCAAAATAAGAAACAGTAAAATCCCTTTAGAAACAAAGATAAGTCTACTTAATTGTTATATAATATCATTCTTCTTTTGTTGCTGATGACAAATGAAGAGACTTTAAGCAACAGAAATGTGGTTCCACAGAAGGATGCTGAGAATACTATTGACTGAACATGTGAGCAACAAAGTTCTAGGAAAAGTACTTAAGACCAGAAAGAGATAGGATGGACACATAATGAGGAAAGAGGGCTTTGAAAAATCTGGCGCAGGACATATGGAAGGCAAGAGGAATAGAGAAAAGCAGTGCATAACATTGCCTAACAAGCTTGTATAAATGG
The DNA here is from genome assembly GCA_964036315.1 of Acanthosepion esculentum. NCBI lineage: Eukaryota > Metazoa > Mollusca > Cephalopoda > Sepiida > Sepiidae > Acanthosepion > Acanthosepion esculentum. The sequence continues at coordinate 85,480,132 of OZ038493.1, forward strand.
CCGACAACAGGGATTAGAAGAGATAGCAAAAAGACTTTACTAAGAGCTACAACAGACAGGAAGTTGTGGAGAGCCATGATTGCCCATGTGGTGAAGGCACATGAAAGAAATAAAATGGCTCGAGAACCAGATTTTACAAGTCTGTAGATTAGTTATCAGCACTCACTGCTTGAAAATAAGTAAAGATTTTGCTGTTTATATTGGAAGCCTAGAGGGTCTTACATAATTGAAACGATTTTTGAAGATTTGACTCTCCTTGATCACTTATGTTAAATTGATTTGGCCTCCATGAATGATTGCTTTGTTGTGGGAATCCTCACTTTAATCAGAAGGATGAGACGTTTTTCTGTGAACATTTAAAAACTCCTGGTGGACTCGTGAGTCAGGGTTAAAATAAGTAACAAAAAATATAGATATTAAATCAAACACTTGCATGTATTAGCAAAGGAATTGCATGTCTACATTTTGTATAGGAAAAGATCTTAAAACCCTTAGAAGATGACAGGGCTGATCTATCAGCCAAAAGGTCAAATGACTGGGCCAATCCATAGGCCCAATAATATAAGCCTCGAGATTGGCTGGTACAAAGACCAGCCTGCTAATCAGATTGCTTCTTGCATTTCTTGCACGTCTGGGCCTTTCAGTGGTAGCTTCTATGATAGTTTGCTGTGTTCTGTGATTTTTACATCGATTTTTGTGTTCCAAGAAAAAGACTGCATTTTCTTGGCACTAAAATGCCACATGATGCTCAGTTTCCACAAGGAAACTATGCTATTATTAAGAATGTGCTTGAGTTTGAGAGAGTTCAATAGTCAGTGGTCCGGCAAATCAAACGTCCATTAGCGGCAACATTTACCTACGTGTTGCTACATTTTGAAGTAAGAGGAAGTAGAGAGATATAGAGAATATCTTTGTCTTAGACTTAAACAGCGCCGCCTAATGGGCGTTTGGTGAAGAAAAGTATGGTAACCCACAGCCTCCACGACCATTGAAGATGGATAGATTGTATGCCGAGAATTAAAGATTTTAAAAATCTACTGTTGAAACAAAGAAACGAACTTGATTTTAAAAAATTCACATAGAAGGAGAAAAGTGACAAAAAGAGAATAATAATTCCCCAAAATGTCTCTTCAGTGGACGTCCTGTCATACATTCTCTCGTCTGCCTTGAAACATACTGCTACTTCCCGACCGAATATCTGCCTTCAAATTATGACTTGAAGGAATAGGGATGCTAAGTAATTTAAAACTGTTTTTGTATCTCAGTTGTTACTCTTGTGACAACACTGCCATCGTAAGGTGGCGTTGGGGTGGGGGTCAGTGTTTGAGGTAATGTCGTGATGCACCCACATCCAGTGGTAATGACACACATGCGTATCCCCCTCCCTCTTTGCCCCCTCCTTCCTTTCTGGTGCCGAACAGTTTCTGCAGCCCATTTCAAAGTAAACATTACTTCCTACCGCCACTACCAAGTTTTCTTGAATGAAAATTTCGGAACTTAAAGAGCATCTTTTTAGAGATGCTTAAAAAAAAAAAAAAATGAAACCAAAAATCTCGTTCAAAAACAGAACGAGCTGAAAGACTTTTTTTGTTTATATAAAGTTCATCTCTTTTACATTTTCGTTGGTAACTGAGGATGGTGTCGGCATAACTGGAGTTAGGCATTTTCGAGCGACTCCTAAATACAGCCAGTGTTTGGGAATTGCGTTAAAAAATACTTCGAATGGAACAACTTTTTTTTTTCTTTTTTTTTTTTTTTCTTTTTTATTTCTTTTTTAACCCAATTGAATACAGAGAGATGGCAAGTTGAACTGAATGACTCTTCGCTTGTTTTTTTTTTTTTCGTTTATTTTCAGATAAAACGGGGAGAATATTAAATTCTGCTTATTAATGATTACAATGCATTGGAGAGGGGGGCATTTTTTTCTCTTTCAAATGTTGGGGAAAAAAATAGACAGAAACTAAACGATTTTTGTCTATTTCCAGTGAACTGTCAATTAATGATGAATTGGCATGAAACATTATGTACGTGATTTTGATGGAAAGAAGACACAAACAAAACAAATGATACTAAAAAGTTTATTAAAGTCTTAATAGTCAATTCAATAGTTAACTAACACTAAAGGTCAATTCACTCAATAGTTATACTAGTCTTAGTCGTCAAATACTAATAAATTAATAGTTGCAAAGTACTGAAAGTTCATTTTAAAAAATGAATTAAAACATTAAAGATGGAACCAAAAATAAAATAAAAAAAATTTAAAAAAAGTAGTTGTCTATCTTTTAGTTTTAGCATTCCAAACCCGGGATAGTTTCAATTTCAAAAATACTAAAGCTCAAGCCCAGGGTGATATTCACCCAAGAAGCAGTACCTCTTCTTCGAGAGGGTGCTGGGGTCATTCTCTATTGCTGTTTTTAAACCTCGACCTTGTCTCACATTCAGTAGCGACGTGTCCGCACTGAAAAATACCTCTAAAAACGTTTTTCACATGCCAGTTACTGAATTACTTTACCTAACCTCATATTCTGAGCACACATTTAAAAATATATCAACTTCTGTGGCCAATAAAAAAAATGTCAAAACCCCCCCAAAAACAATTAAATTTAATTAAAATGTCCAACTTACTTGGTTGGATATGAAAAAGTTAGGTACCTCCATGAGATCGCTAAAAAAAAAAAAAAGCATTAACATGATGAAAGACGCCAAACTTTACGAAAACAAAATTTTTATCGCCTTTTTTTAAATTATTTTTTTAAGTTTTTCCTTCTTAGAATATTATAAATTTTGATTAAAAAACCCTTGTTTCTCTTTGTATCATCGAACTAGTAAAATTAACATATACAATTTTTAGCACGTTTTTTTTTTTTTTTTTTTTTTTTTTCATGACATTAATTTGGAAAATTTTGCAAAAATAAAATAATTGTCGGATGTTAATGAAACTTTCAGAAACTATTCACAGATGATCGAAATTATTAAATGTTTTTTTTATTAAAAGTCATGGCAGAAATATTTTTTTAATATTTATTACCCCCCACCAACTAATTTTATGAAAACGCTAGAAATTCGATCGCGTCAGGTTTAGTGATTACAATAGTTAAAAAAAGCACAGGCTTTGTTTGAGGAATGCAAATCATGTTTTTGTTTTTTTTTTAATAATTGGACCCCACCTACCTGAAAATCAGCTTTGTAACATACAAACAAAACTCAATAAAACAAAGATATTACTTAATTTCAAATGCTTTTTTAGCTGTTTTTATGAATGGACAATATTTTCTGAAAGCAAAAAAAATTTTCAATGAAAAATGAATTTTTAATACAGTTATTTGTTATTTCTTTAGATTTTTACATTTAAGTTATTAAAATAAAAGCCGCATGGATATGAAAAAGCAGCTTTTTTTTCTTTTTTCTTTTTCTTTCTTTTTTTTCACTTTTTCTTTCTTTTTTTTTCCCACTTTTTTTCTTTTTTTTCTTTTTTACGCTCGAATCTGAGATAAAATGAAAAACTGCATCCAAAAGATATTTTTATTATAGCCAAAGGAGGTGGGGGTCTAAGCTTTTATTTATTTTCATTCTTATTGGCTACAGAAATTAACTTTTTCATGAATAAAATGAAATAATTCATCTCAGTATATGAGTTTAGATGAAGCAATTTACAGGAGATAATTCAGTGTTTTGGTATGCAAAAAAAAAAAACAATTTTTCGATGCTAAAAAATGAAACATGCCCAAACAGTTGGGCATTTACTTGATGCCTCAGAATTATTTAATTTCTCCACCCCGCCCCCAAATAATGTGGAACAAATGTGGATCATTTCATATAGGATTTTCAAATAAAATTTAGAAACTGATTATCAATTGATCATTTATCAATACGGAAACAAGAAGCTTATTCGTTATTTTGTGACAAAGTTGCTAAATTCGGATTTCACAGTTAAAGAAAATACATTTAAAAATTTCAGATTAAATATAATTTTAATGCAAGAAATTATGCAGCACTTATTTCGATTAACCACGTTACTTAGAACGATTACTTAGCTACTTATATGTAAAAGGTCTTGTCAATAGTGTTAAGTGACAGCTGGCACTGTTGAATATTTATGGGTAATTTGTTTAAATAATGCACTATTTACACGTGGCAATAATTGTAAGTAAAATGATGCACTAAAATAAGTAACCAAGTAATCGTTTTAAGTTCTGAATATCAATGCCCAATTTTAACTACTTTCAAAGTATAGTGACAGATTGTAAAAATGCATTTTTAGACTGGGGAGCCTATTAAGAGAGGATGGAAAGTGCAACACAGAAATCCCAAGGTGCATTGGGATAATGAAAGATGCCTGGCAAAAGCTGAGCAAAGTATTAAGAAACAAGAAAAAATATTATTAGAAACAAAGTGTACTGAACTGTTATCCAATATCAGTCCTCCAATATGGCAGTAAATGTTGGATAATCTCCTCACAGATGAAGAAGACATGAAGCAACAGATGTGGTTCTTCAGAAGGATGCTGACAATACCATGGACCAAACGTGTGACAGCAACAAAGTTCTAGAGACAGTGGCAACAAAATGGACACTTGTACTTCAGGAAGAGTCAGTTGAAATTTCTGGGGCACATAATAAGGAAAGAAGGCTTGGAAAATCTGATACTCACATGACAGATTGAAGCTAAGACAGGAAAGCAACACAACCTACCTAGCAAGTTTGAATAGATGGCGGAGTAGGGTTTGGGAGAGATGGCAAAAAGACAAGTTATTGGGAGCTACAAAGGACAGGAAATTGTGGAGAGCTGTGATTGCCAACGTCCTGAAGGGACATAGCACATAGAAGTCTACTGGAAGAGTTTCTTATTCAGTTTTTGGTTTCTTACATTTTATTCTTTGACTAAAAAACAAAATTAAAAAATTCTGTCTATATCTCTGAGATGAGGTATTATGATTACTTACATTATTTACATTATTTGGACTGTTATTCTCATTGCCATATTCATAATGTTTCAGCCGTTGTATGCTCCGGCCATCTTCAGGTGATTGGAATTTTGAACCAAACCTTTTATTTCGTCAACCAGGGTAGATTCTTCTGGTTCCACATTCCATGCCTCTTTTGGATGTCTCGGTTATTTCCTTTTAACTCAACTCTCCATGTTTGGTTCACCACTGCTGTGGCAGTATTGAACTCTCAACTATTTGGGTCTAGTCACTGGATCTAACTTCAAGGATACACAGCCCAGTGGATAAAAGACATTGGTTAGATCCAGTGACTAGACCCAAAGTGTTGTGAGTTCAATACCAGGCCACAGCAGTTAAAGGGAAACAACTGATACATCTGGAAGAGGCATGGCACATGGAACTAGAACAATCTACTGTGGTGAACAAAATAAAGGATTCAGTTCAAAATTCCAATTACCTGAAGAAGGCTGGAGAATACAATGGCTGAAACAGTGTGAATATGGCAACGAAGATGAGGATAACAGTCCAAATTATGTAAGTGAAAAAAAAACAAAAAACTTGCTGATATTAACATTTCTCTGAAAATCGCTCCTTAGACTAAATATTGTGGATATGCAAATAGCAGCTGAAATGAACATTTTATTTTCAAGGATTTTTACAATTTCCTCCTCCTTACCAAAAAATTGGCAAATGTGTGAGTAAATAATTTATTTTGAAATGAAATATTAGAAGTTCTTTATAAATCAACTCGATGTAAATCTGGCTCTATTTAGAACAACTTAGAATTTATACACTGAAGGCATTTACTAACTTTCTCTACACTTTTTCTTTTTTCTTTTCCTTTTTATTTTTACCACTCCTTTTTCTATTAATGGCAGGGCGCTTGTTTCCTATTATGCCTGACTGGTTAGCCAGTTCCTGGTGCAGATGCCTGCTCAGGCACATTTATGTTTGTTCAACACCCTCAGATCCCACCTTTGGTTTATACTGCAACTATGCTGAACAGACCTTAGTTACAATTTCTGGGAGAGAGCTCATTGTACAAAGCCAGTATACTCAAACCCTCTCTCTCCCGATGACTTGTGACATCATGCCAGCACAACTCTTGACAAACAGTCCCATCTGCCCAATTTCACGTGATAGGCTTGAGTTAAACTGTGGTGTGGTTTTCAGGTACTCTCCAAACGTGTCACATAACATTAAATAACTTTCCTGAAAAATTAACTTTGTTGAGATTTGAACCTGGGTCTCTGGTTGGAAAGCAAACATTTTAACCACTTGGCTATGCACCCAGTTTCTACACCAATGATTGATACATTGGTTTCAAGAACGATTGCACATTGAGAAATGTTTGCAGAACTTTCGGATTTTATACATGAAACATTTCATTCTGAACTTTGTGTGTCCAGTTGTAATGACATTTGTTATCCCATTTGTTCAGAAATATGGAAAACATATGTTGTCATACGTTAAACATGTTAAGCAATATCACATTATAAAAACCTAACTTTTCCTTTTTTCTGATAATGCAATGCATTACATGTGATCTTTTATATATACACACACACACTGTCCCAATCCTCATACTTACATTGGACACTATTGTAAGTGGGGATAATATGCTGTTTCAGTAGTCCACCACTAGCAGTGGTTTACCTACTTCACGCTGCTGGCAAGTATTGTATTTTGTTGATGTTATTAAGATTACCATTTCCAACCTCCGTTTTGGTTATTCCTCATTCAGTAACACTTTCTAGGTTACAACAATATATGTTACATTAGCGGGAAATCCAAAATTACCTCATAAGAATAGCTATTTCAACAAACGTTACTAAGTTGGCATTTTTCGACTCGGTGTCTATCTAGACACAGTCGAAAAATGCCAATGTGGTAACATTGGTTGAAATAGCTATTCTTATGAGGTAATTTTGGACTTCTCTATTTTGTAAGTTATATGCTGTTATAATAAATATTGAGCTCTTTTTGTGGATCAGTTTCAATATTTTTTTTATTATTAGGATTTACTTGGATTATATACCAATGGGGAGATAGATATATATATATATATATATATATTTTTAATTATAACATAAATGTTATAAAATCACTACAAAAATAGCCATTTTGTTTGAACACTTCTGGTGTCTTATCAAGTGATGTAGAATAAAGAGTTTTAAATGTTCAAATCGACCAAGCACGCCTCGTTAGGGGAAATGCTGTTACATAAGCTGCAATGACCAGTCAAAATACAAGTATATGAGAATTCCCAAAATTTGACAACGAACCTTGGTTATAATTATTAATGCCTTAATGTTAGACTAAAATAGAATTCATTCTAACTGATTAATATTAACTTTTACTATAAAATTGAAAATTAAAAATTACCAATTTTAAATTTAATCTGTATTATGTTTAAAATATTATTTAAAGAAGAAACTGAGGAAAAAATACATATTTTATTATTTATCTTGTTTTAATTGAAAGACATAAAACTCAGAATAAACATTAATCTAATGGGGATGTAGAGTTTTGTTACACCTTAGATACATTTGAAGTGGTGATATGGACAGGGAAGGATGAAACCTTGGAAAAGACAATACATACACAATCAGATTATAATACACAAACGCGTAGATATATAAACACGCAAAAACACAAACGAAACAGGAAATGGATGTCCACAATGCTAAAAAAACATATATACACAATGAAAGGTATATATAAGCGATCATACACACATACATTAATAAAGACGTGCACATATACACACCTACAAATATTCAAATTTGAAAGTGTTGGTAAATGAATTCAAACAGACTATTAAAATATTACTTACATGGGCAAAGATATATAGATAAAAAGAGGGTTCAATAGATAAAACTTAAGAGGGGTTGAATAGAAAAACAACTATTTGTCAATGAACAACGCAAAGAAAAAAGACAATAAAATATATAGAAATGGATAGAAAAAATAAATATATACGCATACACACAAAAAAAAACCCCCACCAAATTCCGAAGGTCGATATGCTCGTTAAATAATCAATCAATCAATCAATCAATTAAAACCCCCACCAAATTCAAATGTCCAGGCAAAAAGCAATAAGAATATTATAAGGATATTATTTGTCAACAAGATTTTTGTTTTGGAACTCTTTAATGTAGCATGTCAATGCAGACCAAAATATCTGGACCTCATGTGTGCCAATTTTACTGGATGCATGCACCAAGCATTTGATTTACAATTGTCCTATTATAATTATGCTTGTCTCTCCCTTCGTTAGTTACGGTTACTGTTATGCCCTGCCAATACCACCACCACAAGTGAGAAAATGAAAGAAAAAAGGCAGAGAGAAAAATCAGATACTACACTTTGATCTCGACTGAAAAGTTCATTGCTATTTTTCAACACATCCACATCACTATGGAATGTGACATGGGGTTGAAGTTTAGATTTGATTTACCGGCAGTAACGTAGAAAAAATTGTCCAAGCCTTCTCTTTCCTCACCACGTTTCCCTGGAGATTTCAGATGTCTTTTTCTGATTTTAATATTAGTTACCTTGCAGTTTCCCATTTTCCTTAAAACTTCCTCCTTGGGAAAATATCCTGTCCGTAATATTCTTAGCATTTGTTACCAGAACCACATTTCAAGTGTCATCTTCATCGGCCATATAAGGATTAGGTTTCCTTAATATAAACCCATTGCAACTAAACGACTGCATTCTGTATGGATGATTTAATTTTCATTAAGCAACAAATGTTAAATTCGTATGCCTCTTTGCCATGTCCAGGTTGCATTGATAAAGGATCCTCTTATGCCAGAAAAAAAGGTTTCCCTTTTTTCTCCAAGATAGTTAATCAATATTCTGAACTTGATACTTATCCATTACCAAGAGTATAAAGTCCTCACAAGTTTTCCAACTGACACATTTCCCCAAATCTAATCAAACATAATATTTTCGTCTTTCAAGGGCTTCTTGGTCAGGCAGATAAATAATAAGCTGTAACCTTTCTGGTCATGGTGGCTCTTTTTTGGCACTTGGTATTAATTTTCAAGTTGGTCATGGAGAATACGCAGGTAGTGTAACACAGCAACTTGGAATGAAAATTTGGAGTGCAAAGTTCAAGTTCCAGTGGGTTTGTTACATTCACTTACATGCGAATACTCTTGGAAATGTACAAATCCATTTTCTCCCCTCAGCTATGGATTAATTAGTAGGACTTCTATCTAGAAAAATTATTTGTCTATATTTCTGAGCTGAGGTATTATGTACATTATTTACATTATTCAGACTATTGTCCTCCTGTTTGTCGCCATATTTATTACAACGTTTCGGTTGTACGTTCCGGCCTTCTTCAGGTGGTTGGAATGTCGAACTGAACCCTTTATTTCACTCACTGGAGTAGACTGTTCTAGTTCCACATGCCATGTTTAATGGATGTCATTTGTCAGTTATCTCTTGTTAATTCCCCTCTCCAAGTTCTCCACTGCCTTAACCGGGTATTGAATTCACACTCTTTGGGTCCTGTCACTGGATCTAACCAACGTCTTTATCCACTGTGCCATGTGTCTTTCGACATTCCAACCACCTGAAGAAAGCTGGAGCGTACAATGGCCGAAACGTAATAAATATGGCGACAAAGATGAGGACAATAGTCTAAATAATGTAAATAGTGAGAAAAATTGTTTTCAAAAGAAATTATTAATGTAATATTCAGTCACTAAACAAAAAAATCATAAAATTCAAAATGTTTCATCTTTAAATAATCTACAAAGGGTTGATAAGCCATATATAAATAAAAAAACAAAACAAAAACAAATCAATCTGTAATGTAAATGTGGAAACTTTATTATATCAGGCATCCAAAGATTTGGACCAATTGTCTTGAAACAATATTTGTTTTGTATGTCTGGTTTTATTCATTCAAGTAGACATATTTTTAATTTTCCCAAAAAGGATTTGCATCAAGTTGAGAGACTTCTTATCACTAAACAGGAAATAATCAAGTTTTTTTTTTATATAATATATATATATATATATATATAATGGGGTTATAGAGAAAGAAAGTTTGTGCTCTGCAAAATAATGGGAGTGTCAAAAGGACGGTTTTTCCCTTGACACCACTATTATTTTAATTAGCTTCACTCCTTGGCAATGTTTGTTTTTAAAAAGCAATGATTAGGATTGTAATAAAACCTAAATATGATGAAAGTGAATTTATACATTTTCTTTGTTCAACAAAAATATAAAACACTATTAGTGTTGATTTACAAGAATAATTTTATATTTACACATTCTAAAAACATACTATTCTGTAAAACTAATGCAATTCAATGTTTAACATTTACTAATTTATAAAGAAATAAATATGGAAATATTTTTTATTCATAAATTTATATACATTTACAAAATTATTAAAATATGTGAACCAACTTTAAGGAAATCCTTATTACTTACCATTTTATAAAGTTCAAATCAATTGGTATTTTGCCAATGTTTTGTTTTACAAACCATTCTGATAAAAACATATCAAGAGTGTAAATCTTTTCTTTTTTTTTTTTTTTTTAATCAATTCACCTAAAACAAGGCGATAATAACACTAAGGCACACGGCTACTAGGAGAAGAGAATGAGTTTAAAAGGAACCAGAAACTAGTGGTAAATTTCTACTCCTGTTCAAAAAGCCTGTGTGTGTGTGTGTACGTGTACTGAACAATAGGCAAACCTATCTATTATCAAAATAAAACCTAAACATGATGAAATAAATCTATAAACATTTACGAAATTATTAAAATATGTGAACCAACTATAAGGAAATCCTTATTTACCATTTTATAAAGTTTGAATCGATTGACAATTGACGAATGTTTTGCCAACCATTCCAATAAAACATTTAATACTGTTTATTATGTTTCATATTCTCATAAACAAAGAAAATGTATAAATTCACTTTCATATGTTTAGGTTTTATTAAAACAAACATTGCCAAGGAGTAAAGGTAGTTAAAATAATAGTAGTGTCAAGGAAAAAACTGTCTTGCCTTTTTTTTTTTTTTTTTTTTTTTTTTAAAGCTTAAAGATTGTCAAAAGTTCTTTACCTTCTGTTAATAAAAAAATGCTCATTTTGTAAGACCATAACTGGAAATTGTTCCTTTCTGTTGTCATTGATTCGATACCATGATTGTCTGTTTGTCTATCACAACAAATCAACTGCCACATAAGTTGTTTTTCTCCCCCCCACTACTTTTTAAAAGATGCTCAACTAATGGAAGTTCCTGGCCATCTTTGCCGATATACATTGATTTGCTTAACAAAAAATCTTTTACTAAAATCATCGAAGCTAATCCTGTGTAAGCTTGTATCAAGTAGCCCGATGTGCCACGGTATGTGAGATTTAGTCCTATGCTTAGGTTCTTGTGAAAATAGTGTGATGTTTAATCAGGCTAGGACCCACCTCCCAGCAGACAACGAGGCTAACATAAGGTTGCCAGATTTTGCTAATAAATTTGCCATTAATCCCTGAACCACCTACTCCAATAGAATGAGATCTGCCCATGTCTCGAAACTGACAGAAAATTAAGGCTTGGAATAAATTTTGAAATTCCATTCCTGAAGACTGTTCTGTGTGATTCATGATGTGTATTTTATATACTTTTTTTCCCCAACGTTTTCACATGCCATTTTATGATCTCAATATGAAATATTTTCCATTTAAAATTATATTAACAAATGTAAATTCACAAGTAAGGAAGAATATGATATTTGGTGTAAGAATGTTGGTACTTTATTTGTCAATGAGAGTAATGTCCCTTGTTTTGGAACTCTTCTGTGTGTATCATATCCACATACAGATCAAAATGTCTGACTATACTTCTGCTCTGTAAAGTTGAATAAAGTTTGGATATTGGAGTCAAGTGTTTGGCTTAATAACTTTTTTTCTCTCTCTTTATTAATCTAAAAATTTTCTCTTATTTTATGGGATATTTAATTTCCTTTTCTATTTTCTTAAGTGTTTCACTTGTCTAATATTTATTTTTCTTTGAGAATTTGATGGCTTCACCATCCCTTTCTACATTCCTATTAACTTCATTCATGAAGTGGAAATAATTTCTTTTTTTCTGTGATCCTATTTTTAGACAATCTTTTAACCTTTTTGGAAATTCACTAATTTCAAATTTAATAAAATCAAGTGACCTTCTTGTTTTAGGAATTTCCTTCTTGGAAAAAAAAAGTGAATTTTATGGATTTTCATAAATGGTAATTTAGTCAGATGTTTGTTCCATCTATTGTTTGAATTTGTCTACAAAACTTTGGTGTATGACTTTTTTTCGTTTTTTTTCCCAAGGCCTTAAATGAACTTGACATGAAGGAAGAAAACCACTTCATTTTCTTCTGCTGACAGAAAACTCTTAAAATATTGTTAAGGATTCCTCTCCTTTGGTATAAATAGGGAAAAATATTTTTCAAGATGTTCTTTAAGTCAATTTGACTTGTTTTTGATTAATTTAAACTTTAGTAATAAAGATATGGATCTTACATCAGAGGCCATACTCACTGGAAAGTTTGTGTGTAAAATGATTCAAATTGATTGGGGAGGTGGAGAGCAGATGCTGAAAATTTGGATAGCTTCAGATTTTTTGTCTTTCTCAAAAGAAAGACAAAAAATCTGAAGCTATCCAAATAGGTTAACCCATCAAAGAAACAATATTTCTGATTATTTGTATTATCAAACTTGGGACTTTTAACAAAAATGGTGATCTTGGAAAGTTTCTCCCTGAAGAGAATTGCATAGTTTTGGTGCAGAGCCACAAATCCAGGGCACCTAGTGAGTCTCAAACTTGCTAATTAGTAAAGGTGTGAGATTAGCTTACTGACAACTACACCATGGTAATATCCATATTATTTGAAGAATGGAAAATTGAATTTTTATCACATGTTTTAGTTTGGAAGCTTAGCCTCTGAGCATTTAGAAAACAGTATTTTTTATGAAAACATTTTTAAATGTCACTTTCTGATGTCAACTTTTCATTGTGTATTTTAAGTTGAACATAACTTATATAGCTTCATCTACCACAAGGAAAGTTGGTTCTCTGTTGTGCCAGAAATCTTTTCTCACCAGAGTCCATCCTTCAAATCTTTAAGTCAACCATTCACCCTTGCATAGGATATTACTGTCATGTATGGTCTGGAGCCCCCACTGTTCATCTTAGGGTCCTTGACAAAATCCAGAGATGGATATGCAATGTAGTTGCCTCTGATCTGGCATCTCATTTACAATCGCTTTCTCACAGACGTGCCGTCACCTCCGTTTTTTCTACAAATACTTTCATGGCAACTGCTCCGATGAGCTATTTTTGCTAGTTCCCAAACAGCACAAATTTAAATGTGCCACTAGGTCAGCATCTCGGTCCCACCCTTTCACTGTCAAAACAGTTAAATGTAGCCGTCTCTTCTACTCCAATAGCTTAATGTCTCACACTTCCCATCTGTGGAACTACCTTCCTCTTACTTGCTTCTCTGATAGCTATAATCTCCAACTATTCAAATGCAATATCAATCGATATCTCCAGATGACTTGATCTATTCCCTTTCCTTCTCTTAATCCTTTCCTCTTTTGCACCTCTTTACTCATACTCCCACTCTCTAGTAGCACTCCCGCCTTGCTTGGGGGTGAAAAGTTTAAAACAGAAAAATCTGATCAAAATACATCCACGTCCACTCCAGCTGTTTCTTTATTTTCACTGTTATGCAAAAGCACATTGTAGATTTAGGTTAATTCAGATACAACAGAAATTGGGTAGCTTGTTCTTAAATAGACTGTCTGGCTTATGCAAAGCATTGTTTAAATAACTAAAATCCCCACTTTATTTATTTATTTTATTTTTTTTAAATTGTACATAAAATAAACATTATCCCTTTCCATATAGATTTAATAACACTAGCGTCTGGCTCGTTTAAATATCAACAATCAATCGTATTCTGCCCTAGTATGTATAGGAAATCGTTACGGGTTTCTAGTAAAAATAACAAACAACTTTCATTACCTTCTTCCTAAAAGGTTGTAACCCATCTATATTTCAGTTTTTCCTACTTAGTTACCTGCTTGTATACTCCCACCCATACCTGTACCAGCTTCCTGCTTTTCTGATGCTTGCTTTATCAATAGGGGTCCCTAGAATGCATGCCCTGCTGATGGGTAATACCACTCCCAAAAAGAGCTACCTATGAAGTAAACTATTATATACACAAATATAAAAAAAAAAAAAAGAAAAAGCTGCCCTGATCTTAAATAACTCAACAAGGATTGTTATGGTGAATTGTTAGTCAGCTAAAAATGTTACTACAGTTTTTGCACCATTTATTGGTATTTACTTGTTTAACAATTACATAACACAACTTTTTTATATTTCTCTCTTTTTCTGAGATGAGGCATTGTAACTATTTACACTATTTACATCATTTGGACTGTGGTCGTCATCTTTATTATTGCCACATTCACAACGTTTCGGTCATTGTACGCTCCTGCCTTCTTCAGAATCTGCCTATATTTCTGAGATGAGGTATTATAACTATTTACATTGTTTGGACTGATGTCCTCATCTTTATTGTTGTATTCACAGAACACATGCATATCCCAGTGGATAAAAGCATTGGTCGAAGTAATCAAAATAGTGACTTGACCCAAAGAGTTGTGAGTTCAACACCTGGCCACAGCAGAGGGTCCAAAAGCTTGGACAATCAAGTTACTAAAGGGAATTAACTGATACTGAAAAAAAAAAGGCATGCCATGTGGAATTAGAACAATCTACCCCCATGGACTAAAAAGCTTCAGTTTGAAATCACCACATATATCACCTGAAGAAGGCCCGAGTTGTACAACAGCCAAAATGTCATGAATATGGCAGTAAAGATGAGGACAATAGTTTGAATTATGTAAATAGTTACAAATTTTATTCTATGGTAGGATGTTATTGATACACATAAATTTTTCAATTCATTTTATCTAAAAAAATTACTTCCTCAGTTCCTCTCCAAAAAAATATTTATTTTGCTTTAAATATTCAAGCTGATTTTAGCATACTACATGAAGCATTAGGTTCATGCTCTGATTTAAGTTATTTACCTGAATTTGTACCTGTTCACTCAGTAAGCAAAGTTGCATTTTCAAATTTTGTCTGAAATAAGTGAACAGAATTCTATTGTCTAGAAAGTAAACTAATTTGATATTTTAAATTATTTAAAAAATATTTTGTGATCAAATTTTAAGTTTTCTATTAATGAAAATTAGAATTAATTTTAAAATTATTTTTCATGTAATGAAAGTTTTCTGAATGTAACATTTTTATTAATTTTATGTAACACAACCAATTTTCAATGATGGTCAATTCATTTTTCTGTCAAGACCCAGCAAAATACTTATTTTAGTGAATAAGCTGATTCACTAAAATACCTATTTTACCTAAATAAAGC
Organism: Acanthosepion esculentum; assembly: GCA_964036315.1. Lineage (NCBI taxonomy): Eukaryota > Metazoa > Mollusca > Cephalopoda > Sepiida > Sepiidae > Acanthosepion > Acanthosepion esculentum. The sequence continues at coordinate 85,495,548 of OZ038493.1, forward strand.
TTTATTTTTAAGAAAAAGGCAAAAAAAAAAGTCTTTACCATCTCCATTGTCTGTTGGAGTGGATCCAACTGAAATTATCGTCTGGATCTGTTTTTCGTAATGTACTATATTCCCATGTCAGAAGCTATATATATATATATATATATATATATATATATATATATATATATATATATCTTTTCTTTTTTTTTTTTTTTTTTTTTTTTTAACAAAGGTTTTAAATATATTTATTTAAATACGCAACAAATGTAAATTTAGGTTTTAAGAATAATCTTAAAACCTAAATTTATATTATTTTTTTTTCTACCCTTAAAAGTAATTATAGAAAGAAAGCACTGATATTTTTTAAAATTTAATTAACCAAATTAGGGATAGATTTCGCAAGCAAGAAAATATAGCAATTATTGTTTTCTTTTATTTATTTTTTGTCTTTGTTCTTAAATGAATTAATATTAATCGTTTATTATTCATCTGGTCAAGTGGTTCTTACTTTAATTTGAACTTGGCTTAGATTATCTACATTATATGGGTTTAGCATAATTGGTAAAAATTAACCAGATTTATGGAAAAATAAATCTGAGACTGACAGTTTTTTTTGTTTTTTTTATTTGCACATAATATTGTTGAATGTTTTAACCAATTCAACATTGAGTGGAATCCCTAATGTTTTTGACGAAACAAATTATTGTATTAATCATTAAACTCTTGAGTAAATTACACATTTGTACGTCTGGATGGCTTTACGGTATTTTTATGATTCAACTTGTATAATTTATTGCATATTTGCCATCTTCTGTTGCACATAAAATGCACATTTTCAAAATTGGAATCAATGAACTCCTCAATAGTAACTGTGACATGCTCTGGAAAATTATTGCTTTTTATTTTTCAATCATCGTAAGTTTTGAATGTATTCTGTATACCCTGAAATACGTATGATGCAAAGTATGTAATACATACAAAATATATTCGTTTGCTCGTTTTTATTTTTTTTCATGTCTGTTTCTTTTTCTTACCTACTTAAATATAATGGATTCCAAGAAGATAAGGTGCAAAGTTTCTCTCCTTTCTTTCGGTTTCTCTCCTTTCTTTCGGTTTCTCTCCTTTCTTTCGGTTTCTCTCCTTTCTTTCGGTTTCTCTCCTTTCTTTCGGTTTCTCTCCTTTCTTTCGGTTTCTCTCCTTTCTTTCGGTTTCTCTTGGGGTTTTTTTTTTCTTTCCTTCGGTTTCTTTCGGGTCTTTTTTTTTTTTTCTTTCCTTCGGTTTCTTTCGGGTCTTTTTTTTTTTTTTTCTTTCCTTCGGTTTCTTTCGGTTCTTTTTTTTTTTTTTTTTCGGTTACGTTTTTCTCTTCTGATAAAATATTTGCCTGTGTATGTGTAATCGTGAACGTTGTAATGCTTGTAGTTCTGGTTAAATGATATTCCAAGGAAAACACTGGAACAAAAGATTAGTGAAGAAATGGATTAATAATACAATGATGGCAAGTAATAGAATTAGTAATATAATTAGTATGCTAATTTGCAGTATACTTTTGCAACTCCTGCTCCTAAGAGCTGATGTTCATCTCATAGTGAATGAAAGTCTGTATTCAACAATTTAGTGTAGCAAAGGTTGGTCGTCTTTCTACACAAAAGTGAATTTACACTATTTACATTGTTCAGACTGTTTTCCTCATCTTCATTGTCATATTCACGTTTCGCTATACACTCAATGTAAATCGTGTCAATCATTACAGTGCCTCGTCTCAGAAATATAGACAAATGAATTTGCTTGAATTTTACTGTTTTGTAATTTGTTTTTCTCAGTTTGAGTGCTGAAAAGTTTCCAACCTGAAGAAGCCCCTCCAAAATAAATTCTGGTGTTTGTTCATTTGGAAACAGACTGGGCTGAGAATTTTTCTGCACTTACTCCTATATTGATTGAATTTTAAAAACAAAACATTTTAAAAATTTTTAAGACAATCTGGTGCTGACCTTTTTTATAAATTTTCCTGAAAAGTTGCCAAAATAAATTTGATTCTTACAATCTTGAGATATATATATATATATATATATATATATATATATATATATAATTTTTTGTTTTTTTGTCTTGATTGTTCTAGCAGATCTCTCATTTTGTTTGTTGTCTCCAAAACATGTCCAATTTCTGCTGACCTGACATTAGTTGTGCTTTTCTGGAAGGACTTCTGAAGTTGTCATTCTTTTATCACAAATGACAGTCCTCTCTGTGACTCAGAATTTTACTTTGATCCTGGCAAAAACTTCTGTCAGCTTACAGATTAAATTGAAGGCTAAATTTGTCTTGCATGATTCCTTTTACTCGATTGTGGCTGGGAATGTGTTGGTCTTGTGCTCTCCTTTAAAATTCTTGATAGCCACATTTAACAACACTGACTTCTTTTTTTATCCTTTTGTTTAAGATTACAACACATTTCCTGGTTAGTTTGACATAAACTAAATCCTCTTGAAAGTAAAAACAGGAAAAGACATAAAAAAAATGAATGTAGACAATTGATACTTTGTCATTTGAATGATTTTGAAATGTGAATTTCAAGCAGATCTCATTTTATTTCATAGATAGAATTTCATTCACCTAGCACATTTTGTGCTGCTGCTGTGGTAACCACTTCCCTCCATCTCAGTTGTGGTTCATGGTGATATTCAAGGCAGAATAGTGCAATGGTTTGCTGCTTCCTTTTTCACTGGTGATGTTGAGGTTACACATCTCTCCACTTAAGTGGATTTGTTTTTGAACTTACCTACTAGCCTTTGCCTAAAGAGGGCAGGACCCACAAGGCAGCACATGGGTTTTGAATTCAGTTTCCTTCTTGTAGACTGGTTGCCATCCAAGGCTCTAAGATTGTCCTGCTATTTTATCTATAGCTGGTGCAGGAGGAGAGATGAATTTGTACCTTTCCATGTAAGTGAATGCAATGAATTCAAATGGAATTGGAACTCTATCAGATTCCACAATCCAAGTCCATTACTCCACCAGGCCTCCATGGCAGACAAAATTACTTTTTGCTTTTCCTCTTCCTTTTGCTTTTCCTCCTCTTAAACTTATTACAACTAATATTTAACAACTAGTAACTTTATTAATTTTCTGCGGCTCAGATATTTTGGAGTGTTTAAGAATGAAGAGAAATCTTTTTAGGAATGTTTCCTTAAAAAAAAATTAAGGATTAAATTAATATTTTCTTTTCTGTTCATACAAGTTTGCAACTTGGTTAATTTTTCCATCAAGATTTCCAAAATGTCTTTGTTCAAAATGATCTTTAACTATTTCTTTACTTCAAATACAAATTAGAAATCCTGTAAAATATGAAATCAAATAAGCACAAGTATTCTTTAATTTGGATAAATTTTGGTTTTGTACAAAGACATTTTCTTTTCCTTCCCTTTTTTTCTATCATTCATCACGAATAGTTTCATTTTAAAGTGTCATTAGATGTTAGTTTCTAAGTCATTAAATATTGGCCCATTCTCATGAATTTGGTGTGGCCAGGCAGAGGGGGTGTGGTTTGAATTAGGGCAGGGTAAGAGCAGCAGAATTGTTGTGCGTGTTGGTCGGGGAGGGGAATAGTGCCCAATTACATCTTAGCATTCCTGGAATTCTGAGAAATGTAATTCTTAAAGTTTACTATTGAATGCTTAACTGTCTTGAAGTCTGCAGCTTTTGGCACTGGAAGTGAATTCTTCTTGCAGTCATGAATGGAGAAGAAAAAAATACAAGATTTTGTGTGGAATTCTGGAAAATAAAAAATCCTTTTCTTTGTTATTCACTGAGGATATTTTTAACACTTCAAGCTGTGAAAGATGTTCTGGAAAAGAACCAAATAAACACTTTCAAATTGTGATGGCCAAGTCCTTGGAAAAAAAGGCATGTACCCAGATTTCTCTGTACAGGGAAATAAAAATGCAAATTAGTTGTTTAAAATTCATGTTTCATAGCAGATCCTTTGTTCCTGGGACAAATCTCTTCTGATTTCTTTGAGTTAATAAATTTCTTTCAATCGTCTTTACAAAAAAGTTCTAAACATCTACTGATGAACTTTTTTGTTAACTCTGTTTATTAATTACCAAGAAAATTTGAAATTGTTTGTAACCTCTTTAAGGATACAAAGGTGGTACTTGAGTGAAGGAACAGCAACATGTGCATAGATGAAAGAAAGTGGTTTATTGTGTCAGGGAATCAGATGGCAGGCTAGTAATTCCTGAAGCAAGCCCCCAGCTCTATCCTGTGCTCACCATATATAGCTACTAATATAGTCAGTCCTCATAGGGGATAGGGAGTGTGGGACATTCCATTACATCAGAAATATTTGTAAATAACAGTTAAATAAACGCCTTTTTATTTCACTTATTCATTCTACAGATGATGAAATATTCAATTTCAGGATAAATATTTTTGAAGTTAGTCTTTCTAATTGGCATTCGTTTTGAAAGTGGATTATATCTGGAGATGTATAAAGAACTTACATAGAATTGATTTTTGAAAGGATAAAATGTCAGGAAACTTCACAAGAGGTTAATGGATATTTATGGAAATGCTGCATTTGACGCCAGTCAGTTGTGTGGCATGCGTGATACACGCTTAGGTGATCATGACATGGCAGATTTTTTTTGCCGCTGTAGTTTGCCATTTCTTTCTACAGTAGACCAGTTGTCATCAAAAGCTATAGAACTCGGTCTGTCCTGCTATTTACCCATAGTTAGGGGGAGAAGAGGTTTCATTCCTTTCCCAAGGTATTAGCGCGTAAGTGGATTTAATGAATTCAACTGGAATTTGAACTCCACTCTCCGATTCCTCAATCCGAGCCATTATCCATTACTCCACCGTGCCTCCTATTGACGTAAGTAGTGTTAATGGCAATCCTTGAAATGAGGAACTGATGGTGTTACTGGCAATTGTTTAGTAACAGGCATCACAGTGGCAGGATAGTTGCTGCTGTGAATGAAGAGAAAGCTAAACAAATTGATGCTCTCATTACAGTTGATAGAAGAAGCACTATTGCAACAATCTTTAACGGCCTTCAGGTATGTCATGATAGTGGCTTCAGCTTAGTGCAGTCTCTTGACTAATCAGTTCTTAGGATGGTGACACTTGATAAAGGAGAAAAGGGTGGTTACTGCTCAACACAGTACATCCCTAGGCATAAATTGCAAGCTGAATTCATTATAAGCCAGTGAGCCAAAGATCAATGGAATGGTGTCATCCAGACTTCACCGGAGTGAGTCTTAAGGAAGCACACGCTGCAAGGAAAGTGTTTAAAGATCAGAAAAGCCATGTTGTTCATGGCCCCACTGTCAGTTCCGATACCAATCTTTAATCTTTGAGACTGAAAAAAAAACAAAACAAAAAAAAAAACAGTATCTCAAAAGGACAGTTTTCTCTTGGCACTGTCATTATTTTAACTACCTTCACTCCTCAACAATATTTGTTTTAAAAAGTGATGATTAGAATTTTAAAACATTTCTTTTTATGTGCCGTGTCCTTTCAGGACATAGGCAATCATGGCTCTCCACTTCCCCCTATCCCTTGCAGCTCTCAATAAGTTCCATGCGTCTGCCAACTCCCCCAAACCACATTCTGCCATCCACTTAAGCTCGCCAGGTATGTTGTGTTGCTTTTCTGTGTCTCTTTTTCCCTTTATTTGACCTGTGAGTATCAGATTCTCCAGGCCTTCCTTTATCATTACGTGTCCCAGAAATTTCATCTGCCTTTCATGTTAAGTATAAGCGTCCTCCTTGTTTTGCATCCTCTCCAAGACCTCATCATTGCTCACACGTTCGCTCCATGATATCCTCAGCATCCTTTTGTAGAACCACATCTCCACTGCCTTGAGTCTCTTCATCTTTGAGGAGACCGTCCAATATTTGCAGCCATCTAGGAGGACAGATGTTACATAGAAGCTCGGTACTCGTTTCTTTGTCACCAAAGTAATCCTGTCTTGCAGTACTCTGCCCAGCTTTTGGAATGCATTCTTGGCCATCCCAATCTATCTTCGGATGTCAGCGTCGCACCTACTGCCCTCTGTCAAAACGCTTCCCAGATATTTAAACTTCCGCACATGCTTAATTTTAGTGTCCCCGACCTGCAAATTGCATTTTGGGCTCATCCTTTTACTGATGGCCATGCATTCTGTCTTCTTGTAGTTTATGCTTAGTCCTTTCTTCTCACTTTCTCTCGCTACCTGTAGGAGATTGTGTAATTTCTTTTCCATGTCTGCTATCTGTACTGTCTTGTCTGCATATCTTGTGTTGGAATGAAAGTGAATTTATAAATTTTCTTTGAGAATTTACAACAAAAATAATAAACACTATTTGATTGTTTATTGTAATGGTTGACAAAACATTGGCCAGTTGCCAGTTGATTCAAACTTTATGAAATGATAAATAAGGATTTCCTTATAGTTGGATCGGTTATTTTTATAACTTAGTACCGTAATGCCCCATGTATAATACGCATTTTTTTCTTTAAAAAAAAAGCAAAATCAGGGGTGCGTATTATGCACATCTGCAAAAGGTCTTTAAAGAATTGCCATAAAATAAGAATTATCATAAAACTAAACTAGGATAATATTATTATAATTAAGTAACTCATCGAGTCTAGAAGAAACCTCAACAGAATGCAGAAAGCACTGGATGTCCTATATTTGGGACTCTTCAGCAGTGTGCATGCACTACCAAGAATTGAAACCCAGACAGTTACGTTATCAGGCAAATGTCATACCAACTGTTCCAATGGGCCTTGGTGACGAAGAGGTAATGAATAATATTCTATGTTTAAAACTATTTTTTTAAAATAAGAGTAGGAAACACTGGTCGTAATGAAAATGGAGAGGTACAATTTATAGGGTTTGATTACCAAACAAGAGGTGCGTATTATGCGGGAGTAGAAGCATTTTCCTACACTTTCAGCACAATTTTAAGTGTGAGTATTATGGATGGAGGCGTATCATGCATGGGGAATTACAGTAAATGTTTCTAAATTTATGAATAAGAAATTTTCTTATTTCTTTATAAATTGGTAAATGATTGCATTAGTTTTAATACAATTAGTTTTTAGAATAGTGTAAATATAAAATTATTCTTGTAAATAAACAATCTAATAAATAGTTTTATATTTTTGTTGTAAATTCTCAAAGACAAAACAAAATGTAATTTGATAAACTTGAGAAATTTCAGTAAATTTAAATAATGCCTAAAAGTTAAATCCACTTGATCAGGAAGAGAGACCAGTCAGCTACTGCCACAGCTTACAACACATCCATTAACCTAAGGAGCACGAGTGTAATATCTTCAGAAATCTTTTAGCCAAAGATGGTGAGTTCAATCCTTAGAAGGACCACAGAAGTCGGCAGTTAACTGTGTAAATTCACTTTCATCATATGTTTAGGTTTTATTACATTTCTAATCATCACTTTTTAAAACGATGAACATGGCGCAGGAGTGAAAATAGTTAAACTAGAGGCGTCAAGAGAAAAAAAACATCCTTTTTGATACATTGCTTTTTTTGTGGGCATGAACATTAAAGATTCCCCCTCCCGCAATGCGAGTACATTGTCAAAACTTAAAGCGAGGCAGCTTCAAACCTGGCTATATTTGAAGTGAACAGAATTTGGAATCTGAAAATCAGACTTCAAAGAGTCATGGTGGGACAACTTTGTTTCATCCAACTCAGTCCAGACCTGGAATCTTTAGACTTTATTCTGTTTGGACCAATGAAGTCACTGAGCAAACAGTAATTTCCCAATGATGGGGGTTCACCTTATTATTGGAGAACTGAAATGCATCGTATGTGTAACTATGAAGGAAAGCAAGAATCTTGTCAAAGACAAGTATATATGATCATAATCCAAGATGGAATGTCACAACTGAGAAAATGATGCCGATTGAGATTTGGAATCTTGAGACTTTTTTCATTTTGGTAGGTTTTCTTCTGTGTTTCAATTCTTCAAATTTGTTGTCATTAAAGAACACACATCTTTATTTTTCAGTTATTCTCATTCATTCTTTGACTGTTGTAATTTTAACTTTTAATTGAAGACAAATATATTGGTAACCTTGCTAAACAAGTGTTTTGCAATCATGAGAAAGCCTCTATTCACAAAATCCCTTTTTTGAAGTTGTGGATATCGAGAACATGAGACTCTGTCTTGGTTTGTAAGACAATTGAATAAAAATGACTTTCAAATGCCTTACAACCTTGAATGGAAATGTATTTCCTTCTAATACTCTCTCCTTGCAAACCACTTTGAATTCTCTGATCTCCCTTCAGGACATTGTTATCTTATCCTTTCTTTTGCAAATAGTTGAAAATTTAGCTGTCAGCTGCAAAGTGGAATACTTAAGTTTTGCTCTCCACAACTTCCTCTCCTTTGTAGCTCTTAACGAATTGTGTTCTCTTCTAAATCCTCTCCTGTGATTGTCAAGTTTTCTAAACCTTCTTTCCTCATGTGCCCTAGAAATTTCAACTCCTTCTGATGTTCAGTATAAGTGTCCTTTTGTTTTCATTTTTTTTCTTCTAAAACTTTGTTGCTGACACAGTCAGTCCAAGGAATTCTCAGCATCCTTCAGTATAACATGTCTCTTTATTCTTGATTGTCCAGCATGCACTTCAGTATCAGAACGAATACTACATAATGGTTAAATCCGCTTTTCTTTGTTTGTAATGAGATTTTTCTTTTTTCTTAATACTTTATACTTTGCTTAGCTTTTGGAAGACACCTTTTGCTATCCTAAATTACCTTTGGATTTTGGTGCCACATTTACTATAATCTGTTAGAACTCTTCCTACATACTTAAATTGTTGTACTTTCTTAACATCTCAAGTTTGTAATTGACATGTTGGGCTCTTCTTTTTGCCGAAATATCTTGGTCCAACTAAAGTTTGCATTCAGCTGATGTGTTAGTGGTCGACTCTGAGTAGATTGAGATGGCATGATATGAGATTGCCTGGGTCATATCTGGTAATAATTTCTGGTGTTATCATTCATGTCATGCAATAATAAATGGGAATAAAGCCACTAAGATACAATAGATAATTGAGAGTGAAAGAGACTAAGAAAACATCAATGGAAGGGATAAGAACGGGATTCAAAAAGTCAAATGATTTTACATTTAACTATTGTCCTCAACTTTGTCGCCATATTTATTACGTTTCGGCCATTGTATGCTCCAGCCTTCTTCGGGTAGTTGGAACCCTTTATTTGGCTCGCTGGTGTAGACTGTTCTAGTTCCACGTGCCATGTCTAATGGGTGTCAGTTATCAGTTATCTCCTGTTAATTCCCCTCTTCAAGTTCTCCACTGCCTTAACTGGGTATTGAACTATAAGGAGTGCCAGAGAAGAGCAATACTAACTACAAAAATTGCAATATGAGCTCTGGTAAAAAATATGAAATAACAGCAAAAATTGCAATATGAGCACTGCTAAAAAAATCGTGGTTGAAGACAGATTTATAATACCCAGAAATTCATACACATATGTCCTCAAGGACACATGGCACAGTGGATAAAGGTGTTGGTTAGAAGTGTGACAAGACCCAAAGTGTGAGTTCAATACCCGGTTAAGTGGAGAACTTGGAGAGGGGAATTAACAGGAGATAACTGACATCCATTAAACATGGCACATGGAACTAGAACCGTCTACCCCAGTGAGCGATATAAAAGGTTCAGTTCGACATTCCAACCACCTGATGAAGGCGGGAGCGTACAATGGCCGAAACGTAATAAATATGGCGACAAAGATGAGGACAATAGGCCGAATAATGTAAATAGTGTACATAATACCTCATCTCAAAAATATAGACTGTTACATTTAAATTTGCTAAGTATGATCAGGCTTATCTAAAATTCTTCTGGACAATCTTGGCAACCATGGCTCTCCACAATTTCCTGGCCTTTGTAGCTCTTGATAAATTTTGCATTTGTTATCTCTCCTAAACTCTGTTCTGCCATCAAACTTTCTCAGTCAGTTATACATTTTCCTCTGTCCACTCTTGCCTTCAATCTGTCTTGTGAGTATCAGATTTTCCAAGCCCTCTTTCCTCATTATGTGCCATAGAAATTTCAACTGTATCTTCCTGATGTTAAGTATGAGTGTTTCCATACAAATCTCATTAGAATCAAAGAAAAGAGTACTGAACTATTATTTAATATCAGTCATCTTATATGGCAATCTCCTCACAGATGAAGAGACTTTAAGCAACAGATGTTCTGTAGAAAGATGCTGAGAATAACGTGGACCGAATATGTGAGCAACGACAGTTTTTTAGAGAAAATTTAATCCCTTTTAATTGCCAGTCTTCAAAATTCATTCTTTCCCTCAAAATTAATTTACTTACTAATTAAATTAATTTAGTTATTGAGTTTTTTCCCAGCTCCTTGTGGTTCTGGTAACCCATATATTCAAACATTGACACCAATATTGTCAAGTGGACATTAATTTTTATCCGAGTCACATTACTCCTGACGACTTTCTTCCATCCATAGTTTATTTATTTGTTGTCGACTACAAAAGACATATATTTAGAATCTCTTGTTCTTTGGTCCTGCCTATTATCGCTGGGAAGAGGTGATGGATATAGCAAGGGCTAGTTGAGAATTCTTTTCTCAAAGACATCATCTATAAGTGATGTTAGCAGCTGTTAAACTTTAGACAAATGTTTGATAAGTTTGAGTTACAACAGACTCTGGTTACGGTTCTTCTTCTCGTCCCACCTCTGATTTCTATTTCACTATGGTGTAAATGTTTTGCTTTTTATGTCAACAAATTAAAAATACGAGACAGACCCCTGAAAATGTAATGGTTTTCCTCTTTTAATCTTAATTCTTCAGTTAATGATTGAATAATAAGCAAGTTCTACAACAATGAAAATATCTGTAGGAATTGCCCTATGGCATCATCAAATATTTGAGCTTGACAACTTTAATAAAATATTGTGATAACAATCATAAATATCAATGCGGGTTATTATTTAAGAAGTAAGGGGGTACAAATGAAAAGATTTGAAATTGGCAACTTTTCCATGTCACTGAAATTGCCGTTTAACACATTCACTCAACCCATTATTTATGGGGTACAGACAGGACATAACGGTCGTGCAAACTACCAAAAGGAGGGACAGCTAAGTTATAATAGGATTATTTTTATCTTCCAGAAACTGAGATATTCGAAGATTAATGAAGCTATCTCTTATTTTATTTTTAATTATTTAAAATATCTTGGCTTGTTAGCCACAATCTTCGTCTTAATGTCAGATTTGAATTAAATTTATTTCTTTGTGGAGTGGTGGGCCTCCTGAAAATCTGCCATTCTACTCAGATATATTTTTAAGAAGAATGCTTTTTATGTTGGTTACTATAAAAAAATTAAAATCGTTTTTGTTTTTCATACATAATTGTTCACTCATTACAAGTCCCAAGAGCCACTCAAAGTAGAGCGTTACTGAATGAGATTGTAAGGGTCCAAAAGGAAGTAAAGAGTGAATGCTATGAGGATATACATGATAGGTAACTGTTGACCCTCTATTTGAAGAGGTTGAACTCGTAGTGATCGGAGGAAGCCATCCTTTCGGGAGTCCGTTCCGCAAAGTGTCGGGGAGGAGGAAGCCATCCTTTCGAGAGTCCGTTCCGCAAAGTCTGGATAAGAGGCTGAGTGGAATTTTCTCCCTACCCTGTTGAAATACACGGGTGGGTTTTATCTGTGAAGGGCTGAACTGTCGTACCTAAGCAATGTAGTTCGTTGCACTGTTTGCTTGTTTACCACTAATAGACCTCTACACTGATCAGAAAAACCTCCTCGCCGTTCTACAAAGAAGATACACAGGTGGTTATCCAGGGTGATAATGTGACAGGCAGGGTTTAATCCCCCCCCCCCCAAATAATTTTTTTTTATTTTATTAAAGTAACATATTCTACTCATTTACACTATTTACATCATTTTGACTGTTGTCCTCATCTTTATTGCCATATTCACTTCGTTTCGGTCATTGGACGCTCCGGCCTTCTTCGGGTGATTTACACTGTCCCCAAGGACATATGGCCCAGTGGATAAGTGTTGGTTGAAGTAATCCAAAAATTGACTTGACTCAAGGAGGGGTGAGTTCAATACCTGGAGACAGAGGGAACTAAAACCTTGGAGAGTTTAGTTACTAAAAGGCTTAGGAAAATAGCTGAAACCGAGGTATTCCCCTCCCTCAACAAGAAAAGGCATGGCACGTGGAATTAGAACAATCTATCTCTGTATTCTAAATAAAGCGTTCGGTTCGAAATTCCAACGTGTGTCACCTGAAGAAGGCCGGTGCGTACAACGGCTGAAACGTTGTGAATATGGCAATAAAGATGTTCTACTCAATACCGCAAATCTAAATTTCTGCACCTTGTACAACCTAATCAAGGCTAACCTTGCGTAAAATTAAAATTAAGTAAATTAGCAAACATGTACGAAGCTAAACAAAAAGATTTAAGAAACGCCAAATTTTCTGGTTTCTCAGACAAATTTTGCCACTAGCCTATTTGCTTACCTCTGTCAGTGTGCATTATATAAATAGGGAGCCTAAACTCAGTAACAATAACTAAAACTCACTAGACCAGCCAAATAAAACGACTGGTGCAACGACCCGTACATGTATTGTTAGATTTGATAGCACTAAAGAATCCCATCCCCGTTGTTATAAATCAAGTGAATACGTCATAAATAAATCTTGAACCGGCGACGCTTCGCTTGATACATAAAAATATTTAAAACAAAAATTAATACATCTTATTTCTTTAGCAAATAGTTGAACATTTATCTGTCAGCTAGATAGTGGGAAGTTTTCCCCCCATTTTTTTTATTTTTATGTTTCCTCAACCAGCCTATTATATAAGCAAAAGGAAAGCATTTGCAGCTTACTTTCCACGAATATATACAGTGATTTAATTCAGTGTTGTTGATGCTCGAATTTATAAAATAGCGACAGGTCGGCTGGGTTATTATGTCAAACCCAGTAATGTCTGGTTCCATTGACCTTACAAGCAGTATAACTTTACTGTTTTTGAGAATTCAACTGAGAAGAATCTTGCAGTTGTTGGAAGAGGTTAACACATCTCTTTTCTGTTTTGTTTGTAGAGTAAAACGTCATTAAGATTTTATCCAATCGAGTTTGAAAATTCGGTTGCAAATGTTACATCCTCCCTGCAAGCCCCTTCTATAACTGTTTGCGTTCAAGAATAATTTTTTAAATATTTTTTCTTGTGATGCATTTTTCGATTCTGTTTCATTGTCTGTTTCAACCTTTTTTCTTTTTTTTTATTTAAATCGTTTTCAGATGAAGTTATTTAATTTGCCGAATGTATTGTTTTAAGATTTGAATTTGTTTTTAAATATAAAAAATAATTAAAAATAAACACCTTAATAATACTGTGTGTTTGCATGAGCTCCAACCAACTTCACAATTGTGCACTGATTTTCGAAATCTGAGGTGGAACTTCATAGGGGAATCTATCCGGAAGTTTACACTTTCACAGCAATAAGAGAAGTATGTAAATGTGTCTTCTGCGCATTAGTTCCGGTTCTTAGGGGAAATAGTGAAATAGAAAGCAATTTCAGACCCATTCAGGGCTTCCAGCACATTCGGAATATGCCATGATTTTATCCACTCACAAGTTAAGACAGTTAATCGATAGATTCTTAGAGTTCGATTGCTCTAACTAGGTTAATTCACACTGCTTGATACCAATTAATGAAGAACTCTATAACTTCAACAGTTATTCACACGAACAGACATTAAGACTTTTCATTAAAACTGAACGATTTATTCACATACTTACGCCCTAAATTCACCACATAAAAACATTAATTGAACTCATGGTATTATATAGAGATGCATTTAACGAGATGTGCCTGAAAAGTAACTGGACTGGTGTCACAAACAATTTTTCATTCCAAACTACCCTTCAAAGTAATCCTCCTCGAGTCTAGTGCACTTCTCTGCCACACTTCTATGCATGGCTGGAAGGATTATTTTTGGATGCCCCTTCAGCTCCGCCGTTACGGCCCTCTCGATGAACGCCACACTTTCAAAACTGGTCCCTTGATGATCCCCTTGTACTTGGGGAAAAGAAGTCATTCGGAGCCAGATCAGTTGCATAGGAAGGTTGTTCTAATATGGCGATCTTTTTCTCGGCCAGAAACTGCCGGATGCTCAGGGCGTTGTGAACTATGAATTGAAAACACCGAAATTTAAGCAAAATCGTTACAAAGAAAAGAGTACTGAATTGTTACGTAATGCCAGCCCTCCAATATGACAGTGAATGCTGGACAATCGCCTCCAAAGCTGAAGAAACTTGAAGCAACAGAAATGTGCTTCTACAGAAGGATGCTGAGGATGCCATGGACTGAACATGTGAGTAACGACGAAGTTTTAAAGAAAATGTTAACTTAGTTAACATGAGGAAGAAAACAGTTGAAATTTCTAGGGCACATGAGGTGGGAAAGAGAGCTTGGAAAATCTGATACTCACAGGACAGATTGAAGGCAAGGAGGATAGATGAACACACGTATAACGTATTTCGCTTGAGTAAATGGATGACGATATAAGGTTTAGAAATAATTAAAAGACAATTTATTAAGATCTACGAAGGAGAGAAAATTGTGGAGAACCATGATCGCCTACGTTCTGAAGATATACAGAAGAAATCGAGCAAGTACAAAATTTTTTAACGGGCGATAGGAAATCGATATTCCGAATGCGTATTGGGATAGCGAAAGATGTCTTCCAAAAGCTAAGCAAAGTATTAAGAAACAGGAAAACTTCGTTAGAAACGAAGAGTACTGAACAGTTACGTAATGCCAGTCCTCGTTAAACAATCTCACAGACGAAAAGACTTGAAAGAATAAAAATGTGGTTCTCCCAAAGGATGCTAAGAATGCTATGGACTGAACACGTGAGCAAAAACGAAGTTTTTGAGAAAATGGAAAGATAAAGGACACTTGTACTCATCAGAAAGAGATAGTTGAAATTTCTATGGCGCACAAAGAAAGAGGGCTTTGGGAACTCGCTACTCACAAGGCAAGAAAAACGGAAAAGCAACGCATCACTTCCCTAACGAGCTCGTGTAAAATGGTTGGTAGAACAGGGGTTAGGACAGATAGCAAAAAGACAAAACCTTACTAAGAGCTACAAAGGATAGGAATTTGTGGTGAGCCATGATTCGCCCACTTTTTGATGGAACACAAATCTTCAAAATTGTGTTGATTAAAGCAGACATTCTGTGTATATGTCGAGAGGAAATTGGTTTTTAAGCAAGTAAATATATGCAATGTTTATATGAAATTAACATGTCTGCGTGTTGACATGTTGTGAAGGAACGCAGATATATTTACCTGTCCTCTCCATTAATGCAGGATTTGACACAAGATTGTTTTAACATGGGGAGTGCTATACACATACGTATGCATATGGGCCAAGGACAAAAACTTTTGCCCATTTCCCGCGACCACTGGCATCGATATTACACTGACCTTACACCTCTTACTGCAACGGGGGAGGTGCTACCGGGGGTTTGTAATCCCTGAAACTGACTGAGCAAGTTTTCACCTAAAATGAGGAGAAACGGTTACTCCACTTCCCGCACAAAGGTTAACTCTTCTGAGACAGTTTTACATATTGTTATTTGTATCCGTGTTATCATATCGTCTTCTCTTTTTTTTCCGACTCTGACTTCAATTTGTTAAATTCGGCATAGAAAACTAACATGAAATATTGAACTCCTGCTTATTTTCTGATGTAAGGATTCATTTATTCTTAGAAGTTGGGGCGTAGAAGTTTTTATTTGCTATGCGCGGGAAGGTTTTTGATTGGTCAAAAAACAAAACAAACAGATAATTTTGAATGTCGAATCGACCGAAGTATGCGTCTAGTCTCCGTAGAAAACGAGTTCGTAATTGTCGGAGTTGTGAACTTCCGGTGTCGCTACAGCGTATTTGAAAAAAAAAAAAAGTCCTTATTTTTTTTTTTTTTTTTTCTATACAAATACCATCAGCAAGTTTTGACTTGAAAAATCGTTTCTGTGAGATTAAAATTTTAATTTTTTTTCTTCGTTAAAGCGACAGAATATCAGTTTTGCAGCTCAATATAAATAACGAATGTGAATGCATTCAAGCTGAAGATATAAATCTTTGAATACATCGAATAAAATTAAGTGAAACGAAAACCTAACAATCACATTGAATAACGATAACAACTGTTAATAATCCATCATTCGCCGTAAAACTTTGCAAGTCTTAAAGTTTCTTCACTTCCGTGAGTTAGCACGTGGCAGTGAGGTTTGGAGAGCACTTGTAAGAGCTACTTCCGTCAGTCCATCCGTCCAACCTTCAAAATATGGGGGTACAAGTGCATACAGGTAAGGGGGTACAAAGTACAGTTGATTTGGCGTGTGTAGCTTAGTACAATAAATTTTCATGATTTTTTTTTTTAATTAAGTTTAATTATTTTACAAAATACTCATTATTTAAAAAAAAAACAATTTAATGATTAAAATAAATACTTATTTAATAAAAGTGCAATACTGTTTTTTTGCATGTATTTAAGTTTTTCTATACAAGTCAGTGGCCAGTTCGCCCTGCGTTTGCGCGAACTATAAACAAATCGCAAGGCCAAACGCTTCAAAAATCTGGTATTTGGACCCAGAAAGAAATATTTGCGCACGTCCAGTTGTATGCTGCATGCTCAAGAGGAAGAATTTATTCTTTGCTGTTAAAAAGGAAAATAAAGCAAAGTATGATTTTTGCCAGTATTTTTTCAAAGAAATCTTATTTTTCCAAACAAATTATCTTATTATTTCAATCAATTTATTTGTGAAATTGATCGAAACGTATATTTTGTAAATATCGACAAAAAATTCTAGCGGCAACTTCAACAAATATTAAATACTGTGAGGTTCTCAACACGTATCAGTGTGTTGTAAAAAAATGTCTAGTTTATAAAATTTCTGAGTATGAGGAATCCCACCGATTCACTTGGTGCGCCTTCATGTCGAAAAAGTCCTGGTGATGATAAGCCGTCATTGATGACAACATTTACAAGTGCAGCGGGGGATTTTATTTATATAGAAAATAAAATTTGAACTCTTCTGGCTTAATTGAAATGGCTGGCAAGTTTGAAAATAACAAATGGATTACATTCACTGCATTTTAGCGGTTTGCAGGTGAATTTTGGTCACTATTGTACTTTTAATAAATTTGACAGACGGCCCTAGTCATTGACATAAGAGAGTTGGGGACCACCACCCACTATGTTAATCCCTAAGCACTTTGTTTTTGCATGCAAAGTAATGTAATCATTCAACCTGCTGTCGCTAATGCCTTAAAATGTAATTATTGTCACTCAATCTGACCCAGAAGAGGACAAGACAAACAATGCAGGTTGTTTAAGGGAGAGCGGGAAATGTTGTCATTATTATTTTACTTACAGCCAGATGCTGACTGTAGCGACTTGGAGGGGCGATTTTGATCCCCTCCCTTCACTTCATAGAATGTCAGTCATATATATATATATATATATATATATATATATATATATATAATGTTGAATAGTAATTTTTGCTTTTTCGAGAAGTTTAAAAACTAGGTTTTTTTTTTGGTGGGGGGGTTAATTGGCAACACGCTGACGCGTGTTTAGTATTTGTTGTTGAAGTTACCACTAACATTTTTTTGTCGAGATGTACAAAATCAACGTTCATTATTTACATTATTCGGACTATTGTCCATATTTTTGTGGCCACATTTATTACGTCTCGGCCGTTGTACGCTCTGGCCTTCTTCAGGTAGTTGGAATGTCGAACTGAACCCTTTATTTCGCTCACTGGGGTAGACTGTTCTAGTTCCACGTGCCATGTCTAATGGATATCAGTTATCAGTAATCTCCTGTTAATTTTTCCTTCTGAAAGTTCTCCACTGTCTTAAACGTTGTAATAAATATGGCGACAAAGATGAGGACAATCGTCCGAATAATGTAAATGTACATAATACCTCATCTCAGAAATATAGACAAAATCAACGTTTCGTTCAATTTCCCAAACCAATCTATGAACTTTGAATAAGCTGATCTGTTTGGGAAAATACTTTGACAAAAACCCTACTATGCGTTTTAATAATTAATTTAATGTTAGGATTTTATGGTAAACATATATATATATAATTTTAACAGCGAAGAATAAATTTTTACACTTGAGCATCCAATATGCAACTGGCCTTGCGTAAATATTTCTTTCTGGGGCCAAATTCCAAATTTCTGAAGCGTTTGACCCTGTGACTTGTTTATAGTTCTCGCAAACACAAGGCGAGCTGGAAACTGTAACAACTTGAGATATGCAAAAAAGAAAAAAAGGATATTGCATGGAGAAGAAATAGGTTGTTAATCATTAAATTTAGGTACCTCCATGAAATCGCTAAAAAAGAGCATAGCATTATGAAAAAGACGCCAAACTTTACGAAAACAAACTTTTATCATCTAAATGCTTATGTTATTATGAAGTGGAAAGACCAAAGTTTTTTTTAATTATTTAAAAAAAAATTTCCTTCCTTTTAGAACATTTTAAATTTGATTTAAAAAAACAAAAAACAAAACCTTGTTTCTCTTAGTACCACCGGTACTACTAAAATAACATACAATTTTTAGCATGTTTTTTTTTTGTATGACACATTAATTTGGAAAATCTTGCAAAAATAAAAATAATTGTCGGAAGTTAATGAAACTTTCAGAAACTATTCACAGATGATCGAAATTATTATAAATGTTTTTTTTTATTAAAGTCATGGCATAAATATTTTTATATTTATTACCCACCTCCCAAACTAATTTTATGAAAACGCTAGAAATTCGATCGCATCGGGTTTAGAGATTACAATAGTTAAAAGTACAAGGCTTTGAAGAATGCAAATCACGTTTTTTTTTTTTTTTTCTTTTTAAATGGATCCCCTCCACCTGAAAATCAGTTCTGAATTTTAACATACAAAACTCAAAACAAATACATTATTTAATTTCAAATGCTTTTATTTGCTTTTAGCTGTGTTTATGAATATGGACAATATTTTCTGAAAGCAAAAAATTTTTTCGATGAAAAATGAATTTTTAATACAATTATTTGTTATTTCTTTAATTATAATAGATTTTTACATTTAAGTCGTTAAAATATTATAAAATTAGTTAAAAGCTGCATCAGGTTTCGTAAGCGTCCTTATGAGATAGATCTTTTTTTTAGCGCGTTGTAAACTGTATCGTTTTGACTAATCAGAAGATCCGCAGTAATTAAGAAATGTAATTTTGTGTTTATAATCGGGCTCTAATTATAAAGTACGGAAGACCAACCAGAATACAATTTATTTGCGTGATTTGATTTAAGCATTGTTCTCAGCTGTTGAGGCCTTTACTTTTGCGAAACACGTGTGAAGTTAATTTGATTTTTCAATTTCAACTGAGAAGGGTACCTACAAGTATCATCTTATGAAATTTATATGATCTTATTTTTATATTACTCTCAGTTATGACATTTTTCCATAAATGAAATATCAAAATTAATAATAAAATGAATGGAAATACAAATAACACAGTAAAATGTAATAAATGTACATAAAATTATAGTATTTTATGTACACTTCTGATAAAATTTCATAAGAAAGGTACCAATAAATTAGATACCTTTCTTATGAAATTTAATCTCACCCTTAACAGACTTATTTTAATTTCTTTATAATATATTTTCCATAAAGCATCGTAAACGTAAAGGTGAAAGCTAAGTACAAAAAAAAAATTAGTGCTGAAAGTTTTCCTTAAAAAATAACGAGGTAAATAATTTTTTCACTTAGATCTAAATAACTTCACTTCATCCGTAGAAAGAATTATCCTCACGTAAGCTATCTAAACGTCATGAAAATGTCTTTCGTTACCTTTCAAGTGACGCGAAAGGTTATGACCTGCTTTGTTTTATTTTCAAATTTCATCTTTTCGGCGCATAAGCTTAGTTCAGCTTGGTTCAAAATATTTTAAATAAACATTATAATTTCTGATTTTCTTAAAACAAGTTTTGAAAAAGTAATTGATTTTTAAAAGACTTTCAAAGTGAGATTTTCATTTTTTTATAAAATGGAAAAAAAGGATTGAAAATGATTTATCTGCCAGTTTTGATGATTAAAAAAAAAACAAGATTTTTAACAATTTCGGACGTGCTAGGAACGATTAAAAAATGTAAAAAAAAAAGATACCCCCAAAATACTTTGATCTTTCCTCTTTAATAATAACATGAACATTTCGACGATAAAATTGTTTTCGTCAAGTTTGGCGTCTTTTTCATCATGCTATGCTTTTTTTTAGCGATCTCATGGAGGTACCTAATTAAATTGTTTTTAAAATGGTGGGAGTATTCTGTATGTTAAATAATAAAACTTAATTTTTCCAAAATAATTAATGAAAATTTATTGTACTAATCTACGCACCCCAGTAAAACCAACTGTACTTTGTACCCTTTTACCCGTTTGCGCTTCTCACCAAAAATCTGGTTTCGTCAGTCAATTTATGGCTATTTTAGAGGGTGTGTGACGGACGGAAGTCACAGATATATATATATATATATATATATATATATATACCCACACACGATATTGTTACCACGTGACTAGTTTAAAAAAAGTAATTTCCTTTGGATCGCTTTAGAATTCAACAAGCCAAAGTTTTTATTCTATTTATTTCTAGCCTACTGCCTTTCGGGGAAACTAATGCTAAAGCTTTCAGCTTCACCCTGTTCCACTGACAGTCATCTTCACGTTTAATCTTAGAGGCAGAAGTCATCATAATTTTCTTCCTCCTCCCCTCAAAATTACCTTGTAGAAGTTATTCTGTAAATATGTTTGTTCTGTTCGGACAATGTCTGGGGCTGCATGCATGATACCTCCGTCTCCAGGGGAAAAAATCTATCCCCTTTTTTCTTTCTTTTGTTGCCTGGAAAAGAAAAGCGTTTAGATGACCGTAATGGCAAAGAGGTTTTAAGGCGTCACACCGATTCTGTCTTATTTTAATTGTCAATGTTTTGGTTTCTTTCTCCTTTCGTTTGGATTTGTTAGGTGGTGAGGACGACTCTAGTCAAACTTCGCTGAAAATATTGGTTCAATCTCCTTCCAAAGAGCAATTTTTTGTCTACTGTGACAACGTCATATTTCCTCGTCACGGTGACATTAGCCATATCTTACGTTTCTCTTCAATTCTTACTTGTCTATGCAATGGCGTTAGTTTTTTTTGTTTTGTTTTTTTTTTTTCTTTCTCAAGTTTAATCTTGTTAATGGTATTTTAAGATAGAACGAAGCAAAGTATGAACTGATTGTTTAATTCCACAGTTGACAGTAAAATAATAGCAGGCATAATGAAGCTGGCCATGTCGCTTCTTTAGTTCATATGAATGGCTTGCTCGTTTGCATTGTTGTTATTTTTATTTTGTTGCGAGGTGAACGTTCTTCTCTAGGCTGTTTATGTCTTTTGCTTTTGAGGAAAACTGTACACACTGTTGCCGCATTCTTGTGCTCTCTCTCTCTTTCTTGTGCTCTCTCTCTCTTTCTTGTGCTCTCTCTCTCTTTTTCTTGTGCTCTCTCTCTCTCTTTCTTGTGCTCTCTCTCTCTCTCTTTCTTGTGCTCTCTCTCTCTCTCTTTCTTGTGCTCTCTCTCTCTCTTTCTTGTGCTCTCTCTCTCTCTCTTTCTTGTGCTCTCTCTCTCTCTCTTTCTTGTGCTCTCTCTCTCTCTCTTTCTTGTGCTCTCTCTTCTCTCTCTTTCTTGTGCTCTCTCTCTCTCTCTCTCTTTCTTGTGCTCTCTCTCTCTCTCTCTTTCTTGTGCTCTCTCTCTCTCTCTCTTTCTTGTGCTCTCTCTCTCTCTCTCTTTCTTGTGCTCTCTCTCTCTCTCTCTTTCTTGTGCTCTCTCTCTCTCTCTCTTTCTTGTGCTCTCTCTCTCTCTCTCTTTCTTGTGCTCTCTCTCTCTCTCTCTTTCTTGTGCTCTCTCTCTCTCTCTCTTTCTTGTGCTCTCTCTCTCTCTCTTTCTTGTGCTCTCTCTCTCTCTCTTTCTTGTGCTCTCTCTCTCTCTCTTTCTTGTGCTCTCTCTCTCTCTCTTTCTTGTGCTCTCTCTCTCTCTCTTTCTTGTGCTCTCTCTCTCTCTCTTTCTTGTGCTCTCTCTCTCTCTCTCTCTTTCTTGTGCTCTCTCTCTCTCTCTCTCTTTCTTGTGCTCTCTCTCTCTCTCTCTCTTTCTTGTGCTCTCTCTCTCTCTCTCTCTTTCTTGTGCTCTCTCTCTCTCTCTCTCTTTCTTGTGCTCTCTCTCTCTCTCTCTCTTTCTTGTGCTCTCTCTCTCTCTCTCTCTTTCTTGTGCTCTCTCTCTCTCTCTCTCTTTTCTTGTGCTCTCTCTCTCTCTCTCTCTTTCTTGTGCTCTCTCTCTCTCTCTCTCTTTCTTGTGCTCTCTCTCTCTCTCTCTTTCTTGTGCTCTCTCTCTCTCTCTCTTTCTTGTGCTCTCTCTCTCTCTCTCTCTTTCTTGTGCTCTCTCTCTCTCTCTCTTTCTTGTGCTCTCTCTCTCTCTCTCTTTCTTGTGCTCTCTCTCTCTCTCTCTCTCTTTCTTGTGCTCTCTCTCTCTCTCTCTTTCTTGTGCTCTCTCTCTCTCTCTCTTTCTTGTGCTCTCTCTCTCTCTCTCTCTTTCTTGTGCTCTCTCTCTCTCTCTCTCTTTCTTGTGCTCTCTCTCTCTCTCTCTTTCTTGTGCTCTCTCTCTCTCTCTCTTTCTTGTGCTCTCTCTCTCTCTCTCTTTCTTGTGCTCTCTCTCTCTCTCTCTTTCTTGTGCTCTCTCTCTCTCTCTCTTTCTTGTGCTCTCTCTCTCTCTCTCTTTCTTGTGCTCTCTCTCTCTCTCTCTCTTTCTTGTGCTCTCTCTCTCTCTCTCTCTTTCTTGTGCTCTCTCTCTCTCTCTCTCTTTCTTGTGCTCTCTCTCTCTCTCTCTCTTTCTTGTGCTCTCTCTCTCTCTCTCTCTTTCTTGTGCTCTCTCTCTCTCTCTCTCTTTCTTGTGCTCTCTCTCTCTCTCTCTCTTTCTTGTGCTCTCTCTCTCTCTCTCTCTTTCTTGTGCTCTCTCTCTCTCTCTCTCTCTTTCTTGTGCTCTCTCTCTCTCTCTCTCTCTTTCTTGTGCTCTCTCTCTCTCTCTCTCTCTTTCTTGTGCTCTCTCTCTCTCTCTCTCTCTTTCTTGTGCTCTCTCTCTCTCTCTCTCTTTCTTGTGCTCTCTCTCTCTCTCTCTCTTTCTTGTGCTCTCTCTCTCTCTCTCTCTTCTTGTGCTCTCTCTCTCTCTCTCTCTTTCTTGTGCTCTCTCTCTCTTCTTTCTTGTGCTCTCTCTCTCTCTCTCTCTTTCTTGTGCTCTCTCTCTCTCTCTCTCTTTCTTGTGCTCTCTCTCTCTCTCTCTCTTTCTTGTGCTCTCTCTCTCTCTCTCTCTTTCTTGTGCTCTCTCTCTCTCTCTCTCTTTCTTGTGCTCTCTCTCTCTCTCTCTCTTTCTTGTGCTCTCTCTCTCTCTCTCTCTTTCTTTGTGCTCTCTCTCTCTCTCTCTCTTTCTTGTGCTCTCTCTCTCTCTCTCTCTTTCTTGTGCTCTCTCTCTCTCTCTCTCTTTCTTGTGCTCTCTCTCTCTCTTTCTTGTGCTCTCTCTCTCTCTTTCTTGTGCTCTCTCTCTCTCTTTCTTGTGCTCTCTCTCTCTCTTTCTTGTGCTCTCTCTCTCTCTTTCTTGTGCTCTCTCTCTCTCTTTCTTGTGCTCTCTCTCTCTCTTTTCTTGTGCTCTCTCTCTCTCTTTCTTGTGCTCTCTCTCTCTCTCTCTCTTTCTTGTGCTCTCTCTCTCTCTCTCTCTCTCTCTCTCTCTCTCTCTCTCTCTCTCTCTCTCTCTCTCTCTCTCTTGTGCTCTCTCTCTCTCTCTCTCTCTCTTGTGCTCTCTCTCTCTCTCTCTTGTGCTCTCTCTCTCTCTCTCTCTCTCTCTTGTGCTCTCTCTCTCTCTCTCTCTCTTTCTTGTGCTCTCTCTCTCTCTCTCTCTCTTTCTTGTGCTCTCTCTCTCTCTCTCTCTCTTTCTTGTGCTCTCTCTCTCTCTCTCTCTCTTTCTTGTGCTCTCTCTCTCTCTCTCTCTCTTTCTTGTGCTCTCTCTCTCTCTCTCTCTCTCTCTCTCTTTCTTGTGCTCTCTCTCTCTCTCTTTCTTGTGCTCTCTCTCTCTCTCTCTTTCTTGTGCTCTCTCTCTCTCTCTCTTTCTTGTGCTCTCTCTCTCTCTCTCTTTCTTGTGCTCTCTCTCTCTCTCTTTCTTGTGCTCTCTCTCTCTCTCTCTTTCTTGTGCTCTCTCTCTCTCTCTCTTTGTGCTCTCTCTTCTTGTGCTCTCTTTCTTGTGCTCTCTCTCTCTCTCTCTCTCTCTCTCTCTTTCTTGTGCGCTCTCTCTCTCTCTCTCTCTCTCTCGTGCTCTCACTTGTGCGCTCTCTCTCTCTCTCGTGCTCTCACTTGTGCGCTCTCTCTCTCTCTCGTGCTCTCACTTGTGCGCTCTCTCTCTCTCTCGTGCTCTCACTTGTGCGCTCTCTCTCTCTCTCGTGCTCTCAGATTAAACTATACCTTATTGGTATCTATCTTAAGTTTTGAAATGTTGTCTGTAGAGAACAGGTCGTCATGCTGTTCTTCCCTATAAAAACAGATCTCTCTCAGGTGTGTCTCGAATCATGCTTAAGAGGATTCGCGAGAAGGAGACAACACTTTTTATATAAAATGTTGAATGATTATTTATATTCTTTACACTTTGTCCATTGTCTTCATCTTTATACCAACGTTTCGGTCTTCGTGCAGCCCGGCCTTCTTCAGGTGCCTGTCGATCCGGGTAACCTTCAGGAAAGTTCAAACTGAACCTTTCTTTCAATCTCCGGGGATCGAGTGTTCTCGTTCTGCTGGCTATGCCTACGGCTATCTCGTCTAGTTCTCACTTATTGTTCACTTAACCTATGTCTGCATTACCCAAAATGATTCACCAAATTCACGAACCAAAGTTTTAATCCACTAAACCTTTGTCACACGAGACAATCCTGAGTGTAGAACTTGGAGTCTTAAACCTTATTTGACTCCTGCTTGTTACACTTGACTGCATTCATCCACGTTTCTTTTTTTCTCCTGCTACTGTCGTTAAATCTTTTTTACTGGCATTTCTTTATTAATGGCTCCCACGTTGTATATATTTCTATACTAGGCTTAAGTATGTCCTCATAGCTTACTCTATGGTGCTCATACTTTCAGGCATCTTTCCGGTGTTTTCGTATTTTTCGAGTGGGTTTTGACCATCAGATTTCAGTGCGTCTTCAGCCCTTGTATTTGACCAAAGGATTGCTGATTAACCTTTCTACTCTGATAATGTATTGTGTAATCCGAGGTGTAACAACTGACAGACGTTCGTTTATTTTACTTGTATTTCTTTATTCATTGTGTGCGGATAGGGACTCTGCACGTACATAAAATTGTAAGGATACAAAAAAGAAAATTAGAGTAATCACCACAGTTATTCCTTAAAATATTTCCGCAATCTTTTTACCCTTATTCAGTGTACTAATATATATATATATATATATATATTTCTTTTTATCTCATCAGCTATTTTCACACGCACCTGCTTTTGGTAAACGAGAAGTGGTGGGGGAGCAAAGTTGAATTTTTCGTACAATTAAGCATTTCCAAGCATCTACATCAATTATATCCTCCAACATTTAAGAACTGTCCCACCTGTTGGCCATGTTTTTTTTTTGTTTTTTTTATTATTATTATTAGAATAACCTTTTTTTTCTTTCTTTAAATGAAACCGCTGTCAATGAATGAAAGCGACCAACGGATTAAGGAGAGAATGAAGAAGAATCGAATGAAAAATAATGGAGGTGGGGGAGAGAAAGAAAGGATAAAGAAAATAAGACTAAGAGGATAAGCAACAATGAGAAAGGAAAGCACACACTACGATTGAAGGGAAACGTTTGTTTTAGGTTTGTTTGTTTTTTTTTCACTATTTAAACCGATTTCACATTGACGTGAGGTCGTTGCCGTTATAACATTTCAACCGCTTTTCACTTGAATAATAATAATAATAATAATAATAATACATTTCTTTAATCTACAAAAATCGTCATTTTCTCATGCGGAATTTAGTGGTGCCTGTGGTTGAAAATTTTTCAAATCTAGTTAGTTACATTTTGGCTCGAATACTAACCCATTTCGTTGGCACACTTTCTTTTGAAAAGTTTTTGAAGAAAACATTTAATCTTAATAATACATGTCTTCACTTGGGCAATCATTTTAGATTTATGTGGATTTTATTAAGGATATTATTTTTTAAGACAATTTTTCAATGAATAATTAATTTTTACAAGAACTTTCCTTTTTTTTTTAAAAAAAAAATCTTAACTAGAACAATTTAAGTTTTAAATCTTAAAATTCTGAATTAAATTCAGACTTTTAAACGATATTATTAAGCGAAAACTCCATTTACTAATCATAAATGCAAAACACCAATATTTTTACAGAATTTTTTAACTTTTGTGTATGTGTATAAACGTTCCGATTTTGTAAGTACGGTCGATCATACACGGCATTATCAGAAAATAAGAGCAATGACTATAGTAAATTTAAAGTCAACTTTTCTGATTACGGAGAATTTTTTTTATACTTTTCCTGAAAAGCCCAATCTGAATTCGTAGTTGAAAAAGGTTTTTTTGCGCAGACTTAATACGATCTTTTACAGTAAAGTTCTCGGCCCAATCCAGAAGTGTTTCCGAAATCTTTTTTTCCTAATTTGAAGAAAATTTGGGGACTGGACCTGATCGAAAGTATCAGCAACATTACCCAACCTATATAACATAGTAACCGTGGTTATATTAAACTGTCAGCTACTTATTAGCTTGTTCTGAAGGTGGTGGTTGTTGTCTTCTGTGTGCGGCACCAATTCAGGATGTGGGTGATCATGGTTCTCCACAAATTCCAGTCTTTTGTCTGTTCGTATTTTTGCTATTTCTCCTAACCCCTGTTCTGCCAATCAATTACACAAGCTCGTTATGTAGGTTACTCGCTGCTTTTCTCTACCTCTCTTGCCGTTTATGTCCCATGAATGTCAAATTTGCTAAGCCCCCTTTCCTCATTGTGTGCCATGGAAATTTCAACTCCTTTTTTTATTTTAAGTTTAAATATCCTTTTTGTTACTATTTTCTCTAAAACTTCGTTGTTGCTCACAAGTTCAATTCTTCTGTAGGACCATATTTCCATTGCTTCAAGTTTTTATCTTTGAGGAGATTCTTCAGCATTCACTGCCATATAGGAGGATTGATATTACATAGAAGTTCATCACTCTTTTCTTTGTTTCTGTTTTTTCACGTCTCTTTTTTTTTTATCTGTGAGGAGATTGTCCAGCATTCATAACATAACAGTTCATTACTCTTTTCTATGTTTCTAACGAATTTTCCTGTTAATACTTTGCTAAGCCCTTTTGGAAGCATCTTTCGCTAACCCAGTGTGTTTTCGGTATCGCGTTTTCCATCCTCTGTTAAAACACTTCATAGATATTTAAACTTCTGTGTTAGCTTAATTTTGGTGTCTTTAATTCGTACTTCGAATATTGGGCTCCTTCTTTTGCCGGCAACCATCTTGTCTTCTTACAATTGGTGTTCCTTATCGCTTTCCTTTATTATCTTGTATGTCGGTGTTCCAGTAGTTTCCTTTCCGCGTCTCTTGTCAGCACTGTCGTCATTGGTTGAAATTAATACAGAAGATATTGTGAGCCTCTCTTTTCACCAAGAAAGATTGTCTTCATTCTTCTAAAACAAATTTTACATCAAATAAAAAAAAATAATAAAATTATCAATGACTGAATTCAATAAAATTTGCATTATTTACGTAGCTTTACTTATGAAAAATCTATTTAAAAAAAAAAAAAAGGCTTTGGGAAATTATTTTAGCCAATCGATCCCACCTCGTTATTCTAAAATGTTTTTAGATACTCAAAATTTACATTTTCATAAGTTATCAGAAATTAAATCAGCTGAAATTTTAATTGATACTTCAAGCGGAAAAATAGAAAAGATATTTGAAACCTGATATATATATATATATATATATATATATATATATATATATATATATATATATATATATATAGTTTGTAAAATTCTTAAATTTATTTATTTAATAATTCTCCGTGAGAAAGTTGATAAAATAAAACTTTTGATAACGAAGAAATATGAAATTTAACAACATCCAACGAACTTTTTTTGAATTGTAAATTATGTAATTCTCATGTATGAAAGATCGTGAAGAACATAAAATTGTTAGGTTTGGCTGTCATTGACATATTTTTGCTTTAAGATTTGTATGCCAAAGAAAACAAGTTTGTTCATTCATATCTAAACTGTCCAATGAGCATGATAAAAGCCCGCTTTATTTGACAATCACGACATAAGTAACTTTGGATGATACAAAGCAAGTTTTATTTGTGCTTTTACTCGTAATTGAAACGAAACAAGATTATTTAAATTAATGTATTTTAACCGTGGCGGTAACTCTCCCGAAATTGTGAAGCAATTACGAGGGACATCGGTAATCTCAGATATTCTTAAGTCAAATTTACGCTGTTTTTAATTTTTATTTCTGTCCAAAACTTCGTTCAGAGTAAAAAGCATAACTAGCCGCCCAAATTGATGTTACTCCTGAGTCCTGACGATATACGAGGGATTTCGACTCTTTATGTTCAACGGTAATTTGAGCTAAAGTTGGATTTGCGCATCAATCTATGCAGCACTCAGTGAGGAACAAATTTACAAATATTTCAATCTTGCATACCAGCTATTAATCCACGACAAATACTATTTCTTTGTTGATCTGAAACAAAACAGAAACCTTTTTTTTTTTTTTTTTTTTTTTTTTTTTTAAAGCAGAAATTCGGCTCGGAACGCGCATGCGTACATACATTCCCTCTGGTCATATCACAGATCAAGTCAGTAGTAATGAGTCCTGTTGTTAAAACAAAAACATCTAAATTTCTATTATCTGCATAAATCTCTCGCACACGTTGCTTGGATGTGCTTACAAATATTTCAGAATGTCTAAACCTGTTATGTCAATATAATGAATCCAGGAGTTGTTTTCAGAATGAGAAACATCATATGAAAAACGAATCTTGATTCAGCGAAATAATTGATGTGGGTGGGGGAAAATGAATGGGCGTTTCTTTGGTTTTTGTTTCTTGTACGCCTACAATCTACTTAGCTGAAACTATTTCTGTAGTTATGTAGTGGAAGATACTGTTCGTGGGTTCTGTCTGAATTTCTGTGATCAGAAGTTATCGTTATTTAATCTATTTACATTTGGATTATTATCCTCATCTTTGTTATTGGCATCACAACGTTTCGGCCTTGTGCCCACGACCTTTTATCAGATGCATGTCGATCCGAAAGAATTCAAACCTGACAAAGAGCAGCAACACCATCTGCAGTCAGGTTTAAGGCTCCAAGTTCTCCAGAGAATTGTCCCATGGGTCAATAACCTAGTGGATTAAAACGTTGGTTCGTGGTTTTGATGACAGTGATTGCTAGTTCAATCCTAGGGCCGGGTAGTGTAAAGGGAGAGGGGGTGTATAAATAATTGAATAGTCCTAAGAATAAGGACTAGATAAGATAGCCTTAGACATGCGCAGTCTACTCCCGTAGATTAAATAAAGGGTTCGACCGAAACGTTGTGATAACAGCAAAGATGAGGACAATAGTCCGCATGTAAATAATGTTAGTAATTTTCATCACACGTGACTTTTATGTGAACTCTGCTCTTTTGACTTTAGACTCTTATTAGGGTTTAATGCTAAAATCGGTCGTCACAACTTGCGTATTTCAATGTTTCTGTCAACCGTCTTCATTTTTTCGCATATTCATTTTTGTTTTTAATTGTATAGTGTAATTGTAACTGAACGAATGTCTCTCATTGTTTGCATTGGTGTGTACAAAAACTAGGCAAGGTCTGTGTTCACAACGAATCAAAAGGTGGCATTTTCTCCAGTGAGAAATAAATACGCGAATCCTGTTTCCAATACAGACGGTTATTTTTTTTTTTTTTTCAGGGACCAACTTGCATGGTCTGAGGAGTGGGAGATTGATAGGTGACTCTTAAGACAACTGCTACTTTCATCATGGCAGACTACAGATCAGCTTTTCTTTTTCTTTTTAAATTTTTTCTTTTCTCTTTTTTTCTTTTCTCTTTTTTTCTCCGCCCCCCCCCCCCCCCCCCAACCAGTGAAAACTCTGACGACCCCATGTTCCTATCTACATTATGACGCACGGCTGAAAACTCTCGTTCGGCGGACAGCGTGCACCCGATAACTGGTGACCCGGAACTACCTCAACGAGCATGTCTGTCTCCGCCAATGGGCAGTCCATAATCTACCTTTAATACACCGGCTATAAGAGTGCGAACGGAAATGTGTAACTTCCAACCAATTAGTACTAAGCTCCAATAGTTTTTTTTACTTGTATTACTCTCTTTTTTTGGTCAAGTGAGTAACCGCATTGAAAACTCTACGACACAGACTCCGCTGCCGGTCATAAAAAACACAGAACGCGTAATTTACCTTTTCCGTTGATATTCTAATAATAGTCGTAGTGCCACAACTAGGCATTATTTATAGAATGCTGAATAATATTGCTTGTAATATAGAAAGTGAACGAAAGGCCATATTAAAAATTCTGACCTTTATATATAGCTTCAAACACAGGTACAAACATCAACATTCAATTTTATTTTAAGCTTTTGTCTTGTAAAGTAAGAGGAGAAAAACTGTCATGAGAAGTTACGACGTTTGACTTGTACATGTGCCTTATCAATTTGTCAATGTACACATTTTACTTTTCTGTCCGCTAAACAGATAGACACGGTTAGTCTCTTTTGAACACAACAACTTTCATAATTCTCTGCTCAGTGTTATCTCTCATCACCATCTCTTCTTATGCTGGAATGCTCATTCAAAAATCTCCATTTTATTTTTATAACAAGATTTCAGAAACGCCTCAGTTTTTTTCTTTTTTTTTTTTTCTTTCAACTTTCATAAGTGTGACGTTGAATGTTTTAGCCTTCTCAAGGTCTGCGAATTAAAAATCAGAATTAAAAAGGCCAATTATCAAAACATATTCCATTTATTTTGGAAACGGTGATTTAGAATTAATAAATTCTTCCAGAACCGCTTCTGGAAAAAAGCCGAGGCACATTTGCTCCACATGTTGGGTCTCTGTAATTTTCTTACTGTATTTTTCCGGAATTCTCTCTCTCTCTCTCTCTCTCTGCCACTCTCTCTCTCACTCTCTCTCTCTCTCTCTCTTTCTCTCTCTCTCTGTGTGTGTGTCTCTCTCTCTCTCTCTCTCTGTCTCTCTCTCTCTCTCTCTCTGTGTCTCTCTCTCTCTCTGTGTGTCTCTCTCTCTCTGTGTCTCTCTCTCTCTCTCTGTGTCTCTCTCTCTGTCTGTCTCTCTCTCTCTGTCTGTCTCTCTCTCTCTATATATATATATATTTGTCATCCATAGACTGTTTCGCTGTTTCACAGCTCATCAGTGTGGCTAGGGTAATAGCAATATATATATATTTCAACTCTATAAATATTCGTAACTTTTTGGTTCATTTTAAACTCCATCTTGCCAAGCAAATTCAGTTTTAAGGCGTCGGCTATAATTCAAGTCGTCGTCACATAATTATTCCGCCTGATTGTGTGTGTGAAGAACTATAGTAGTGGTTAGTTGCTCAGAAATCGATTAGTTACATTCACTTTCGTGTAAAAGTATGAACATATTTTATCCCCCAGGTATGCGTTAAATATCAGGACAGACTAAGCTTTCTAGCCTTCGTTGGCAACCAGTCTAGAAGAAGGAAAGCATCAGTGTGTCTGTTTCGGGTCTTTGTGACATACTGGGCACAATTTCTGTTGACAGTTCTTCTGAAAAGTGTAGCTGAGTCTTCACAAACTATTACCCAACTCTAAAATCAACTCCTAACTATATAGCTAGTCCGGCCGATTAATTCTGAACGAACTGAACCTTTATGGACGGGAGAGGTCACTAACTTCATTCCCACACACACACACACACCTGGAGAAAAATGTTTTTGTAATACTCTTTAAAACACTTAACTTTTCTTAAATAAAGTTCAATAATTCGGGAAAATAAATGCAAATTATTTTTTACTTTTTAATATTTCTTTTCTTTTTTTTTCTTTTTTTTTTTTTTTTTTTTTTTAGAAAAAAGTTAACGAAAGTTATCTCCCCTATACTGATTTGTAGTTCCAGAAACATGTCAATAAGTTTGTAACCACACGATACAAATATTTATTTTCCAATATAATCACCTTCCTTGCCAATGCACTTAATTTTAAGCTGATCATATTGAACAGCGGTTACAGGTCAGGTGACGACGGACTTGTTGATCTACGCTAATCTCTGGGCATAAAATATGCCTATTTATGATGTGTTTCGTACCAGAAATGTGAATTGAAAGAAATATTTTTTTGATCAAAATTTTTCTTCTTTAGAATCTCTTAAATTCTAAGAAAACATCCATGAAGTTGTCAGTATTGTACGGTTTCAACACTGTCTTCATATTTGTGTGTGTGTGTGTATTAGTAGGATATTTCCTGATTTAGTCAACCTAAAACCAATGAGACAAAAAAAAAACCTCACGAAATAATGGTCCTGAATTTCGGGCCTGTTTGTCCGACAATATTTTATATTTTTATTTTTTTTACAATCACCCATAATAGAAATCTTATCGAGTGAACAAGTAATTCACTATTTTTAGAATTGCCTTTATTTATTTATTTATTTATATATATATATATATATATAAAGCAGAAAACTCTGAACTCGTTCAGAAACTAGAATGAGCACAGTATTAGCAAGAAAAAAAAACACATTTAAAAAAAAAAATCATTCGATAATTCCTATCCATTTGGTGTATTTTTATTTTTAAGGATAATTAAAATTTCATCGTTTCTGTCTTTACATTCTGAATTCAAATGCTTGTTAATTAGGATTTTGTTTTGATGAAAAATCAAACTACTCAAGTCAAATGACTTTTAAAATCTGACAATTCTAATTTCTTT
Source organism: Acanthosepion esculentum (assembly GCA_964036315.1). Taxonomy (NCBI): domain Eukaryota; kingdom Metazoa; phylum Mollusca; class Cephalopoda; order Sepiida; family Sepiidae; genus Acanthosepion; species Acanthosepion esculentum. The sequence continues at coordinate 85,528,695 of OZ038493.1, forward strand.
TTCCTCCTCCGATTAACATCCAACCGTTTTCATTTTGTTTTCACTGTAAGTGTAATTGTAAAAATGTGTGAATGCTCATTACGACTGCTAACCATCCCAGCAACTCTTCTTTGTCTATAAAGATCCTCATATAAAGTAAAAAGATGTGTGCGTTTTTGTTTTGTTTTGTTTGTTTTTTTTAGTTTTTTTTTATAACCACCAAATAATTTGTAGAGACAAGCTGAACATTATACGAGGGAGCGCTCAATAATAAGTCGAGGACGGGGGGCACATTATTATCAGCAATTATCTACCAGGGTGTGCGAGAAAAGTCCCATTCGCAAATACATCAGGTGATTTTTTTTTTTGCCTTCTGTGTTTGGAAAAATCAGGCGATGGGAGAATTTTGTGTGTGTGTGTGTGTGCCCGAGTGAATCTTGGTAATTATATGAATATCCTGTATGAGTAAGTATGTGTATATAATAATGGTTATGTGAGAAGTTCCTGATCTGTCCATGTATTGGGTTGGGTTTCTGACTGGTCATGTAATGTTTGCTGCCTGCCTCTGTGTACGTTTGAAACAGTTATTTGCTCTAACTAAATTAAAATCTTATAGTGTCGATAATGCGAGTACAAAATTTAATTTAAACAGATTTTTTTTTCCTCAAGACTTTCTTTGCATATAAGTCAAGCTCATCATCATTGCGACATTTTCGGTTTCGATGGCCATAAACGAAATTTAATTGACTTTCACTTATCGACAATAATTTGTGTCTGTCAGAATTCCCAGTTAGACCATCGGGTAGTTACGGAAAGTGAATTGGTGAAAAAAAGGACTTAGACATCAACGATGAATAAATCTTGAAAGTCAGTTCTTTAAAAAGAACACTCTCGGGTCATGTGAAGGGCAAAAATAATTTACAAATAAAAATTTCTCCCTGTAATAAGATTTTTAAGTAAGACTTCGCAATTACTCGAAATTTGAAATTTTGTCGTAAATGAGTTGATTCATTTGAGTTTGACTGTTCATATTTTTAATTTGATACCAGGGCAAGTGTATGATTGCAAGAGTTATGCCATTTACCTTTGAGTTTGACTGTGAATTTGGTGGGCAAATTATTCATTTTTTTTGCCATACATGACTGTCTTATTTACATTATTCGGACTGTTATCTTCATTGCCATATTCACAACCTTTCGGCCGTTGTACGATCCGGCCTTCTTCAGGTGATTGGAATTTCGACCCGAACCCTTTCTTTCGTCAACTGGGGTAGATTGTTCTAGTTCCACGTGTCATGCCTCTTCCGAGCGTCTCAGTTATTTCCCTTTAACTCAACTCTCCAAGTTTTTTAGTTCACCACTACTGTGGCCTGGTATTGAACTCAACTCATTTTGAGTCTAGTCACTGGATCTAACCAACGCCTTTATCACTGGGCCAGGCGTTGAGTGGATAAAGGCGTTGGCTAAACTAAACATGGCAATGAATTTGAGGCAATGAATTTGAGGATAACAGTCCGAATAATCATAATACCTCATCTCAGAGATATAGACAGATGTTGAGATAATTACTTATTTATTAAAGAAAAAGTTTTACTTTTATTTATTATCTTAGAAAAAGAGTTTTGTCTTAGGCACAACTATAACTCGAAATGTTGTCCTATCAGGAAACAAGAACTGTTGTTTCATGAGTCGTATTTATCGGGATCCAGAACATTCCACACTCCAACAAATGATCCAAAAAGTAAGAAATATATCTATCCCTATGTATAATACGCATCTATAAATTTTGTCAAAAAAAATAATAATTACGAAGACATTTTTGTCGACCTTGACATTAAGAATAAAACCGAAACAAAGCTGCTAAAATGATTTACTGCTGCTGGTGGCAACAGGAAAAAAACCAAAGTTGGAACTTTTTGTAAAATGGATTCAGGAATCTTCAGATTCCGTCAGTGAGAATGTTAGAGGTTTCAATAAGTGTTGTCTCACGACAGCCATGGATGGCTCTGAAGATGACATCCTTTGGCAAGAGAATGAAGAGGCCGAAGATAATTTTGAACAGGACGAACATAATATTGTGAATTATAATTTGTTTAAATGACAATTTAGATATTGATTCTATAATAGGAAGTGGTGATGATGAAAATCAAAATTTCAATAAATCGTCAACTAGACATCATCTTTCCATCGAAATTTTTATTTTTTCGAGAAATAAAAAATGCGGTTACTGATAAAAACAAATTTGACAAAAAATGTTACAATTTAAAATGAAAATTGGGATACTATCTTTCTTATTTTAGTACGTATTTATTATTATAAATCAATAACGAAAAAATATTTTTGTTTAAACCTATTTATAATACGCACCCATACTATCACCTGTAATTTACAATAAAAAAAAATAATGCGTATTTTCGAGAAATTACGGTAATGTTGCTGTAAGTGTCTTAAATATTATTCTGTAATATAGTGAATCACTGAATATCAATAAAATCGAGTATTTTGTATATGAATATAAAAAGTGTTAATTTATTTAAAAT
>OZ038493.1:85536212-85601212 GCA_964036315.1 Acanthosepion esculentum
AACTTTCACGATACATAAAAACATCTTTGAAAAGAAAAAAAATCCTTTTCAGGTACGTAATTTGTATTTTAATTGTCGGATTTTACGATTTTTTCGCGCATTATTTCGTGCATTCATTTCAAACTTTGCGCATTGCGTAGTAATCAAGACAAGTGAAGCTTCTGCGCCGCATGACTACTCGAGGCAAACGTATGTAAACAAAGCCAGTAATGGCAGAAGTTCTGTGTACGCGACGAGAAAGAAGTCGAACTTACATTGTCCATAACTTCTAAACGGTAATCGAGCGCAATGTTTTAATGTAATTTTCGAAATAACCAGGCAATTTCACACCAGAATGGTATATTCTCAATACCGGGGGCTTTTGGTGCTTATACTGCAAATTAACCACAAATATCGTGACGGAATCTTGTGTGTGTGTGTGTGTGTGAGAGAGAGAGAAACAATTTCAGTCTTACATTATTTACAATATTTGGTCTTATTCATCTTCATTGCCATATTCACGACGTTTCGGCCGTTGTACGCTCCGGCCTTCTTCAGGTGATTGGAATCTCGAACCCTTTATTTTGCCCACCGGGGTAGATTGTTCTAGTTCCACGTGCTATACCTCTTCCGTATGTCTCGGTTATTTCCCTTTAACTCAACTCTCCAAGTTTTGGTTCACCACTGCTGTACCCTGGTATTGAACTTACAACTCTTTGGGTCTAGTAACTGGATCTAACCAACGCCTTTATCCACTGGGCCATGTGTCCTAAAGAAGGTCGGAGCGTACAACTGCCGAAACGTTGTGAATATGGCAATGAAGATGAGGGTAACAGTTCGAATTATGTAAGTAATCATAATACCTCATCTCAGATATAGACAGAATTTCAATTTTCCTTTTTAATTTGACACAATAAATTTGACACAGTAAATTAATAATTGCCTCTTTTACGGTTTTGAATTCCATTTTCCTAGATTGACTGCTACATAAGGCTGGCTAGAAATAGAGAGAGATCAGTGTCACTTGTTGCGGGGTGAAAAGATAGGTTCATACCGTTCCCGTGGACATTACTACGGATGTGAGCAGAACAGAGTAGACCGGAATTTGAACTCTGATCACCGATTTACATTTTCTGTGCCAATAGTCGTGATGCTACCCGCACGTATTTCAATAACGATTTTTTTTTTTTTTTTGTTCAAATTTTATGAATGTTATTTATTATCTGTGAATTATTATGGAGGGGCTTTTCCGTTGCTGTTCTGTGTTTTCCTCTTAAACTGGTTACCAGCCAAGGCTAAAGAGCCCAGTCTAGTCTGCTATTTAACCCATAGCTGGGTGAGGAAGAAGAGGATAAGTTGGTAATCTCCCTGGAATTTAAAGAAGTGTGGATATTACAGTATTTGGCGGCATATAAGACGCACTCCAATTTCAGCGGGGAAAATCAAGAAAATAAATTATCAATTAGTAAAATTATTAATAAATGTTACAGTCTAAGCTATATTTATGAGGTATTATTTTGGTTAATGAAGCCATGATTACAATTAAACGAAAAATAATAGGAAAAAAAGAACACGAGCCTATAAAAAAATCAAGCAATTATTACAATTGAACAGAACAGTTAACATTAAAATTAATCTTCAAATCCATAAAATTCGTCGTCTTCGTTATGAAAACTCTGAGACTCATTTTCAATATTCCTGTCATCGTCGTTAAATAATGCGTCATCTTCCGTTCCATTGAGAGCATTGCTAAGGCCACACTTTTTAAAAGATTTCACAATTTCTGGTCTAATATTATCCCAAGCTTACTTCACCCATTCGCAGACTTGTGCAATGCTGGGTCTTTTTATTCTTCCTGTAAGTTTAAGGTCATCAGGCATTACCATCCATGTGTTCTATTGCTCTTTCATGTTTAAGTCTAAGCTAATAGAAGTTGCCAGGTAGATAATTACGGCCAACTATAGCGAAATTTTAAACCTACATGACATAAGACGCAGGGGAATTTTAAAACATATTTTTAGTAAAAAAAAAAAAAAGAAAAACGTACCTTTTATGCCGTCAAATACGGTAATTTTTTTATTTTTTTAAAATAATCTTTGAATAACATTTTGGATAGAGCCTCAAAATCGTTATTCTGACAGTATGCTGTTTTCACCACTGATCCAAAATCTGTTTGTGAATGAACCTATTTGACGCAGTTGAGCTCTTTCTTTCTCCTTATTCTTTTTCTTTATTTTTAATAAGCAAGTATCATATGCAAACAATTCCCGTATTGTCCATAATGGAATGTTCGCATCTTGTAAGATAGCGATAAGAGAATTGACCCACGCAATTCTTTTCGTTACTTTCGAAAACCTGACCAAAAATAGCTTGGGGGTTTTGTTCAAATGCATTCTTGCACAGAATGCAACACTCTCAATTTCTGTTCAGTCAATACATCTATGAAATATCTGTGTAATGAAAAATTACGAAAGATCCGTAACTATTTTTTAAAGATAGGTATTCATTCTTAAAAGTAGCAGGCTAAGGATTTTTATTTTGCAACCACGCTGCATTTGTTAGAGTCAATGTTAAGTTTTTATTTATGTTCCAAGCGAAATGTCATGTTGCATGGCTCAATATTAATGTATTTTCGCTTTGAAATATTTGGAATATTTTTAAAGACTTATTGGATTTAAATAATTACCAGTGCTGAATGGTTTAACTTAAAATTGCATTTTCTGATAGTTCATATTATTAAAAGATGTTACATCAATTTCTTTCACGGTCTGAAACTGAAACTTGCTAGCTTTCCAGGCAGGTTAAAAGTTGACTTTTCAATTTGGCTATTTTGGTTTAATTCATTTTTTTCTGATTCATCCTTAAATATGAAAACTTGTGCGCTGTCTGTCGAACCCCGAAGATCGGATCGAATGACATTTTCTTCGTTTTTGTTTTTTTTCTGATATTTTGTTTTAAACATCTTTTTTCTTACAAGAGAAATTGGAAAAAGATGAAAAAGCCATTTTAGATTATTTGGCTTTACTTGAGGATAAGTCTGGCACTCCAGTAAGGATCGAACTCGTGGTACTCACCAATTAATGTACGCAATGAACTTGAAAAGCTTTCTTTATTTTTTAGATGATTTTTTTCCCCTTTACGATTATCCAGAATGAATCCATCCTTTTTTTTCTTTCTTTTTTTGTTTTTAAACCAAAGGGCGCGCATATATTCCCTGTGTGGGGGGTGGGGGTACTCCCACTTTTTCTCTAAAAAACAAACAAAAAAAAACAGCATATAATTAAAAAGAAAATAACCCAAACTTAATAAAAATAGTTTTATCATCAAAGTCTTTGGTCTTTCCTCTTAATAATAACAATGTATTATTTTGGTAAATTTTTTAATCCTTTCCAGTATGTTCGAAATTTTAGTTAAAAATTTTTTTTTTTTTCGTCAGCAGTCGACGTGTCGTAAATATTTACAATTAGTGTTTTAACGACTTTTCTCCGGTAGCCCCCCCCCCCCCCCCCCAAAAAAAACATGTTGATTTGAAGAAATGAAATAATTGCTAGATTTTAATGAAACCTTCAAGACTTATTCACAAATGAATTAAATTATTAGTTGTAATTTTTTTTATACATATGTCACCCAGTGGTGGTGTTGATCGGGGGTAACATATACTTAATTTCATGAAATTTTGAGAAATTAAATTTTCATTCCAAAATTTTTTTTTTAATTAAAAGCAGGACTCGATTTTTTTTTTTTTTTTTTTTTTTTTTTTTTTTTTTTTTTTTCAAACTACTACTGAATTCCCGAAAATTTGATCCGAATCGTAAAATAAAAAAAAATGTAAAAAAAAAAAATTTATTTAATTAGAAAATCTTTTAATTGCTTTTATAAATAAGGTTTATTAAGGACACTAATGTCTTAAGAAAAAAAACTTTTCGATAAATGAATTTTTACAAGAATTTTCATTTTTTTTTTATTTTTTTTTTTTTTTTTTTTTAAATCTTAAAATTCTCCATTAGTTTAATCTCGGTAGATGATATTGTTATTAAGTGAAAACTATATTTACTAATCAAATATTGGGAAGCTTCACGCAAATCATTTTGCACCAAGATTTTTAAAATAATTAATTTTTTTTTTTTTCATGTATTTGAAATATTATGTAACGTGCCCATTTTTGAAAGTATGGTCGACCATACACGACATTAGTCATCGATCTAATTTTCTGATATAGAAAATTTAAAGGAAACATTGCTAAAATCAGAATACGGAGAATATTTTCCAACGTTTTGAAGATTACCGAGTACTTAAAAATAGTATAAAAGGTGCTCACCAGCCTTTTTTTAAAATTATGTTATAACAGATAAAGTCTCCGTAAAACAATCATCATTGTCATAAACTATCATCACCTCGTCCGTTAATATCTCTGTTCTGCTATTGTGTTTTAAAAATAAATTTCTGTATTTTAAATTTAAATTAAATAGTTTTTAAACCAAATTAATTATACTTTAAATCATTCAGATTCAGAAAAATATATTTTATTTTTGGAAGAGTTTTTAATACAAGGAATTACATTGCGATGAAAGACGACTGAAAAAGGGGTCGCTAATCAGCTATTTTAGGGGAAAAAATGATTCCAATCAATATAATTTCTATTCGAAATACACCAGAGTATTTTGCTTACTAGAAATAGTAAATTTAATCTTCTAGCTTTCTATTAAAGCTAAAATATTTTTCATTTACAAAAAATATCCATTTTAAACCTTAAGTATCTCGAATTTCTTCTTTCAGATCCAGCTTATCTGGATACTGAAGAATGAAGCATCGTGAAACTTTGAGTCGATCTTCAATAAGTATCCTGAACTTTCAATATGTTTGATGCAATAATTATTGCTCTAAACATCTGAGTTCTTTGACTAAAATTATGTTTACCTTGGCACACGTTAAATTATAAAACTATATAACTTCGCCAATCTTACGAAAAATCTTCGGTGGCAATCCTTGAAGAATATAGAGGTAGTGTATCGGCACAGAAAGTGGTACCGCCTCGTCTGTTGGGTTTTCTTTCGTGAAAATACCCTTAAGGCATGAACTCGTTTACTCACCTTCAGCTACCTATTAAAGAACAGAATGGACTATCATCGCTGACCTTGAGTGACAGTCTAGAAGGGCTGCTATGAATTTAAAATAAGTTAAGGGAAACTAACCCATTAGTTTTCAAGGAAGCCATGGCAATTCAGATAATCAAGAAGAGGAACATAAGAGCCATGAACAGATATGGCATTATAAAAAAAAAAAAAAAAACTGAGTATAAGATTACAATACCAGCAATTGTACTCGCCGATTCGTGTGAATTGCTATCGGGAATTGCTAGATGTGTTAATTAGAAATGGATGCCCTGCTGTCCTTGACTCCCTGCTGGACGCAGACGCGGCGTTTCGAAAAGCCGTGTCTGCTGGAAACTTTATTTGCAAAACTGGAAACCATTTTAAGAATAAAAAAATTAATTAAAATAGTCATTGATTTTGATCGGTGACTGCCTTTCTTTCCTATCTTAAACTGATAGTCACGATGGGAAATGGAACTGATTTTCTTTTAAATGTGTAGATTTTAATTTTGTAAACATTTCGTGTAATTAATGAAATTTAGCACTTTTATCAATGCTTATGTTTCATCCTGTTGATAAATTTTTCGACGAGTTTTATTTTAATTCAGTGTGTCATTATTCTCATCCTTTTTCTATACAAAGTTTCCGTGTTTATGTGTAAAAGGAATTAAATAATTGTATTTGTTTTCCTCTAGAACAGCCATTCTCAACCTTTCCTCCATCATTGACTCCCTTGGCTTTGTATTTCTCCATTTGCCCCCTACTCCCATACAAAAAATTCATAGCCATCATAAAGCATTGATGTACAATTTCGTGACTAAATGAGTGAATGATTTTTTCATTCAAAATACTAAGGGTATTTTTTTTTAATCAAAATACTGTGACTAAAAAAAATAATAAGCGACACTCAAAATACTGATTTCTTATTTAGTACTAAATTTAATTGAATTATTTTTTAAATTATCAGGTACTTCAATTATTTACCCCCGACTATATAATTTTTTACCCCCTAGGGGTACATTTACCCCTGGTTGAGAACCTCTGCTCTAGAAGAATGTGATTAGCCGTCGTCTGCAGTCAATCAATTAGCTTGATAAACTTGGTGACGCTAAAAGAGGTCATATCTCTCGGTAAACCTATTGGTCTACCTGGGTAGTGTTTCGCAAACTGAGTCATGTCATCAAAGCTAGTGTCACACGTTTTCCCATAATATAGGGATTTCAACGTGATTCTAGAATGACAGGGTGTTCGGACATGTTGCATCGGAACACTGGACATTTCTCTCTTAACACAACTCCAGGAAGGAGACGTACCACATTTCAGCCAACCATCTGGTGTAGGACAGTGGATAATGTTTCTTCTTGAATGTACAGTCTGCTAATGAATAATTGGTGACATCCACGTTTGACACTTCACATCCGTCTGCCAACGGAGTTGTCATTTGTCAAACATTGTCTTTGATGTTGAACTATCCAACCATGGGACCCCGGTTCGAATCTCACTATAGTCGAATTATCAGGGAGGTAACTTCTTGATGTTATCCGCTGGGCGGGGATCAATCCCAGTGTGCGTCACTGTTAGGACGTGCCTGAAAACCAAACAGGCTTTGGCCCTAGCTTTGTGAGTGAAATTGGATACATAGAACTATTCAGAAATCGTTGATGGCTGCACTAGCATGAATTCACAAGTCATTGTGACCGAGTGTTATAGTGTACTGGCATTGTTTAAACTTGCTCACACTAGATGATACGCTCTCTCCCAGAAACTGTAACTAAGGTCCGCTCAACATAGTTACTGTATAAACCGAACATGCGATCTGTGAGTGTTGAACAAACACAAATGTGCCAGAGCAGGCGTCTGCATCATGGATTGGCTAGCCGCCTTAAGAAACTAGTAGCCGGCCATTATAACGAAGCTACATGAATGCAACATTAATGGAGTCCTTAAAAGTTTCTTTACTTAATAAATAGGCTCCTTATTTTACAAGACTACGACGACACAAATTACTCTGGATAATGGCTTGCTATTGACGGGTTCTTATTTCTTGTCTATTTCTTTTTTCGCTCTCCCCTCGGGGCCCCCGTATTAAAGAACGGAAACACTTAGATTATGTTATTGTCGGAATGATCTCCGACTTACATATTTCAGCCGGGTGATGGTCAAATCTTGGCTCTTACTTACAGCTTAGAAATACAACACTATTCCGAGCAGTATTGCCACCTCCGTACTGCCAATGATGTCAGGTATCTCTAAGGCGTCTTGAGCGGTAGAAAGATTTCTAGGAATAATCTCGAATGCCCCAGGCAACCAAAAGACGATTTTTAGATCCAGGCTTAATACATTTCTCCAGTTTGCCCAATCTTCGTACCTGCAAATGTTTCGCCTGCATCTCCTTCACGATGTCCTTATCCCAAAATCACGCAGCATCCACCAGGTTTCGTTCATGTGCACAAGTGTGATGTCCGGGTGATTGCTCTCCAAGCGCTTGTCAGTCAAAATAGTCGTATCACACATTAGCTTTACTTGCACCTTCTCGTCTACTGAGGGTGGTGAACCATGGTACCTCTTCTCTCGGCACACGAGGCCATACGCTTCCCGCATAGTGGTCACAATGCATTCTGAGGGTACTACTTTTTCATGATGTTTCTACTATTTCTGTCCCGATTGAGGGAAGCCACTGACAATGTATTGCACACATTCAGTAGTTTTATTATTATTATTATTATTATTATTATTATTATTAACAACAACAACACCGAATCGATCGGGAATATATTGGAAACTGAATATAACAAGCATGCGGTGCGAATTCACTTTTCTCTCAATGTCGTGTGATTAGATTCTTTTTTCTTTATTCACTGCTTTTATGATCGAATGATGAGCTGAACAATAAATTTGTATGAGTTCCTTCTCTATCTTCACTGTCTCTTCCCCCCCTCCACTCTTTGTCTGTCTCTTCCCCCCCTCCACTCTTTGTCTGTCTCTTCCCCCCCTCCACTCTTTGTCTGTCTCTTCCCCCCCTCCACTCTTTGTCTGTCTCTTCCCCCCCTCCACTCTTTGTCTGTCTCTTCCCCCTCCACTCTTTGTCTGTCTCTTCCCCCCCTCCACTCTTTGTCTGTCTCTTCCCCCCCTCCACTCTTTGTCTGTCTCTTCCCCCCCTCCACTCTTTGTCTGTCTCTTCCCCCCCTCCACTCTTTGTCTGTCTCTTCCCCCCTCCACTCTTCCCCCTCCACTCTTCCCCCCCTCCACTCTTCCCCCCCTCCACTCTTCCCCCCACCACTCTTCCCCCCCTCCACTCTTCCCCCCACCACTCTTTGTCTCTTCCCCCCTCCACTCTTCCCCCCTCCACTCTTTGTCTGTCTCTTCCCCCCCTCCACGCTTCCCCCCTCCACTCTTTGTCTGTCTCCACTCTTCCCCCCCTCCACTCTTTGTCTGTCTCCACTCTTCCCCCCTCCACTCTTTGTCTGTCTCCACTCTTCCCCCCCTCCACTCTTTGTCTGTCTCCACTCTTCCCCCCCCTCCACTCTTTGTCTGTCTCCACTCTCCCCCCCCCTCCACTCTTTGTCTGTCTCCACTCTCCCCCCCTCCACTCTTTGTCTGTCTCCACTCTCTTTCTTTCTGTATATATATATATTTGATGGTTGCTAAAGTACCTGAAATCGAAGGTTGGCAATAACGAACAAACGGATACGAAATGGAATGAGGTTATATATATTTCAATCCACTCGACATAGTCAAAAGGAAAATTTATCTACCTGAAAGAATACGAAACAACTCAAGGAGAGCCCGTCTGGTCGCATAACAAGCGGGACACGTCCTTGTCCGAGAGAGAATCCAGTACAATCGTTGGATAAAACAGAGGCTTCAAACTCTTATCTCCCAGAGGCTCCAAGCATTTCTTCAACAGAATTACCAATGAAGACCGAAGAAGGATTAAAAATTACCTGGATAAATCCTTCAGACATGAATTTGATGTAGTTAAGGCTCGCCAAGTACAAAAATTAAATAGATTGAGAGATCAGTAGGTCCATCACCCACCAGTGAAAGCAGTAATCAACATCAGTCAATATCAGCTGAGTGCCTCTGAAGAGTCAGTATTAAATAAGGGTCTCAACTTCGCCACAACCATCAGGCGAGTGCCATACTTGGACATCATTGCCAGAATCGAAGAGGTGGCCTTTAACTTGACTCAGGCAGACAAGCTAAGATGGAGGTTGAGACAGACTTTAGAGGAAGCCAAGCCGCCCAAGTCAAACATCACGAAACTGGAGAGGCTGGCAATCGGGTCTCTACAGAGGAACGAAAACATAATCATACTACCGGCTGACAAAAGCAATGCTACTCTAGTGATGAACAAATCAGATTATACAGGAAAGCTGAAGACCTCATTAGAAATGGTAGCCACTGCAAAGTAAAAAAAAAAAAGGATCCTACAATGAAAACGGAACGCAAACTGTCACAGATACTAATGAAGAACAAAGATCACTTCGCACCTAAGATGTATCGGCAGTTGTCGCAGCGTTACACCAAGCTACCTCACATATACGGTCTCCCTAAGATTCACAAAGACGGTATTCCGTTCAGGCCGATTGTTAGTTGCCAAGGCTCTGTGTGCCACCCTCTGAGTCGTTTTCTTGTAGATATAATTGACCCATTGATCGGAAAGTCACCTTCATATGTCCGAAACTCCACCCACTTCGTGGAAATAATCAAAGATGCCCCATCCTATCCAACCAGATGGTAAGCTTGGACGTGGTGAGTTTGTTCACCAAGGTACCCACGGAGGAGGCACTCTTAGTAGTCACAGATTGGCCTCTGATTCATCCCTAAGAGAACGGACCAGTATTACAATAATCTGATGGAGATGTTGACTTTCTGTACACAAACAACACACTTTTGAATGGGATCACACATATACTGACAGGATGAGGGCTTAGCAATGGGCTCTCCATTATCACCAGCAATGGCGAATATATACCTGGAATACTTTAATGAACTGTCATTAGAATCTATATCTCTATGGTTAAGATACGTAGATGACACCTTCATACTCTGGCCACACCAGGAAATGTCCAGCATAAAGAAAGGGATCGTCCGCTGCTTACAACACCGAGCAAAAGTCATAAGTGGCGACCCAGAGACATTAGACAAAGAATTGGTCAGTATAAGCAGTACCCTACAACGTAACGACTACCCCGGGTACATAGCAGCAGCCCCAATAAACTGGGATAGGCGGGTACAAAAGGAGTACAACAACATTCAGAAAACAGTCTGCCTGCCTTATGTGAAGGGGTTATCAGAGATAATACAAAGGATCTGCGGTTCATATAACATCCGGACAACCTTCAAAAGCTGGACGACACTTCGCAGATACCTCTCCCGAGTAAGACCCCCCATAGAGGAGAACATGACTAAGGACTGTGTGTACGCCATCCCATGCAGCCGTGTAAAAAATATAAAGGGGAGACAGGCCGCCCCCTTAAGTTAAGGCTTCAAATGACACCAGAAAGCTGTAACACGAGGGGAAGTGGAATAATCAGGTGTGGCTGACCACATATGGAGAGAAAAGGGAGATCACCGCCCTCTTTGGGATCAGGTTGAAATCATAGACAAAGAACACCATTGGAAAATTCGTAAACTTAAGGAATCAGCACATATGCTGGGTCACAAAAATATCCTGAGCCGACCAAGCATAGAAATGAATACAATATAGGAAGTAGTGCCAGAGAAAAGCGATAATAACAACGAAAATTGCAATATGATCGCTTGTAAAAAAGAAATGAAAACAGCAAAAATTGCAATATAAGCACTGGTAAAAAAATAGTTGCTGAAGACATTAGGTTTATAATACCCAGAAATTCATACACAGATGTCCCTAAAGACACTTGGCACAGTGGATAAAGGCGTTAATTTTTTTGTCTAATGTCTCTGGGTCGCCACTTATGACTTTTGCTCGGTGTTGAAAGCAGCGGACGATCCCTTTCTTTATGCTGTATGGATGGTGGTGGTTGACAGGACACAAAGTGAGTTCAATACCTGATTAAGGCGAACTTGGAGAGGGGAATTAAAAAATAACTGATAACTGACATCAATTAGTATGTGGAACTAGAACAGTCTACCAATAAATAAAGCGAAATAAAGGTTCAGTTCGACATTCCAACCACCTGAATAAGCGTACAACAGCCGAAACGGTGTGATAAATATGGCAACAAAGATGAGGATGATAGTCCGAACAATGTAAATAGTGTACATAATACCTCATCTCAGAAATACATTAGTTCGTTTCGCTGACATGCGTAACCCCCCAAAAGGCGATAATCACTTCCTTATTGTAAAACTGGGCAATTATGCCGGCCGCTGACCTATTACCAGCTAAATCTCCTGGGTTCTGATGTTACTTCCATTTATTATGGGCGCATGTATTTAGTAAATCCTAATATCGTCTCTTGGCTAATCTTTTGTCATTATCCTCTTTTCGGGTTCCTTTCTTTTCCATGGTGCTTCAAAGTTCGTCGGGCGCGTTTCTTTACAGGTTTGATTGGTTTCTTTGCTACGTCACGACAGTTATTTACAAATTGTTTGGGAGAGGAAGGACAAGTGAAGAATTAATTTTTGTTTTGTGTTCACTGTAGACACATGCACGCAAATCAAATGTATTTCGAAAATGTGAATTTTTTGAAAGTTCTATCTGGGATAGTGGGAGTTAGAAATAAATCTAAATAGAATAGTTTTTTAAATTTTTGTCTCTCCTCAACCCATCGTCCTGCCCCCTTTCCCCCCCGCACCCGATTTTTAACTTCATTTTGTGCGTCTCTTCCATTTCGTCGTTTATCTCTCGTGAACACGAAAGATTTGACATGTGTTATTAATTAGTGCCACAAATTAAACTAATATCTAAATGTTGCCATTATCTCATTGTAAATGGATAGTTTTGATGAGAGTAACATTTGATCTGACTTCCAGTGTTAAAAGCGACGGAATCGCCGCCGAAAGGCAGAACCTTCACGAAGGATTAGCGATTATGTTTGGTACTATAAAGTAATCCCCAAAGTCTCTTCTCGCCGTCTCGTTGGAGTTGCGCCGATTAAATATACAATAATATGTAGACATTAAAATAATTTATTCCAAATGTAAACGTTGCGGATTTTACTTGCGCATCTAAAATATGGTATTTATTTATGCTTTCGATACAGTTTCATTTTACAAACATGAACAACGCAGAGCAAAGATCTCTCTATATTTCTGAGATGAGGTATTATGTACACTATTTACATTATTCGGACTATTGTCCTCATCTTTGTCGCCATGTTTATCACAACGTTTCGGCCGTTGTACGCTCCGGCCTTTATCAGGTGGTTGGAATGTCGAACTGAACCCTTTATTTCGCTCACTGGGGTAGACTGTTCTAGGACACATGGGACAGTGGATAAAGGCGTTAATTAGATCCAGTGACAGGACCCAGAGAGTGTGAGTTCAATACCTGGTTAAGGCGGTGGAGAACTTTGAGAAGGGAATTAACAAGAGATAACTGAGACATGGCATGTGGAACTAGAACTGTCTACCTCAGTGAGCGAAATAAAGGGTTCAGTTCGACATTCCAACCACCTGAAGGCCGGAGCGTACAACGGCCGAAACTTTGTGATAAACATGGCGACAAAGATGAGGAAAATAGTACGAATAATGTAAATAGTGCAGAGCAAAGATGCTTTTCAGAATCTAAGAAAAGGCATTGAAGGATCAAAAAATAAAATTGGAAACAAAGAAAAGTGTGTTGAACTGTTTATATAAAGTGCAATAGTCTTTGATGGCAGTGGATGCAGGACCATTTCATCATTGATTAAACGACCGAGATAAAGATATATATCCGACTAAGTAGGAGTAGATAGGTTCGCCTATCGTCCGGTTCACACTCCTCCCTGACTTTTTGAATAGCAGTAGAGCTTTATTTCTTTTTTTCTGTTTAGGATTGGGTTTCCGATTACTTCTAAATTCCACATCCACACTATTCTAACGTCTCCGACTGAACACGGAAATTGTTATTCACTAATTAAATCTTGACCTCTTCAAGTCTGTCCTGCATAGCCGCAAGAACTTCACTTTTTGCCCTTTCTTACGTTAATACATCCTCATACGGTAACCTTCTACTTTGAGTGGCTCTTCGGCCTTATATTGGGCGAACATTAGTAAAACAAAAACGTGAAGAACATGGCAAGTTAGGTCGTTTTAAAGAGACTAGGAAGTGTAAAGAAATTAAGTCATAATGATAGTTGAAACGGGAGGGAGATATATATATATATATATATATATATATATATATATATATATGGGGTATTTAGGTAGCAATCTTTATTTCATGCACGTTTCATTGAATATGACAGGCAAGGTGCTTTGATTTGTTTTTTGCTTTTTTTTATACAATTTCTCATGTGATTTTATAATTTTTTTTTTCTTTTCGGTAGACAAATTATATAAAATCTGTTCAATTGTTCTTTTTTCCGAGCGCTTTCGGCTATACATTTAGCCATTTTCAAGGTTGAAATATATTAACTGTTAGCAAAAATTGATTGTTGCATGTATGCATATATATAATTTTTTTTTTTTTTTTCATTTTCAAAACACTGTCAAAATATTGTGTCCATGTTCATAGTTGATATTATTGAGTGTTTTTTTTTTTTTGTTTTATTAATAAGACTTCCATTATTTTTAACCTTTTTTACATGTAGACGACGCTATTATATATATATATATATATATATATATATATATAATGATAAAAAGTTTGGTAAATGTAACATTCGCAGGACGTATCAAATTTACTTGACAAGTCTAATCAAATGGATAAAGGAGCAAGTGCCACAAAAACGGGAGTCATAAAGAAGCATGTATTGTTGAGAATAGTAAAACAAGAAGCTGTGGAGAGCCATATCTTGGAGAAACATGGCTGAGAATTTAACTTGCGAGTTGTTTAGAATGCAAGAAAAGCAGAGAAAATGATTTGGTCAAAACTTCTTAACACGCCCGAGCCAATGAATAAAGGAACAATTAACCACAGGCACATATTACTGGAAGAAAAGAAAGGACGCTGTGGAGATGGAAAACGTTTCTTACGGCCCCCAGACCATCACAAACGACGTGAATTTAGCGTCAGCATCTCTATTGGGTCCATGCAGTATCATCTTTCGTTTCATTCGTTTTCGTGTCACACGGTGTCACCCTGGTTGATGACTACAATGCGGTATGCGTTTTCTTGTTTATTGTATCGCATTGGAAGTTGTCATGTTAATACTCCCGTTACTTGTGGCGGATAAATGAGAATGTTGAAATTTAGCGAATACCGTGTAACATTTCGTCTGGGATAAATTCTACTTAAAGGTGCCTGCTAAAGGTTGGGTCCTCAAATACTTGGCCTTCCTTGTAGATATCTGTAATGTCATGTCCGTTCAGAATGTAGGCGATCATGGCTCACAACAGATATAGTTTCTTTATTTGCGAATAGCCAAGACAACTTGAGATTGATTTCTCATTGGCTTCTGTACGGTTTTGAATTCACTGTGATACTAGATTTGACTATCACGTAAGCTAGACAGTGCAGTCTATCTTACTATTTAACTTATAGCTGAGTGTGAGGAGGAGGATTATTATTATTTTATTTTTTTTAATTATTTTTATTTTTTATTTTATTTTTACAGTTTATCAACTCTGGGTTATTTAAAACATTTTGAAATTTTGGATTGTAAGAATTTCCTATTTTTGAGAGTAAATATTACATTAACATTTTTTTTTGTCAGAGATTATGATTTTTTTTTTCCAAATACAAGTCCTACTCTTTAACCCATACTGGGTAAATTCATACTTTTTCTAAGGCCTATTTGTGTATAAGTGAATGTAACAAACCCGATTAGAATTCGAACTTGACTCTACAATTTCTCATTCTGAGAAACCACCACCGACACATCCACTCTTTATTTCATTTGTTTTCTCTTTTACTATATTATTTTTTAAAATTTCTTTTGAATTGTCTATATATTGAATATATTTTTTTACGGCTTATCAACCTTTTACAGGTTATTTAAAGTTAGGAAATATTTTTAGATTGTAAGAATTTTTTGTAGATTTTTTTTTTTATTTCCTTGCTGGGGAGAAGAGGTGGATTTATGTTTTCCCTAAAGATATTTGCGCGTAAGTGAATGTCAAGAACTCTGCTTGAATTCGAACTCGGTTCTCTGATTTCTCATCCCGAGCCGCTAGAGAAGAGAAGGGCATTTTTGTTGGAAAGTGAATTCAACAGACTAGGATGGAATCTGAACTCTACTCGACAATTTCACTTTGCTCGCCAGTAACGGTTACGATACCCACGCATACTGTGCGTATTAATCTTGGGGGGGGGGAAAGTCGTTTCCATTTCGTACCGCTGCATTCATACCAATGAAAACGGCAGTTTTCTTTTGTGGTCTATACAGAAAACTATTCGTGCGTGTCTCATTCATTTATATATATATATATATATAGGCACGACTCTTCGACAGAATTGAGTCACTCTCAGTCACTGTGTGTTTATCCGAACCTAAAAATAAACACGCTAAAATTCACCTCCATTCCGCACCGTACGCTGATGGCTTAGCGGGTAGAGATTCCGACTGACGCAAAATCAGTCGGGTTTCGATCGTAGCTAGAGGCAACCGGACGTCTAGCCACACTGATGAGCTGTGAAACAGCGAAACAGTCTGTCTGTGGATGACAAAAATATATATATATATATATATATATAATATTTGTTTCATTACTAGTAGTAATGAAACAATATTGATAATTGTTTAAAATAATTATTTTTCTTTTTTATAAGAAAGCATATGTCGACAGACTGTAATGTCAAAACTTCAGTTAGACTCAGCGGCGAAACCGGCCAATAAATTTGAAATTCTGTTCTGTCTGGTTCACCTTTCTATTCCCCGGGGTATCGGGCCGATAAAGTAATGAAGTTCACTTGGTACGAAGAATGCCAGAGGTTCCAGGTTTTTTTTTTTTTTTGTTTTTTTTTTCCACTTCCACTCGAGCTAACCACTTTGCGTATTTCTCCGTTTCTTCTCCCACATACCGTGTCCTTTCTGGGTGGAAATTGGATTTATTATCCTTCATTGTAATCTAGCACTTTTTATATTTATCTATGGCAACGTTCACTTGACCATTCAAATTAAGAAAAGAACTCGACGCAAAATAACCAACGCCGTTTTTATCTCCTTTCTTCTTCATAAGGATATATACATATATATCTCCAATTGTAATGAGAACGAAAATATTATAAATATATAAATTCAAATGTTCACAGCATTAACTTAAAAGAGAGCCTCGCTACCAAGAGTAGCGCAATAATTATTTATTATAAATTGTTATATACAGACAAAACAATTACTCACAACAAAGATGCATTTTTGTTTCGATGCAGAAGCATCTCAACGGGTGAGGAATATGGTTTTTCCAAAAACAATTTGATTAATAAGAAAAAGAAAGTGATGTTCCATAGGCGGCATTTTTAAATAGAATCGTTCATAACCATCTTTGTTCCTCACCCGTCGAGATGCTTCCGCCTCGAAACAAAAATGCATCTTTGTAGTGAGTAACTGTTTTGTCCGTATGTAACTATATGTATAACATTTTATTTAATAACCGCCATGAATAGACAAATTTTATTTGTATTTTTTATACTACCACACATGATTATAATTAAAAGGAAAAAAAAAATGAAGAACGAGCTAGCTAACCGGTTTCGAACCTCGCTCAATGCAGCTAAATCGAGGTTCGAGGAATGAAATTGGGTGCGTGGGGAATAATTAAATGGAAATCAATTGGAGGCCAAGGACAAAAATCTTTTTGTTTGAATGTCAGTTATCTCCTGTTAATTCACCTCTGCAAGTTCTCCACTGCCTTAACCGGATATTGAACTGACTCTTTGGGTCCTAGATCTAACAAACGCCTTTATCCACTGTGCGATGTGTCCTTGAGGACATCTGTGTATGAATTTCTGGATATTATAAACCTAATGTCTCAGCCCTAATTTTTAACTGTGCTCATATTGCAATTTTTTGCTCTTATCACACATGTTTTTACCAGAGCTCATATTGCAATTTTTGTTGTCATCGCTTTTCTCTGGCACTCCTTATTACTGGTTCCCATATTGTATTCATTTCTATGCTTGGTCGGCTCAGGTGATATTTGTGGCCTAGCATATGTGCTGATTCCTTAAGTTTACGAATTTTCCATTTCTTGTCTATGATCTCAACCTGATCCCACAGAGGGCGGTGATCTCCCTTTTCTCTCCATATATGGCGACAAAGATGAGGACAATAGTCCGAATAATGTAAATGGTGTACATAATACCTCATCTCAGAAATATAGACAGATACTGAAGCATTTATAAATTTGACATGTTTCGCTAACTTTATTGTAGCTTCATCAGATTTCTTTAGATCAAATTATAAACATTTTCTGATTTGTTCCTTTTTCATTCTGTTGGAGACAGTTGTTTTTAAATTCTTGAATAGATCTACAGAGTAATTGTAATCACCAATAAAGTTTCAGTTTTTTGAGAGAGAAACTTTAGGAATTACTTTTTCATTTTATTTGTTTGTTTTAACAACTTCTTTTTCTCCCATAAAAACTATGAAATACGATGCTAAAAAAAAAAAAAATTAAAATATTTTGTATGTTTGAAATAAAAACAATTTAAATCTATTTAAAATACTCCACGGCCTTTTTATATATTTTTGTAACATAAAACAACATAAAATATTTTTATAAGAGAAAAAGAAAGTGAAACTCTTTCCAGTTGAAATGTAAAATGTCGCTGTTTTCCGGTTGTATAAAAACCAATATTTTCCATGTAATACTTGCTTTGCGGTAACTGGGCACTTGACACGAACACCAGCGGTCTGTTTTTACGCCCTCCCCACAGGGAGAATGACGCAACACAATATTCCTATTAAGCATTGACTTTCACCTTTGACCGTAAGTCGAACTAAGCCAAAAACTAAACAAAATGAACTTCTATATCACTCTCGTATATAAACGATTTTTTCCTTGAAAGACATAAATCTGTTACGCATTGTGTCGTCTCACCGTAAAGTAGAGGTTCAGTTAACTCGTCTCGTCGGCTTTCACACTCGATGACCTGCAGTTGTGATCTACGGCGAAATAAAAAACCAAAGCCCTCCCAATTGTTGCATTCCTGCTTGCCCGATTTCCATTTGTAATAACAAACGAGGTAATCGAATTCAGAGCAGATAAAATGGGTATCGATTTTAATACAACCCACTCTTCTTTCATATATATATATATATATATATATATAACACCAAAAAGCTTGTCCATGAATATGAAAAGATCCAATTGAAAATAAGTAGACAAAACTTGTCTAAATTAGTCAATAAAACATATTCTCTCTCTCATATAACTATACTCGTGTCGAAAAACCTTCGAACTCTTGATTTAACAATAGCCAAATCAATCACGAAGGGAAAAAAAGGTTTTAAAAAAGAAAGAGCCAGGAACATGGAAGTCTGTCGAAAATAATCACACAGATACAGGTTCAAGGCCCAAAGCAAAAACCCCGATCCGAGTAAACAACTAACTAAAGAGCTCAATACAAACGTAGAGCAAACCTAGTCAAACCTAATGAGCCAGACAAACCTACCAAGGTTTCACTTAGGCAGATCGTCAGGGTCGGCTGGCAAATGACAGCGAGCGAGATATATATATATATATATATCGCTCGCTGTCATTTGCCTCTAGCTCCCTTTGTTCATAATTTTTTCCCCTCCTCCTCCACATTTCCTTTTATTGTACATTTTCTGTGTTTTTTTAATTTAAATTAAATCTTTCGTTGGAATCCTGAAGAGCGGGAGCGAAACCGGTTGCTTCGCCCGTTTTTAATATGTCTAGTAATATCAAGCTTCATACTTTTATTGCTGTGATATATATATATATATATATATATATATATATATATATATATATATAATATAAAAATAAAGAGGTAATCATACAAAGAATTAATCAGACGGCAGACGAGCCAACCACTCTGTCAACAGATTTCTGTGCACGTTTCTATAGATAAACCTGGCTGATCATAAATCGACCCTTGGCCCTCACACAATTATCACGAGTGCTGCCTTCAACCCAAAATCATGTGAATTTCAAAGTTCCTCATAGCCTTAGTAAGCTCTCTTTCAAATTTTAACTGATAAAAATTATCTCGATCATCCTCCATTGTCTTCCTAATGACCCAGTTCCAAATGGGCTAGATCAGATTCCCATCAGTAAACAAAATTGTTCTGATCTAATTTCGCTGTTCAAATCTCCTCCAATTTCAATAAAAAAAAATATTTGTGTGTGTTTGTGTGTGGTTCCCAAACTCTCTCTGTTATACTGGTACGTAGTGTAAATGCATCGCTTTCATCAGCGATAAGGAGCAATTACATTTCGGTTTCTATTGAAATGAAAATATTACAACCCGTTTTGTCAGATGTCATTGCCATGGGATTTGCTTTTTACAGGTGAAACGCTTTTTTTTTACGTACATTTCTTTATTTTTATACATGATTTTATTTTTTTTTCTCTCGTTTGTAGACAGTTCACTTGGATTATTTTTTTCCCCGCAAAAACGTATCAGCTTCTTGAATGAGGAAATAAACTTGAGTCTAACCTGACATTCTGCATTTTAATAGTCAAAGAATTTTGCTTTGACTGCGGGAATTTTCTGCAACGGGCGAATAGAAACAAAATCGAGTTAAGTGCCGATAAAATGAAATTGGAGCAAAATTCTGAACACGGATGCTCAGAAGTTGACATGTTAATAAATTAGGAAAGAAACGCATTTTAAGATGTCAACTAGACATTAGCAACATTGATTTGAGTTCGCTAGTGTGATGAGAACTTGCATTTACTCGATCGGGCGAAAAACTTTGACCTGCCACATTTTATAGCATAAGTATAATTGACTTATTTCAAAAGATATTTCCTCAAATGACCCCATTTAACAGTCGTAAGGTTGCAGTAATTCACAGTCTGGTGGTGACCAGATATGTCTTCCTGTCTGAAAAGACCAAGATGTGGTAATTATTGAATTCGTGCTTATTTCTAAAAGCAGATTATTTCTGGGCTAAGTTTCATCGGCGCTCATCTAAATATGCGACTGGTGTCATAGTTATGGGTTGCTCTAATCATCTGGAGGTGTGGGTGGTGTAATAGAAGCTTGAAATCAGCAAGCAGTTCGAATTCCGGTTGTGATCGTTATTACACTCACTTTTTCACAATATGACCATCGCTTCGCTTGGTCAAATACTGATGTGTCAACTGTTATTGCCCGTCCTGGGTAAGACGATAAACTACATCCGCGTCATGGATAAGACGATAAATTACGTCCAACAGCAAGGCCTCTGATCGGGCGGTTTTGAGGAGCATGGAACTACCTCTTAATTGCTGGTGTTCCCAGGTTCACCCTGACCTAGGGTGGTAGCACCTGTTAGGGTCCCAGCTATGGGTAAATAGTTAACCTCCCAGCTATGGGTAAATAGTTAACCTCCCAAACTGAGGTCAAAACACTATGACAGTATAAAAATACCAGAAATACTTTGTAAAAATTATTACCAGCAATACATTTTTGAAAAACATATTACCGACAATAGATTTTTGAAGGAAAAAAATATTACCAGCAATAAAAAAATTGTCGGCATTAAATAACCAAACGTGGTTGATATGCTGTAAAACAGCAAACCAAACCAAACTGTTATTGCTAAAATAAACTGTTAACCTTTAGATAAGAATGGAGAAAATCGGGTTTTTACTTTGGATATCTCCAAAACTGTTTAGCATGCTGGTCTTCGGAAGTTGAGAGGTTATATTTTTCTGGGCAATTTTAAAAAATTTGATTCAATCTTTCTTAACAAATTGCTAAATGAAAGTTGTCTTGAACGACTACTCTTCTAAATGTTTTTAAAATTAATGCGAATATCCCTGTGACTCTATCTTTAGCCCTACGCTATTCCGAATTTTCATCAATGGCGTTTCCCATGTCATTAGTTCCCAACAGGTTATCTATGCTGATGAGTATCTACACCTGTCTAAATCTGATCAGTTCTATAAGGTCAAATTAGCAACTGATTTAAAAAAGAAAATAGATCTACAATCTGTTAACTTGATATTTCTTGCCCCAGTTGATTTGAATGCCTCCAAAACGAAATTCCTGTTTTTTAATTGCCCGAGGGACCTTTCTGGGGGTAATTTGCTTGTTAAGTCCCGCGCTAAGTATCAAATAAAAAAAATTCCCGAATAGTTATATCTAGGTGTAAATTAATATGCTTAATTCGAAACTAACAAATTTTGCTAAAATTTACCGTTTTGGACTTATCGACAATAAAATTTCGGAATCATTCGCGTTGTTGGCTGTTACTCCTGTTAATTCCACTCTCCAAGTTCTTTGGGTCCTGTCACTGGATCTAACTAACGCCTTTATCCACTGTGCCATGTACACTTGAGGACATCTGTGTATGAATTTCTGTCTTCAGTGATAGGACCCAAAGAGTGTGAGTTCAATACCTGATTAAGGCGGCGGAGAACTTTGAGTGGGGAATTAACAGGAGATAACAGACATCCATTAGACATGGCACGTGGAACTAGAACAGTCTACCCCAGTGAGCGAAATAAAGGGTTCAGTTCGACATTCCAACCCCCCTGAAGAAGCGTGCAACGGCGAAACGTTGTGATAAACATGGCGACAGAGATGAGGACAATAGTCCGAATAATGTAAATAGTGTAAAGCCATTCCACTATCTTTTTCTCGAAGGCATGGCGATCTGTAAATCAAGAAAAGGAATGTATGGAGAGTCATAGCATAAAACAATTAGAATTATCAATAGTCATGATTTTAACAAATGTACGAATTTGCTTCTAAAATTGAGATTTTAAAACTATAACCCCATTTCTCGCCAGGGTTTAACGATATTGAACTCCAAAAGCAGTCACGATGGCGCCAAAATATTTTGTAGTTTCTACACCGTGCGTACGCTAATCATTAGTTAAATATATTCCTTTTTAATTATTGTATAATTTTAGTACCTAGCATCTTTGTTTATTTAATAAAATATAACATTTTAGTGTATCAATAAAAGAAAAGAAAAATTTGTTGGCTGTTTGTGTGCGCTTTGTTGAAATCTTTTTTTTTTTTTCCTTCTTTCTATTTGTTAATGACTTTAGGGTCTGAAGAGGCTAAATTAAAATTAGCATCCTACATTAAAGTCCTGTTTTGGGTTTGTTTTTCTTTTGTTTTTTCTTAAGTATTTGAAAATTCGAATCCATACGATATGTAAGCATAATATGTATTTATTTAGTTTGAAATTGGAAACTTCATTCAATTTCTTATCTTTCCTTTCCGTCTGTTTTCCAAATTAAGGTTTTTCAGAATCTTTAAAAAGTTTGAATGCACATCAATTTTTTTTTCCTTACACAAAGATCTCCTGCTAATTCCCAACAAAATGACAGGCAACACATACGAATTTCTCTCCACTCAGCACATTCTCTCTCTCTCTCTCTCTCTGTTTTTTTTTCTTTTTTTTTTGTGGGGGTATTGAAATTTCATCCCATTTTTACTTTCATTTCTAATTTTTCTGGCGATTTCCTCTAATTTGGCCTTCATTTTTTTTATTTCCTTTTCCTTCGCTATCCGTATGTCTTTTATATTCAATGGATATTGTCGCTTTCCACACCTCTCTCGCGCCGTCACCACCTCTCTCTCTCCTCCCTCGCGCCGTCACCACCTCTCTCTCTCTCTCTCCCTCGCGCCGTCACCACCTCTCTCTCTCCTCCGTCGCGCCGTCACCACCTCTCTCTCTCCTCCCTCGCGCCGTCACCACCTCTCTCTCTCCTCCCTCGCGCCGTCACCACCTCTCTCTCTCTCTCCCTCGCGCCGTCACCACCTCTCTCTCTCTCTCCCTCGCGCCGTCACCACCTCTCTCTCTCTCTCTCTCTCCCTCGCGCCGTCACCACCTCTCTCTCTCTCTCTCTCTCCCTCGCGCCGTCACCACCTCTCTCTCTCTCTCTCTCTCCCTCGCGCCGTCACCACCTCTCTCTCTCTCTCTCTCTCTCTCTCTCCCTCGCGCCGTGACCACCTCTCTCTCTCTCTCTCTCCCTCGCGCCGTGACCACCTCTCTCTCTCTCTCTCTCCCTCGCGCCGTCACCACCTCTCTCTCTCTCTCTCTCCCTCGCGCCGTCACCACTCTCTCTCTCTCTCTCTCCCTCGCGCCGTCACCACTCTCTCTCTCTCTCTCTCTCCCTCGCGCCGTCACCACCTCTCTCTCTCTCTCTCTCTCCCTCGCGCCGTCACCACCTCTCTCTCTCTCTCTCTCTCCCTCGCGCCGTCACCACTCTCTCTCTCTCTCTCTCCCTCGCGCCGTCACCACTCTCTCTCTCTCTCTCTCTCCCTCGCGCCGTCACCACTCTCTCCCTCGCGCCGTCACCACTCTCTCTCTCTCTCTCTCCCTCGCGCCGTCACCACTCTCTCTCTCTCTCTCTCCCTCGCGCCGTCACCACTCTCTCTCTCTCTCTCTCCCTCGCGCCGTCACCACTCTCTCTCTCTCTCTCTCTCGCGCCGTCACTCTCTCTCTCTCTCTCTCTCTCTCTCTCTCTCTCTCTCTCTCTCTCTCTCTCTCTCTCTCTCTCTCTCTCTCTCTCTCTCTCTCTCTCGCCCCCCCCCCTGTTTATTTTGTTTTCCAATTCTTTAAAGATGTTTTTTGTTATCTCGGTTAAAAAAAAGTCTCAAAAATTCTTATCGAAGGGCGCGTTGAAAGTGGTGATGCCAATTTTATTTTTAGACTCATTTCTGAATTTACGGAATTAGACTAAAGGCAAATGAAAAATAAATTTACATTCTACTCCAACTCTGTGACGGTGAGTCTTCCTGACACAACTAATATATATATATATATATATATATATATATATAGTGCGATGGATAAATTGTCGTCTAAATTACGCAAAAATGAAAATATAACTGACATCTCATTTTAACAGATATATTTACCAAATTGACACATAAAGTTAACCAGGGCAGCATTACCTCCTCAAGGCACTTGATCTAGGGCTCCGTGTTGAGTCTGAGGTCCTGTGGGAAAATGAATGGAGGCATGACGTCACCATTACTAGTGATCACTCAAAACTTCCTCGTAATCACCATTAGACTCATCCAACTCTTTCCGAATCCTCCGCACTGTCCTTAAATTGACATCCAAACACTCTGAAATGTTCATATTGGAGGTTCCAGTATAGCATGCTGTTCCCAAATTTCTGGTGGAGTGAATTGCTTCATGGTTCTCTTTTTCTCACAGATGATGCCCAATTAACCCTACTATACTGTGCACACGGCAAAATTAAAACAAACGACGCGCATGCGCGGAATTAAAAATATAGAATGGCGACAATTTACTCATCGCACCCTGTATATTCACTTGATCCCCCTAATTTCTTCTCCGCATTAAAATCTCTACAGCTGGTAACTCTCAAAACATCTCTTCACATTCTTTCTTTCACTGCTTATAGCAACAGGTTGAATACTAATCAATTTATTGTGTGCACTTGGATAGACGAAAGAAAAAAAAAAACCCAGAAAAAACAATTTGGCTGACTACACATAAAACCAAGTTTGGTTACCGGAGTGCCTTTCTTATCCGTGGGGCGGGGATATACTCAAGTCCATTCGGTGGGGGTATGGAATTACGGATAGTTCTGAATTATGTGTAATGAGAATCCGACGCAATCATGGGAGGAAATATTTTTTACCTTGACATATTTCACTGATCTCACACACACACACACATATATATATATATATATATATATATATATATATATAGCACATCTGTTTTTGTATGTTTTTCCTCTTTTCATATCCTTATAATTTATTTTTAGTATTTTGTTATTTTTTATTTTCATTTCAGTTTATTTTTTCCGCACCCCCATTTTTCTATCAATGATTTTCCCGAAAGAATTATTTACCCCCTTTTTGTGCCATTTCTTTCCTCTCTTTCTCTCTCTCTCTCTCTCTCTTTTTCATTTTCTTTTTCATTTTCATTTTCATTGCCAATGTTGCGATGTTCCTACACTTTATACAAACTCACAAAATCATTCAACACTAATACCGTCCCCACCGCTGGTCCTGTAACCCTTTTTCCTCTATGTTCAACATCTCACTCCCATTCCACCCACCACCAATCACAATTTTTAAATCTAAGGTTATTTTCACATGCAGTTTCGCACAGTGAGAAATCAAACAGGGAACGGATTTTTTCTAACAGTTCCACCTATAAGCATGACTTTAGCCAGCCTCAAGAACTAATGTTGGATAGTTTGCACCGTCCCTCTGTTTATTCCTCGCGTCCACTGATGAAGAACACAGGCGTGTTCGAAAATTCCGAACTTGGAACCTCAATGTCCGTGCACTATTTTTGGCACCTAGTTAATATTAATGTTTTTTGTACTGATTACATCTCTACACTTTCGTTTGACTTTGTTTTATTGACCAATTTATCTACTTATATATATATATATATATATATATATATATACTATTCAGCTTTGCTTGATCGGCGATGCGCTTAGTAACGGATTCGGTCTAAAGCAATCTGATGACTGTTTCTCCTGCAAAAGGAGAGGTGCAGGTTCGAATCCTTCCGTAAGGCGCATTTTTTCCTTTTAATCTAGAATATTCAAACCAGAAAACGAAAATAAATAAAAGTACTCTTTAATAAATAAACGTAACGTCTACTCAAATATGGGTATCCACTAAAAATAATGTTTAAAATGATAAAATCTTTGAGATTAATAATAATAAAATATTTATTACTACTTATTTAAAAATATAATTTGATATATCCACACGCGCTTCATCAGAGAATTAAATGTAGACAACAAAAAAAATCATTTTCTTCTTTATATTTAATTTTCTGAAGTTTGAATAAAAGCGAAACCTGTTAGCATTATAAACGTTTTCAATTTGTTCCTTATTCTGTCACCCCAATATATATATATATATATACACACACACTCACTACCCATAGAGCTTTTGTATTTCTTTTAAAAGCAGTTTATGATACAAAATGATTGAATTAAATGATAACGTAACAATATTATCAGTTTTATTATTACAAATTTTAATTTATATTTAAAGGCGATAAAAAAGGGCTTTAGAGTTTATACATTGTCCGAAAATCTGGAGTTAGAACTTAAAATCAGTGTTAGTCTCTTTTTTTTAAATAATATATTTTTTATTCCACATGTTTCTTTCAGACATTCATTTCAAAATACGTACGGCAGCAAACTAGCGTGCATCCAATGTAACAGCCTTCAGGTCATGTGACATAATAGGCTCTTCACTTTTCGAGTAGTTGTTTATAAAAAAATAAATTTTTAATGATGTGTAGTGAATTGTATATGTTGTATTATCCATATTTAAATATGTTCTTATAATATATTATGAATGTTTATTATTTTTCACACACATAAGTTGGAATATGTGTTTGTTTATAGAATGTGTATCGAAAACAAACACTGAATTTCCTGTGCCAGAAAACCAGCCCTCACTGAAGAACCACTTGTCAAATTTTAATGAAATTTGACGCTTCACTCGGCAGGGGTTCAGGGCTCCTAAATTGGTTGGGATATCATTTATTGTTTCAGTTGTATCTCGGGAGCTTACATGATAGCTGGCCACTCGTATTCGAGGATACCCGTCTATTAGGGCGGCTAGCCAATACCTATTGCAGACGCTCGCTCAGGCACATTTGCGCTTGTTAAAAACCTGTTTTATGCTGCAACTATGCTGAGCAGACCTTAGTTACAGTTTCTGGGAGAGAGCGTGTTATCTAGCGTGATCAACAATCTGAACAAGGCCAGCACACACAAACCTTTGGTCACGATGACTTGTGTCACTCACAAGGCTTGGGTTAAACCCGTGGTATCGTTTTCAGGCACTTTCCAAAGGTGCCACACGCTGGGTCACCCCCCCCCCTCCAGACCGATAACATCAGGAAGTCTACTTCCTGAAATATCGACCGTGGTGTGATTCGAACCCGGGTCTCATGGTCAGAAAGCGAACGTACATACATACATGAATACATACAAGAGTTTTAGCATTATATAGATATATACTTACAATAATCTTATTGCATTTATATAATTTAACAATTACTACCGATGAAATAGAACAATCGCGACATTATGCTATAATTTATTTAATTTTATGAATTAATTCGCAAAGAAAAGTTATATGCTGATCTACGATAAAAACGAATTTTGTATCCTAAAACTTTGCTGTTTCGGAGATATATCCCGATTGTCAACACTCTGACCATCGCACTTTGGGGTCATTGTCAAATAAAACTTATCTGCTGTTTATTTCTGGGACTGGCTTTGGCTGTCACCGTAGAACGCAACATCGTCTGTAAAGGGATACCAATATATCAGAAAGGCATGTCTACAATCATTGCTTTCATGGGATCCACTGGGGAGGGGGTGATAGTTTGTTTATATTTTGTTACTTTGAAAAGCAAGCAAACCAAAACGTCTTCAATCTTCGTTTTTTGTTTTTGTTTTTCTTAAGCAATAAAGTTTGGTCAGTAGTATTTAATCCTTAGAGAAGCGCTATGATTGTGGTAAACGAGCTTTTCAGCTTAAGAAACCGGAAAGTAAGTAAAACGAAACTAATGGCAGTAACAAAGATGAGGATATTAGTCTTAAACAGTTGTTCACAAAGATTATGGTATATCTCCATTAAAGAAAAAATATTAAGTGCTAAGCAGATAATTATTCTTATTGACAACGATGTAATGTTTTATGCCTAACCTAACATAGAATGGACTTATGTCCTTTAAAATTTAATATAAATTAGTTTGAAATAATGCAGTACATGAGATGCAAGGGAGATTACTTGATTCAGCTTAAACTTGAAAATATAAGAACAAATTGTTTTTTGTTTTTAAAGGTCTAATCAATTCCGATCTTAGTCTGTGGGTACCAAATCTTTAAGCAGAATGGGTTGTTAAAGTCCTATTTCAGGATCTCTTATTTTTAGTGTGTTAATTTACAATTGTTGTTGTTGTTGTTTTGTATACGGCTGCAGTAGTGAGCTAGCGAATATCAATTAATAAAAAATAAGATTCCGACGTAACCCGTAACCCAAATATTAGACTAAGGACGGCGAGAAGATCTGACGATTTAACGGAGAGTAAAATATCTGAACTCAATTTGTTAGTCTCGAGTAGGCATGCGCACAAAACTTGCCACAAATTAGCTGCAGGCGGCAAGAGAAAATATTTTGAGTAAATTACTGAATGGAAAAATGACTAAATTGTACTACGGCATCCCAAAGGAGGCATGTCTTTATCAAAACCAAAGATTGTTCATATTATTTTGTGTAATTGATAAGCTGGCGGTGATCATTGAGAAAGGTTTACATTGAGTGTGTGATAATTTATTACGAAATACCTTAGCCCCCCACACACACACACTCTACGAAAATGGACAAAGTCCGAGAATTATTTTAATATATTTTATTGTTATATGTTATTTATATAGAAATAAATATTTAAGTAAAAAGCAGTAAAAATCGACCTTGCTAACCAGACGCTCCTCTGCAGCTAAACTGGTATAGCACGTCAGGCTATATGACAGTTCCGTGTAGGGTACAGGTTCGATTCCTGTCGGAGGACTCATATTTTCTATAAAAATTTCTCGGACCTTCAGGTCGGTAAATGTTGTTAATACTGTTTATTATAAACAGAGCATTTACTTAAATATTTCTGTGCCTATATAAATAACGTATTATATTATATGCTGTTGAAAATGTATGAATCTTCCTCTTCTCCCCCCCCCCCCAAAAAAAAACAAGGGATCATCTAATACAACAGTTACAACACGCTAGCCTTAAATCTTGTGGTGTATCGGCACTGGTAAGTAGGCTTGCGCCATACATCGCGGTTGGCTAACAATTGCCTCGGTATGGGAACTACCGATGTAAATATTTCTAGTTGAAACTCATAAACATCATCATTTACAGTTTTGTCATATGGGGCCCCAGTCCAAATCTGAATCAGCTTCGATTTCATTGTCATATAGCATGCCATCTTCGGTACAAGCCATTGCATTGTTGGTATCGCCCTTTTCTTCTTTTCTTTTTAATTAGTTGAAAACGGTTTCTACTTTTACGTTTTTCCAAGCCTTTATTTCAAATTCGCAGCACACGTCGTGCTTTGTTTCCATTCCTACGAGTCGTAAGAATGAAATCGTTATTTTCATAAAGATTCCTAATACTTTATATTATTCCTTTTAATTTGATAACGATATAGTTAAGCAAAACATTTGTAATAACATCAGCTTTCATTTTTTATAATCGTAGGAACTGCTACTGGCGGCCGTTGCTAGCCTACGTTTTCGGTCGTCTTATACAACGGATATCTGATAAAATCACGAAAATTTACCTAGAGATCACCTTATACGTGGAAATATACGGTACATGTTTCTATTACGCCTCTTTTCTTTTATCCTGCCAACGATGAGTGGTAACATAAATATATGAACTTTCTCTATATCAGGCACATGTGTATTTTTACAAATTTAAACACACCTTTAGAAATAGAATTTTAGAGCGTTTAAAAATCTTTCAAAAAACAAACAAAAAATCTGTCTATAGTCCGAATAATGTAAATAGTGTACAAAAAATGTTTCCACAACAAACAATGCGGTAATATATTTTACACATTTAAGTAATTCGAAGATGAATGAATGAAAACGTTGGTAAAGACGATTTTTAAAACGGCGTTTGTGGAAAAAGAAATTTAAAAAAAAACTTTTTAAATAGGCGAAAATAAATATATTTCCACTTTGAAGATCTCAACAAGAATCCTATTAAAACATATTTCTGGATGTCAGTTTAAAAGCAAAAAGCAAAACTCTTATGGTGGTGGGGAAAGTGGGAGAATGAAGAATACATTTCAGCCGTAGAGCCCATCTGCATTTAATCCTAGTTTAATATTTGATATAATGGTAATTTGGGAATTATTTCACTAGGTCATGTCTATCAAAACTGTAGACGGCAAGTCACTAATGTGTGCAATGAATTTCGTAAATGTCGACGAGGAATGCGAGATGAATGATAAAGTTCGTATGTCTGCTGTGACTCAGAAACGGTAAGCGTGGGTCTGCGTATATTGATACTTGCATTCCAGTGCAAGGTTAATGAGTTTAAAAGTTACCTTTTGATGCGTAGAAATTAAGCTGCAGACGCCAGGTCATGGCTTGACTCTTCGTTTTTAGCCGGTCCCATACAGAAATTCAACGGCGCGATTTTTGTCATTTAAAAATTGGTATTAAAATCACGTCTTTTATGGTTAGATATTTCAGGAAATAATTTTCTTTGTTAAAAAAATATATATATATAATAATCTTTTTCGGGTTCTCTGGTTGTAAACACTTGAGCAAAGTTTGTGGGGTGGGGGGCAGAATGACTCATCACAGTGTAATGACAAATGGATTTGTGCTTCCTAAGGAAACTTGTGACACTCTCTGTTAGCCTAGAGTGTAGTCACCTTGCAAATGTCACACCAAACAAGCTGGTTATCTCAGTACAAACAAATGCCTCTTAGGAGATTTCGACAAAATTGTCTGTCGCTGTCATCACGAAACTCAAAAATAGTTAGCACTATGAACACCAAATATTCTGTGGTCACTTATGGGATCTCTGCGCATATTTGAAGCTTACTTTTTTCTTCTTTTTTTCTTTAAATTTCTTCGATGATTTTGATTTATATTTTTGGTATATACAGTGTAACCCGGATATAAGAGTTGTCGGGACGGGAGAAGAAGTCTCTTATATCCGAGTTTGGTCTATATACATTAACACAGGCTCTAATTTGGGACCAGAGAAAAGCTCTCTTATATCCGGGTTTATCTTATATCCGGGTTACACTGTAATGCTAAACTAGACCCTTTCTTTAACCTGATGGCCACACCGATTATTTTGACCTGGTTTCATCGTAAAAGGCAAAAATTGAATTGAAAGTTTCCTCGCTAGAAACAAGTGATTGACTCGTCTGGTCACTAAAAAAATGAAGCCTTTAAAAAAGTATTGTAGCACAAGCAAAGGCCACGAGAAAACCCCAAACGTTAACCTCTCTACGTTTTGCTTATAAAGCGGCAAAAAGCATTGTTCGGTATTATGAGTGTTTATTTAAAAAAGAAAACAAGAACTACATTTTGAAACCCACTTCGCAGATGTTTAGACAAAACTTGACGCGTGGTGACAGTTTTTCAAATAAGCTATAATTCAATTCACAGATAATAGAAATCGATGAACTCTCAATGGATTTTAAAGGCCTCACTTAGTATTTCCGGAGGAATTACCTTAAACTCTCATTGATAAATAACCGCAGGCTACATTTAATGTAGCTAATAATCTTCCGATAATTGTGGATGTTTAAACTTTATATATATATATATATATATATATATAGGAGTAATGAATAGCAGCTTGGATTGAGGAATCGGAGAGCGGAGTTCGAATTCCAGTCAAATCCGTTACATTCACTTACGTGCTATTATCCTCGAGAAAGGTATGAATCCAGTTATGAGTAAATAGCAAGCAGACTGGGTTCTATAGCCTTGGATGGCAGCTGGTCTAGGAGAAGTACAACTCTGAATTCAAAACCTGAGGAGGGTCGGTTGGGGATCTTTGTGGCACTTAGTGCACCAGGTCTCTGTATTCTTACCTTCAAAAAGTGGTTGGTTCTGCACGAAACCTTCACCACTATAATCAAATCATATGTGCTGGTGTCTGGCTATCGCTTGACCCTCATACGTCGAATACGATGGGAGAGTCCATTATATAATGGTGTATTTCAAACCGAATTTAAATTGATTGGAATCTTTTTTTTCGACTTAGCACTAAATTCAATCAATTCGTCCATATTGTCAAGATAATTCTCTTTGATATTATTAATTCTATTTGAAATTATTAAATTAAAACAGCATTTTTCTAAAATGCTCTTTGAGAAGAATTAACTGATTTAAAGTTTAATTAATATGGATTGAAACAAATATCGCAGAAAACCATTTTCTAAACTTTTTCTCGTTCTCCAATGTTGAATGCTTCATTGACAGCCTGGTGTTTGGGAAATTTAATTAAGGTGTTGGGGACAATACAGAGAAAAAATTACATTGGGGGGGGGGCAATGCCGAGAAATCTAGTTAGAAAAATATGCGCTTTCCGGCAGGAGTCGAACATGCGTCCCCTAGATCTGACGTGGCTTGACCTCTCGGCCACGTAGGACCTCCGTGTCAAATAAAGCCCGAATAGTGCTTTTTGGACACACATCTTTCCCGATTCTCGAAACATCCATATCTGCTCTGTTTCGTATCCTAACGTAAACAGACAATTCTTAGAAAATGGATTAAATTCCTCATATTATTTATTTATTTGTTTAAACGTTATTTTTAATGGATAATCATATTTCAGTAGGTTTTCTTCTTATTAAACGATTTATTTATTTCCATCTACCTGCCAACCGGAAGGCATGTAGTTTCCTAACAAGATTTCTCAAATCTTATTCATCCAAGAATAGTCTTTTTTTTTTCTTAAGACAATACGTGTATATTATTTATAAAAAAACACTTAAAATCTTTTCTAATTAAATAATGTCTTAGTTTTATTGCAGTTTTTTTTATTATTTTACGATTCAGAGCATATTTCAAGTGGGTGTCATGTTTATTTTGACCCAAAAGTTTTGATTTAAATTCTCCGCGGACTTGAACTTTACAACAAATATATGCATTAAGTAAGAGATCTAAAAAGAATTTTCCAAATTTCCTAAAATTAAACACCAAGATTTTTTAAAAATGAACGTCCTAAAAATAATTTCATTCATTTCTGAATAAATTCTGAAAGTTTCATTAAAAGCCGACAGTTATCTGATTTTTGTAAGAATTTCCAAATGCTTTCTTCATCATTGCGGCTGGCAGAGGATAGAAAAAATTATTTATCGTTACGTTGTTCTGGAATTGTCATCAATGGTCGACTGAACTTGCTTTGTTTTAATGACTTTTTTTGTTTTATTATTATTAGTTACTTTGTTCAATAAATGACTTGTTTTCTCCACAAAAAGGCGCTGCGTTGACGCAAGAAATAACCAAAACAAAAAAAACATTTTCCACTAAAATTTCTAAGTTTCGAAAAAGAAAAAAAATTCCTTTGCTCTTTCTTAACCCTAGAACACTAACCATCAATTAAAGTTACCTCACTACTAACCATGGGTATATCATACCCGATTTTGAAAATATCAACAACAAAAGATTAAATATAAATCTTTATTTGAAATATTTTACATGCAGGCACTTCAAAATTTGTACTTTGAGTTAACATTAATAGGAACTGAAAAACATTATTTAGGTAAGAAAATCAGTATTTGAAAATTGTAATATATGAAAATTTGTGCTGGGTATATTATACCCATGATTAGTGTTCTAGGGTTAATAACATAAATTTCGACGATAAAATTTTGTTTTTATGTGTTGGTTTTTTTTTTTTTCTATCATGTATCTTTTTTTTTTTTTTTTTTTTTTTTTTTGTTACTAAATTTATTTCTTGGAGGTGTTGTTATATTTTTTAGACTTGTTCTTAACACTTTAACCATCCCATCATTTACTACTTTTTCCTCAACGCTCCCTATTTATTAAGAACCCTTATTTTATTTGTCTCGCGCGCGAGTGAGAGAACGCGCGCATGCGTATCTCAAGCATCTGGCCCTGACGAGCGTTTCGATGCGAACTTCATATGTTGGCAAACCAGATGAGTCACTTGAACTTTTCCTGATTAATAATATACACCCTCCCATGTGTATTTGGCATGTTTCAGTCTTTATCCTAGCAGGGAGAAACGGTGGTGCAGTCAGCATCTATATAGTGTTACACTTGGGATATTTTAAGGTTTCGTTTTTCCACAATTATTTTTTTATGCAGTCTTTCGTCGACAACGGACTTTCTAATTAGCAGAATGGAACATCTTCTTTACACCTTACTCTTGCTTGACTCATTCATGCAGATCCACTGAGGTTATGCGAACGCGGTTTGTCTTCTTAGTCAATGGCGTATTGTTTTTAGATTAAGTAGACGCCGATGCCTTTATGAAACTACGCATCATTAACATTTATCGGTCACCCGAGCTAGAAAATATTAACAATTCGTGGAATAATAATAATAATAATAATAATAACAGCTACTTGTAAGAGCAGCAGGTGGTATGATGGTTCTAGTTCTTCAATGTGCCGTGTCCATTCAAGACGTGGGTGACAATGGCTCTCCACACCCTCCTATTCCTTGTGGCTCGTAACAGTATTTGTCCTTTTGCCACCCCCAAATTCCACCATCTATTCACACAAGTTAATCAGGTAGATCTCACTATCTCCTCCCTCTCTTGTCCTGTGAGGAGTATATTCTCCAAGCCTTCCTTCCTCATTATGCATCCAAGAAATTCCAGCTGTCTCTTTCTGATTCTAAGTGTTCTTTTTGTTACCATTTTCTAAAAGACTTCCTCGTTGCTTACTCGCTCCATCCATGGAATTCTCAGCATTCTTCTGTAGAACAGCATTTTTGTCGACGCCAATTTTCTCTTCATCTGTGGTGAGATTGTCCATCATCCAATGCCATGGGCAAGATGATTGATAGTCTATAAGGTTACGACACTCTTTGTTTCTGACGGCATTTCGCTGCTTCTGAGGAGTCTGCTTAGATTTTGGAAGGGATCTTTCGTTAATCTGATGTGTGTTCGGATTTCAGTGTCGTATTTTTCATCCTCTATTCTTATACCCCCACCCCCGGTCAGATATTTAAACTTCTGCACTTGTTTGATGGCTAACAACCATTAAAAAAATAAGCGGAATAAACAAACTTCATTGATATACTTTTGGGAGTGTGGGGAGGCATGAATCTTCTCTTCCCTGTGTTACTTCTGCCCAATTCTTTACCAGAAAAATTCTTGGCAAAATATATTATTATATTTATTATATATTATTATATTTATAAAATTATATTCGTGGCAAAATATATCGTTGTTTGGTGTAGTATACCACACTGTTAGAGACGGAGTGAGTAAGCGCTTGCCTTACGAAACTTTACTTTGCCAAATCAGACCAGGCAGAAGAGAAAGGAAATAAAAAGCTGTTACCTTCATTGAAAACCTTTGCTTTGATGCTAATAAAACATGAAAGTAACGAAGGTGGGGGAGTCAATTTTAAAGTGTGTGTGTGTATATATATATATATATATAAAATGTGTGTAACCCGGAATAAAGAGTTGTCGGGACCGGATAATGAGTCTCTTATACTCGGGTTTCTCTTATATCCGGGTTTGGTCTATTTTGTTTTGTTAACACAGGCTCTAATTTGGGAGCAGAGAAAATCTCTTATATCCGGGTCTCACTATATATATATATATATATATATATATATATATATTAAAAAGAAAGAAAGAGTAAGATATATAATCCGGTGTTCTTATTGATATTTTTATTTCTACAAAACAGTGCTCAATGTAAATTTACAAAGCATAAATATTATAAATTAACTGATTTAAAAATATGGTTCCATCGCTACACAGGAATTATCATGTTTCAAAAACGAAGCTAAAAACTTTAAATTTAATTATATAATTAAATTAAAAGCATTAGTTCTGTTTCACCTTCAAGCGAAATTTGGAATTTTTGGAATCAAAATTCACTTGAAGATGAAACAGAAATAACGCTTTTAATTTAATTGTATAATTAAATTTGAAGTTTTTAGCTTCGGTTTTTGAAACATGGTAATTCCTGTGTAGCGATGGAACCATATTTTTAAATCAGTTAATATATATATATATATATATATATATATATTTTTCTCTGCAGATATATTTTTTAAGGAAATTATACGGGTCATGATAAATGCGATATATATAACAAAGAATGTCTCGGAGCTATAGAGATCATAAAAGTATCTCTATAAAACATATCTCTGTACGTACAGGCATAACGTTCGTAAAGATGAGCAATTCTTTTATAAAGAAAGAAGAGGGAAAAAAACGAACAAATTGCACGAGCTGTCATTAGTCGGGTGTGCCCCGCCGAAATACCCTACATCAGACGACTACTAAGCAAGACTGCAAAAAGAAAACAGATAAAATGTTAATTGCTTCATCTGACGAGGTTAGGCTTGAAGTCAATCTGAGAGGCAAAGAGGCACGATTGTCTCCACCAATGGAATCCTAAATCGGCAAATCATGTGACTCTTGGCACTTGTCTGGCCAAGGTCACTTCTTTCATAATAAACTTTTTCTGCAGTTTCTATTTGTCTGTGTCTGTCTGTGTGTCTACTGTTTAACAATTTGCACCAGTGGAAGATTTTTTTTCCATTTATTTGGTGGACGATTCAGGGTGGAGAGAGAGAAGAGAAAAGTATGGGATTGTTGCTCTGTTTAAACATTTTTTTTTAAGTTTCTCTCTCTCTCTCTCTCTCTCTCTATATATATATATATATATATATATATATATATATATATATATATATATATAATTAATTATATATATGTATTTAGGCAGCAAATTCTCTTTTAGGCATGTCTGATTGAATAAATTACAGCGATTATGTCTACTAATTTTTAACAAAATCCGTTCATACTCACGAATAATCTTGCCTGTATTGATATTAAAAGATGAGAGAAATGTGATGTAGCTGTTTAAATTTCTCTTATTTTCATTTCCCAAGTACTTTCGATCTTCTTCCATGATCATCTTCAGGAATGAAAGTACAGTGTAACCCGGATATAAGAGATTTTATCTGGTCCCAAATTAGCGCCATACTTACCTAAACAAAATAGACCAAACCCGGATATAAGAGAAACCCAGATATAAGAGACTTCTTCTCCTGTCCCGACAACTCTCTTATATCCGGGTTACACTGTAGTATACGTTGCTCAGGAGGGGGGGTGTATATATATATATATATATATGCATTTTCTTTTGTTTATTTGATATACATACATCCTCATTCGCTATTTCTGCAATTGTGTCTACATTATTTTGTTCTATTCGCCAATGTCCACATTTTGATAAAGTGTTGGCCGAAAGGGTTTCCTTCAACGTATAATGACGTCTTCTTTCTTTATATATATATATATATATATATATATATATATATAAAAACACTCTATACTCATTGCTTTCTAATAGTAATATATATGATGACAGATCATAGATTGAATTGAGATTTTTACTGAGGAACACGCTCCCTCTAAGTGAAAATTCTGGATCCGGCCCTGATAAGTATGTGTGTGCCCATAAGCGTTTTGATGCCGCTTTAGTGTGTCCTACCGATCAGTTTCCGCTTTTTAGTGTGTATGCTACCACCACATTTGTATCCTACATTATCAAGGCGTTGTCTCCATTTTTTTCTCGATAATTCATATTGGTTTTTATTTAAAGAATTCAAATATCTTATTTTGTTTTTTTAGTCAAATTTCTTATTTTATGTTTTTTTTTATTTTAAATTTTATAATACAACAATAAATGGCATCCCTCATTCCGTTTTTGTCCCCTCCCCCTTACGTAAATGTAGGATACACATGTGGTGGTAGGATACACTGATCGGTAGGACACACTCAAAAGCGACGCCAGCGTTTTATTATTTATTAATTACTCGTTTCTTCAATTTTATTCTAGAAGACTTCTTTCTGTGGAGAATGGTTACCCGATTATGTTATGACAAAACATACTTTTTTTTTTTTTTTTGTAACTTGACCAACAACAGAAGAAAGAAAATGTGATCTTTTTAAAGTTTAATTTTAGTTTTAACTTTTATATAGTTACCTTATTCTTTTTGTCTTATTTTTTGGAGGTGGGTAATAATTTCGATAGGAAGCCATTGCTATGTGAAGTAATAATACCATATTATTCTAGGAATGTAAAAACATGTCTTTCCTGTCCCCACCCCACCGGCCATCATCCTTATTTTTATTTTATTTTATTAAACATTATTGAAACTCGTTCGTCATTTCTAACGTGCGGAACTACATCCAAAATGCCCGGCTCCTCTCACTGCATAACTTCTCAGCTTTTTTTTCTGATGTGGCGCTACCATAGCAACCAAAATAATTGACAGCATTTTTTTTTATTATTTTTTTTTTTTTTTAGTCTATTAATATATGGTTGTGTTCCGAGATCTGGGAGTGTTTACTCTGTCGCACCCTTAAAAATCCCAACATCAAGTGGGGGTGGAAAGATTGTGCCGTAGTTTTACAAGTGGGTATGTGTGCGCCTGAACGCAGTCACTGGCGCCAGTAGGGAATGCCAGTCAGCAAACTTACCCAAAGCCGGTGAATGACTTGATGACGAGAGAACAATACAAATAAAGTAGGACTCCTTTTTCATCAAGGCGATGAAATTCATCTTCAGTGGAATGAGCACAATTGATGCCAAAAGAGGATCAGGTAACAACAGAAGATTTAGCTCATAAAAGTTCTGTCCCTTTATATGAACAGAAGAAGAAGCCTTCCCATATAAATTGAATAAAGGGACTAGTTCAAAATTTCAAAAAGGTTGCCAAATTTGAAAGATAGATACAGTTGATAGAAACTGAAATTTTAACAAGATGCAGGCACCGGTTGGAATTCATTAAAAAAATT
Source organism: Acanthosepion esculentum (assembly GCA_964036315.1). Lineage (NCBI taxonomy): Eukaryota > Metazoa > Mollusca > Cephalopoda > Sepiida > Sepiidae > Acanthosepion > Acanthosepion esculentum. Next base: position 85,575,025 of record OZ038493.1, read on the forward strand.
ATCCTGATTTTTTTTTTTTTTTTTTTTTAATGCCCACACATGTCATCGTTCATGATACTTAATGCTGATATTGTACAAAGTATAATTTGTGAATCAAACATTTTGAAATTTGTTGTCACATGCAGAAGATCAGTTTCTCTCTATATATTTTTCCCCTCTCTAAACTTCATTTTTCTCTCTCTACTTCTACCTCCCTTCATTTTTCTCTCTCTACTTCTCCCTCCCTTCATTTTTCTCTCTCTACTTCTCCCTCCCTTCATTTTTCTCTCTCTACTACTCCCTACCTTCATTTTTCTCTCTCTACTTCTCTCTCCACACCTCCGTTTTTTCTCTCTCTACTTCTCTCTCCACACCTCCGTTTTTTTTCTCTCTCCACACCTCCGTTTTTTCTCTCTCTACACCTCCGTTTTTTTTCTCTCTCTACACCTCCGTTTTTTTCTCTCTCTACTTCTCTCTCCACACCTCCGTTTTTTCTCTCTCCCTCTTTAGAAATGATTTGAATGAATTTCTTTCACATTAAAAATGAATTTTGTTTTATTCTGCTCTTTCATTCATTAACAAGATCTATCAGATTACTTCAAACATCTCTTAAGCACAGCCAAAAAAGTAGGCCCCATTAATAGGACTTAAAGAAGAAAAATGTCATTTCAAATAAACATGACACACAATGTTTTAATTGCTGTTAATTCTTGCCTTTGATTTAATGAGTGTAAGATTAGAATTTTCATGTAGACATTCTCTGAAGGTTTTCACAACAAGCACATGAAACTTGGACATTATTATGAAAGAGGTTCTAGGCAAAGTAAGATGGTGCCCCCCCCCTACACACAAAGTAAGATGGGGGAGGAGAGAATAAGTGTTCTTGGAAATATTTCCGTGTCAAAGTAATCACCTGTGTTTGTCCATCTTTCAAGGATAGTCTCACTTGTTGAACAATATTTTTTATTTCGGGCTTTAAAGTGTTATAAGTTAATTAGATTTTCATGCCATTCTCTTGCCAAGATCAGGGTGCAGGGAAAACCACAAAAATAAAAAAAATAAAATAAAAAAAAGAACTGTTTTCATCAGGATAGGGACTTGATGAAAAATTTAAAATTATGTGTTACTTTCATTTCAATATTGTGCATTTGTTGCAGGTTTTATTATCATATATCATGTACATCCAAAACGAGGCCCAAGAGCCACTTAAGGTAGAGGCCTATTGAAGGAGGGTGTTCTATGAGTAGTAAGAGGTGCACTTTACGAGGAGAAAGATAATAGTTAATGTTAAAATATAATTATGTCCCACAGGACAATAGTCATACAGACTGAAGTATTGGTTTGTGGGCTTGGTGGTATAGTAAGTTCAATCCCTGATTTCAGTAGTGCGGGCAAGATTCTAGAGAAATGGAACTAGCAATAATTGAGCCATACTAAAAGACGAGATATCATGCGATATGGACAGCAGAACAATCTATCCTTAAATATTCAATTAAGTGTTCAGTTCAAAATTACTTGGATCAAGAGACACCTGTAAAAGGTGGGAGAGGGAGAATGGACCAAACTTTGTGGTAACAAAGATGAGGATATTAGTCCAGTTGTAATTTTACAAAAGTTAAGGATTGCCTTGGCTTGTTCCCATTCCTTAGAAGAAAAAAAAAAGGACAAAAAGAAAATTGACCAATAATAATGACAATTTGGATGGACTTAAAAAACAAAAGAAATTCTGAACATGACTTTCTTTCACTTGAAAAGAAAACGTGCTGGGTATGATAATAAACTACATCCAACAATAAGGCCTTTGATCAGGAGGTTTTGAGGAGCATGGAACCACCTCTTAATTGCTGGTGTTCCCATGTCCACCTTGACCCGGGGTGGTAGTACTTCTCAGGGTCCTAGCTATGGGCAAATAGTTACCCCCGCCCCAAAAGAGGCCAAAACACTATGAAAGTATAAAAATAGGTTTTAATACCAGCAATACTTTTTTTTTTTTTTTTTTTTTTTTTAAATATTACCAACACTACATTTTTGAAAAAGAAAAAAAATTATTACCAGCAATACATTCTAGGGGTGGGATTCATCAGTACATTTTTGAAAAAAAAAATTATTACCATCAATATGTTTTTGAAAAAAATATTACCAGCAATAAAAATCTTGTTGGCATTAAATAACCCATTGAGGTTGATGTGCCATAAAGCAAAACGAACCAAACCCTGAAAAGAAAGGATTAAAAATACAGAAGTCAAATGGTTTTATATTAAATAGAAATTATTTCAGAAACTTCAGCTTCTCTTCTGTATCTTTATCAAAACTGTTACCTTTTCTTAAACTAAATACAATATTGTCTACATTGGAATAGGAACCTGAAAATGTGGCGATAGGACATGAAATTTTAATTTCATGTCCTTTCTCCTATATATATATAGGAAGTTGTGGAGAGCAATAATCACTCCTACTTAACTAGTTTGTGTAAATGCATGGCAGAACAGGGAGGGGAAAGGATAGTAAGGAAACAAATATTGCTCAGATCTACAAAGGATAGTAAGTTGTAGAAAGCCATGACCCCACATCCTGAAGGGGTATGTCACATCAAGTCGGTAACTCAAAACTAAAAAGTGGACACAGCATGATATGAAAATGACGGTAGTCTCTTTACTTCGAGCTGAATGTTATTCATGGCTGGTAAGAATAAACACACATGGTAGCAAAGAAATTAATTTGTAAAGTTGTTTTTTTTTTTTATTTGATCAGGAAAAAAAAAAATCAAGTTATTGTCAGCATTTTTATATCCAAAGAGAAAGCAACTGGCACTTTCATTAAGTGTGATTTGGAATTGCTGAGCCGAGGAGAAGTAGATAATTCCCTATCCTATTTTAATTGACATATTGTAAATGGACAAACAGAATTTCTCAAAATCATGAAGTTCACTTCTCACTTGCAGCCATTCATGGTTAGTATGAGCTGTGGTATCATCCGGTTCACACTCCTCCACAGTCTTTTGAACAAGAATAGAGGGTTATCCCTTGTTTCAGCTGTAGGATTAGGTTTTTGGTTCCTTTTAAAGTCTCGTCCTGGGTAAGACGTTAAACTACGTCCAGCAGCAAGGCCTCTGATCAGGAGGTTTTGAGGAGCGTGGAACCACCTCTTAATTGCTGGTGTTTCCAGGTCCACCCTGACCTGGGGTGGTAGCACCTGCTAGGGTCCCAGCTGTGGGCCAATAGTTAATTATTACCAGCAATGTTTTTTTTAAAAAATATTATTGCCAGTAATAAAATTTTGAAGGAAATATATTACCAGCAATAAAAAAAATTGTCCGCATTAAATAACCCATTGAGGTTGATATGCCGTTAAACAAAATAAACCAAACCAAATCTTTCACTCACAGTTGCCTCTTGCATCTTAGTTGTAATATCGCCTATCTTGGGGTGAATTGATTTAAAAAAAAAAAAAAAAAAAAATCAGCCATTTTTAAAAGTTCTATTCACTGTTTTATGGATTGGCCAAGAGTGAAATTGATTTGCATATTCTTTGAAGAAGCCTATTCAATGCTTGTGCTGCAAGTTTAGCTTGGAGTGAAATGGATTCCCATGTTCACTGATGTCATTCATTAAGAAGGTCTTTTTCTTTCTTTTTAATTACAAAAACAGCATACAATGAGAGAATATTGTGTATTCCACTTGAAGTACATCTACATTGTCATGTTCTTCTTGACACATTATATGCTCCCCACCCCCCGACACATACTTTCTTTTTTTGTTCTTTTTAATACAATTGTAAGGAAATTGAGGTCATTATTTTAATAACAGTATCTAAGTTGTAAAAATCAAGCTAAAAACTTTCTGGATTGTTATTAGACAGGTCAGTTCAAAGTGATTCGACAAATGTTTGCTGTGCGAATCACATTAGAATTTTAGTTAAATGCATTGAAGTGAATAATTCGCTTATGGTAGCTTGTGTATTTTTGAAACGCTCTGTAAATTTTCGATATCTAATCTTCTGTTAGCTGAGAAGCATTTTCACTGGGGACCTCATAACAAGTCATACCAGTTGAACCTTATGAATGGAGATTGTCCCTTGAGAGGATCCCTCTCCCCCGGCCTTGCAAACATTCAAGCCCTATCAAATATCATGGGAGGTCTTCAGTGAAAAAAAATAATATATGAATATATACCTATATCTGACAATCATGTTTTCATTAAAAAAATTTTTTGGGTAATTTTAAAAATTTTTTATTATTATTGTTAATGGAAAGAAATAGAATTGGTATATATTACATTGCATTTTAGGATATCCCCCCCCCCCCCGCACTCGATGTCAGTGTAGATAAACCTAATATCAATGACCTGAAAATATTTTCAGTTTGACATGAGGGAAAACAAATTTCATGAAGTTCAAAGATATATTTGGATTAATTTTATATAACAAATAAAAAAAACAGAATTTCTTTAAAGTCTTTTAAATTAACCATAGCCTTTCTGAGTAACAAGGTCGTCACGGTAATGAGTTTGCCCATAGATTTTTATCAGTTGTAACATGCACTTACAGAGCGAAATATTAACAGAATAAGAATCATTTTAAAATGTGCAACTTGTTTACACAAATTCTATCTTACATACTTTGGATATTTCATATCAGCATCACCTTTTACTTGCATATTGACCAGGGCAGCAACATTGCAACTGGATGTGACACAAGATCAAGGTTTAAAGGGGGATTTACAGCCATACAGTTGAAAAATTGCTCAAACTACCTTGGCACTTCTTTTGAGGGATACCTCAGGTGCTGGGCAATAAACCCAACCCTCTCCTGAGTGGGATGTACTACCTAAGGGAAGGTTCCTGGGGCTTGGATTATATTCCAAAAATACAGGAGATCCCAGCCAAAAGGCGGTGAGATTTCATATAATTTATGAAATTTTAATTATATATATCACACATTGAGTGCTGGTATTAATAAAATAGTGTTCAATGCAGAATAACAGATATATATAATATGCTTCTGGGCATATCATGTTCAAACACCTGTTTTTGTACATTCAATGAAGTTGAGCAACATCATTTTTGGTCAGTACCTAGATGGGTAACAGCTTGAGAATACCAGGTGTGGTAAGCTTGCATGTGCTTGTGGGGTATAATGGATGATAAATCTGGGTTGGAAATTGGGGTTACAAGTCCAGTCAGGTTCTTTATATTCATTAATGTGCAAATACCATTGGGAAAGGTATGAATCCACCTCTTCCCCTCCCCCTCAGCTGTGGATTAACTAGTAAGTTATCTCCCCCAAAATCTAAAAACACTTTCTGGCTTTAAATAACCTGCCATAAAAAAACAAAAAACAAATCAATCATTTAAAATATATATCCACATCTGTAAAAAGAATGTTATAACAACACTGGAAATGACTCAATTACACCAAACTATGAAACAAATGAGTGACAATCAAAACAACAGACTGGGACAAAAATGCACTGACCTATGCAGCAAGTGGAAATATATCAGATATAAGGCTTTTTAATACAGAACGAGAAGCCCTCAGCTTTAATTTAAAATTTGCCACCAGAATCCACAAAGGAGACATAGTAGACACTATAATAAAAAAAATCCACAAAGGAGACATAGTAGACACTATAATAAAAAAAATCCACAAAGGAGACATAGTAGACACTATAATAAAAAAAATCCACAAAGGAGACATAGTAGACACTATAATAAAAAAAATCCACAAAGGAGACATAGTAGACACTATAATAAAAAAAAATCCACAAAGGAGACATAGTAGACACTATAATAAAAAAAATCCACAAAGGAGACATAGTAGACACTATAATAAAAAAAATCCACAAAGGAGACATAGTAGACACTATAATAAAAAAAATTACACGCATAACGAGTCCAAATTTATCCAAGGTTTCATCCAAAGTATAATCACTATTACTATAAAAACTAACAATGAAAGTACATTACTACTGAGACATGTAAATGCACTAAAGAACCTAGCAAGAAATAAGAAAATCCACATTACTCCCTCTGACAATTTGTAGTCATAAACAAGAAAACATATATAGAAAAAAATTAACTCGCTACTCAATGATACCGACATATACGAAAATATAAACGAACAAAAAAAATAAATGCTGAAACACAAAAATTCAACAAAGAAATCAGGAAACTGATTAAAAGTGAAAACAAATCATGGTATGGATTCATAGAATATCACCCGAGAACACCAAAACCTTACGGTTTCCCTGAAACCCACAAAACTGGTATCCCTATGTGCACCATCATTTCAGAAATAGGCATCCACTACCACCCCTCCCCAAAAAATAGCTTGAGCCATAGCAAAAAAGTTAACCCTTATTTTTTGGAACAATAAGTCCATCACATTTATATAATAAATTCAGGTAACCTTGTTGAAAGCTAAGGGAAATATGACTGACTAATTCATGGCCAGTCGAGAGATAAAATCACTTTACACTAATATCCCAGTTGAAAAATGCTTAAATCTCTTAAAAAAGCATCTGACAAAAGATAAACCTCTCCAGACCCTAATCACTAAAATAATAAAAATCTGCAGTCTCCTCATCAATCAATGCTATTTTACATTCAATAACAATTTTTCAAAACAAAAATTTGAATTATCAATAGGATCGCCTCTCAGTGGAGTGATGGTATGTATTTTCTTGGAATTCCTTGAATCTGGTTCTTTCCAGAACATTTTACCTAAACAATATTCCAATATATTGATGACGTTCTGTTAATATATCCCTGTGATATTAACTTACCAGACCTTGTAGATAAACTATAGAATAGAATTTACATAGAAAATAGAAAAAAAAACAAAAAACTTTACCTTTCTCAGCCGTCCTGTAACATCGAGTTGACAACAGCCTAAAATTCAATGTGCACTGAAAATGAACCAATAAAAATGAATTGATAAATTTCTATTCCGAACATAACAACAAAATAAAACCCAGAATGATCATTGGATTCTATTTAAGAGCACTCAGAATTTGCAGCTATATATATATATATATATATATATATATATAAAAGTGAACATTGAAGTCAATACTTAGAGGTGACAGGCTGTTTCATGCTAGACACAATCGTCAGCCCACCAATGGCCTGTCGATTGCATCTAGCATGAAACAGCCTGTCACCTCTAAGTGTTGACTTCAATGTTCACTTTTATATTTCCACACACTCTATCTCTGATATTGAGCACTTTATCCCATAAATATAACACACCTTAAGAGTATATTTCTTCATTCATATATATATATATATATATATATATATATATATATATATATTAGAGAGCATTTATCCTATTCAACATCAAAAATGATACACAGCATCTTTGAGACACTCAATTTGATGGGCATATTCAGGAAACCAATTCTTAAGCATATGAATTCATTGCTTTTTAAACATATGTTGCAAAACATTACTGCTCTGACCAAATTGTCAATTTGTTATGGTATATGAACTAATCCTAATGACAAACCGGGTCTTAACTCAGTGTTGCCCATGTGCTAAGTGAAAATCTTGCCTCCTGGTTGAATAACGTTGTTTCTGATGTATGTGTGTGTGTGTGTGTATAATTAATACAATTAGTAATGGGAAAATAGAAATAGCAACAACATAGAGGTACCCCACATAAAAGAAGGAAATTTATTAAGAAGACATACAGATGGATGTTGACTTTGTTGGATTCAGTGTGAATTGAAATTACATGTGTGATTGCACAGTAGTTCAGTTCATGTTCAAGGAAGAGACAAAAGAAAAGAGAAAACAAAAGTGATGAACTTTGTAATACTTGACAATTTAAAATCTACCAATGGAGATAACTCCTATTAAATTTGGAGTTCTCCCTTAATGAATTATATGATTTTATTTATATATATATATATATATATATATATATATATATATACTTATTTATTTATATATAATGTGCCCACATACATAATTAGAACTGTTGGAGTCTGTAGATTTTTTAAATCAACCGACTCCAATTAAGTCCTTGTTGCTCTGTTGCTAACTTGTATACCACATTGTGTTATTGATTTTGCGATGATCGTTGAACTAACACATGGCCCCAGTCTTGGCTTTATTCTCACTGTCCTCAGCAGTGACTCTAAAACCGGGGCCATGTGTTAGTTCCACAATCGTTGCAAAATCAATATCACAATGCGTTACACAAATTAGCAGAGAGCAAAAAGGATCTAATTGGAGTCGGCTGATTTAAAAATCTGTACACTCCAACAGCTCTAATATTTATGTATGTACGTGTGTACACACACACACACACACACACACACACACACACACACACACAAGTTACTTACCATTGCCTGAATAAGTAGTCTTGGTCTTGAAACATGAAAGCTTTTGTGTAGCTATTTACCCATAGGTGGGGGGGAGAAGAAAATTCACACCTTTCCCAAGAGTATTAGCACGTAAGTGAATGTAATGGATTCGACTGGAATTCAAACTTGGCTCTCCAATTCCTCAATCCAAGCCAATATCCATTCCTCCACCGTGCCTCCTAAATTTCAGCATTTAATAACCCATAAGCAGTTGATACGCTGCGAAACAAACAAACCCTAAAATTGTTGTACATGGCATCCACCATAGTGTGTGTGTATATATATATATATATATATATATATATATATATATATATATATATATAGTTAAACTCTTTTTCGAATGTAACTCATAATTGATACAATAATAGTTAATAAAAATGAACATGCTACCACCCCTTTCTAAATGATTGGATTTCTCTGTTTCCTTGGAAACAAAAAAATTATGAATTGTATGTGCATTTAAAACTCAGTATATTTAAAAGTAAGTTATTCCAAAATCCACTTGAAGATGAAACAGAACTAATGCTTTTAAATTAATTATATAATTAAATTTGAAGTTTTTAGCTTCGGTTTTTGAAACCTGGTAATTTCTGTGTAGCGAAGAAACCATATTTTAAATCAGTTAATAGAGAGAGAGAGAGACACATACAGAGTAGAACCTTGTTAGGTATTTGTTTTAGTAATTTTTTTTTTCTTCTACATTTCCTCACCTCTAGTTGATTTTTGTAGAATGATTTTATTTTCTAAAGATTCATTAACAATTTGTAGAGTCAGTGTTTTTTTTGATGCACGCATGATTCCTGATTTCACCAGCAAGGTATTTTAGTAGGGGAATATGTTAATGCAAAAATTGAATTAAAATGTGATAATTATTTTTAGATTCTTAAGAGAAGGTTTGCCATAAGTTATTCACTCATGAAATACAAACTAGAGATTCTCCATATTAAAATGCTAATATTGAGTGTCATGTTAACTTTGTAGTCTTCTCCTCACCCTCCAAAAAACATTTCATTTTATTTTGTTACTCATTTCCTTGTCTCTAGCAAATCTTGGGTGCGGTCAGCTAGCCAAAAACAAGAGTACAGTTGACCTTTCTACAGGCTCTGTTTTAATGGACTCTATATACAACGAACCAAATCTAACAACAGGTGCATCATGGGAAAATTTTTTGTGTTTCTTATTTGTCAGCCATTAGTTTATGGCAGTAAAACAGATTTCTCACAAATTGACATCCTGAAAGGTTGGCAGGTGTAGGGGGGGGGGGGTCTAAGAGTTTTTGCAAGCCAAAGAAAATTTTCTGCAGCCTCTAGATATTTCACTTCAAAACTTAAAAAAAAAAATATGATCCTACTTAAATGTTTGGTTTTTGAAGTTTTGTTTGTTTTTAATTATTTTTCTAATTTATCTAATGTCCTCCATGTTTGTGCTGTTTCCCTTCAGAATGTGAGAATCACGGTTCTCCACAACTCCTAAATTCTCCAAGCTCTCTTTCCACACAGTTTCACAGAAATTTCAACTCACTTTCTAATTATGTGTCCTCTTTGTTTCCATTTTTCCTTAAAATTCCTTGTTGCTTACATGCACCATCCATGATATTCTCAGTATCCTTCTGTAGAACCATATCTTTGTTGCCTTCCATATTTTTTATTTTATTTATTTATTTATTTTCTTTTTTCTTTCAAGTAGGGTTCACTCTGTAGAAAGCCCAGAGACTGTACAAGATAGAGGATTACATTAAGGGACAGTTTATACGGAGACGGTTAACTGTAGACTTGTACAAGTTAAGATTGTAGTGAATGAGGAAACATCCTCTTGGGAGTATGTTCCACGAAGTAGTGGTTCATGAGAAGAAGCTGTCCATGTGGAACTTCTCGTCAATGGAATATGGAGGGAATGTGGGTGGTTTGCTACAATGTAAGTGGCATGGTGGGTCCTAGCCATGGAGGTTGGACCTGGTGGAACCAAGGAATGTAGTTCATCTAAGCACTTTCCATGGAAGCAGCTATAGAGCAGTGAGTCTCACTACATCCCACCCGTGAGAGAGAGAGAGGTTGGAAGGCAGAAAATACTTTGTCATCCACACGGACTCTGAGACACTTTTGAATTCTATCGAGACTGGAAAGTAAGGATTGGGCATCTGTACAGAAATTGTCTGCCAAACAGGAGGATTGGTTGACATAACAGTTCAGCACTGTTTCCTTTGTTTCTACTGAAATTTGTTTTTTTTCCTCTTTCTTAATACTTTGCTTAGTTTATGGAAGGCATCTTTCACTATTCCAGCGTGCCTTCACATTTCTGCTTGACATTTTCCAATCTCTGTTATATAAACCTTCCCATATAGTTGAATTTCTGTGCTGGCTTGATTTTGACGATATGGAGCTGCCATACAACAATCTTGGTTCAGCAACCCTCTACTGTTATTGGCTCTGGTCAGGAGGTTTTGTGGAAACCACATCTTGATTGATATTCTTCTCCTCAGGTTCAACCTGACCTGGGGTGGTAGCACCTGTTAGGGTCCCAACTATGGGCAAATAGTTAATCCCCAAACTGGGGTCAAAACACTATGAAAGTATAAAAATACATTTTCATAGTAAAATATCAGGAATATATTTTGAAAGTAAAAAAAAAAAAGAAAAAATTACCAGCAATATATTTTTGTAAAAGAAATTACTAATGCTTCTTAGAAAATTAAATTTTCCCATTAAATGTACCATAAGCAGATAATATGTCACTAAACAAACAATAGTAATAACCTTGTATTTGGTTAAAAACTACTTTAAAAAAAAAAAAAGAAGCTCTACAAGAAATATGAAGCAAATATAAAAAAAATAATTTCATTAGAATTGCAAATAGGAGTTTGCACAGATTATTTCTCTTTTTGTAAGTTGGTACAGGTTGAGAATTCTTTATCCAAAATTCATGGTATTGGAAGTGCTTCGGTTTTCAGATTTCTTTTAGAGTACAGGCTATTTTATTTGTATGTAACATCTATAAAATGGTACAACTTGGGAATGAAACCCAAGCATAAACCTGATATCCGTTTACATTTCATAACACAGCTTATACATATACCTTGAAGGTAGATTTATATAAAATTTAATAAATTTTGTGTATATTTAAATACAGCTAATGATGCCAGTCATACAATACTAACACAGATTTTTAAGTGGTGACGTTAAGATTTCATCTAAAAATATTTTTTACTTTCTGTATGTATTAAAAAAAACAAACCTGGTCACTACTTACAAAAATATATATAAATACAGGACTTTGACGTTTTGAATAATATCTTTACTGAGCATGAAACACCTGGTAAGTAATCCATGATCAAAGGTGTTGCTGTTATGATCGCTAACAAAACACTGGCAGCTATGTAGCTGGGTTGGGAAACCCCCATTCAGAGCTGTACATTACCGAGGAACCTTTCCAGTGCTTTTTGAAATTTTCCATTTGTGGCAAGTTATGTTGGTACCTGAAAAAACTTTTGGAATTTCGGATAAAGGATACTCAACCTGTATTTTGAAGATAATTCAATTGTGAATTAAAGGTCTTTACAAACCTGATCTATATAGTCATGAAAGACACTTGAACTTTTAGTCTCAGGACTAGACGTAGAAGTACCTAGAGTGGTGGCTCTCAAACGTTTTGAAGTAGGGGCACATTTGAAATTCTACTAATAATTGTAGGTGCACTATATACAAATTTCAGAAAAACGTTATTGCAGAAAAGAAATAAAAAAAACTAAAATAAAATGAAACATTAAGTTTTTGCATATTTGTAAAAGTCTATCAAGTGGCATTGATATTTTGGGTTGAATCAAAGTTGGTAGCTGTCTTGAATGGAAACGTTTTTCTTTAACAAACGTTTTTTTTTTTTTGTTTTTTTTTTTTGCACATTGTCAAGAGATTCATAATAAAAAAACATGTTTCATTGTTTCTAAACAAATTTTTTCTACAATTAACTGAATACTTCAGGTCTTTGTAGGCCAGTGGTTCTCAAACATTTTGAAGTCAGGGTACCAATAATTGTAGGCACACTATAAACAAATTTCAGAAAAATCTGTTATAATGAAGTCAAATATTGCAGAAAAGAACTAATGCAATAAATACATATAAAATGAAACCTACCTTAAGTTTATCCATTCCTGTGTTTATGAGAAACATGAGCCTGATGAGTCTTAAAGATTTCTTTAATGTTTGGGCGTATATTTGATAGACAAACTCTCATTTTCTCCTCAATATATTGAAGAGTTCCTCTCTTTTAGCACTTCATTGTGGTGAGAACAGAAAAGCCTAATTTACATAAATATAAAAGAGACGGATAGCGCAATTTAATAAAGTAAATATATTTATTTCTTATATCTGGACACATATTTCTCTGGAATGCCAGGGTGCACGTAGACCTCTTCCAGGCGCATCATTTGAGAACCACTGACCTAGAGATTAAAAAGAAGAGTAAGGTTTCAATCAAGATCACTCCATGTGATTCAACTTATAAACCTCATGACCAAACTTACAATTGATAGTTAGTCCTTTCTTGTAGCTTTCCTTTACTACCTTGTCTAGAAGTTTTCTTTCAATGTCTACCATCAACTCTTCTGCCTTATTTAAACATGTTTTTATACCTTTATTGTAATATTTGCTCTTAACTGCAAAAGTATTTAAATTCAAGAATAAATGTATTTTACAGTGTTTCAACTTTTGGAATAACTTCAGCTGATTTAAACAAAAGTCCTGGAGATATCTGTTCAAGAATTCTTTTTAAATAAGATTCTCAGATTGTAAGCACAACTTGGGAATGTCGTTGCTTAGATAATGGTAAGGTATGAACTGGAGGAGAAATGTTTGAATTTAAGATTTCTTCAGATAATTACAGACATAAGTGCTTAGTTGAGGTGTTGAATGTAAAAAAAAAAAAAAAAAAATCTCATCAGAATTAAAGTTTCTCAATATATTAAAAAATAATTTCTTGAAAAGAATTTGAAAATCTTATTTTTTTTGCTGAGCCACATGGCAAATCATTGGGGCTGTTATGATAGCAAGTGCAAGTGCACTTGGTTTGTGAAACTTTTGTTTTTCACTCTGAATCTTTGAATAGGTATTATGGAATTGAATATTTGATTAAAGATTTGTTTAGCATTTTTATCAAATGGTGACAGACAAAGGGAAATGCTGGCACTGTTGAAAAAAAAAAAAAAAACCCTCTCGGGGGTTAACATTCTAACCACCCTCTTGTACTTACTTTCCTATCACTACTTATTGATATTTTTCCATCAATATATATATATATATATATATATATATATATATATAAAACTTATTTATTACTTAAATATTAATTTTAGCGTCTGATCATATTCGGGTCAGTAGACAAAAATAAATATACATACTGTTTAATAATAAATAAATAAGTCGCTACTTAAATGTTATTTTTAGTTGATACTTGTATTTAAGTAATAAAAATCTGTCAGATAAATAAAAAAAAAATAAAATTTATATATATATATATATATATATATATATATATATATATATATATATATACACACACACACACACGTGGCTGAGTGGTTAAAAAGTTTGCTTTCTGACCATGAGACCTGGGTTTGGATCTCACCATGGTTGATTTGTCAGGAAGTAGACTTCCTGATGTTATCTGTCTGGAGGGGGCAATCCCAGCATATATATGGGCTATATATAGTGGCTGGCCATTTGTGTCTGAGTATACCTTTCTACAAAGGTAGCTGGCCAATCCCTATTGCAGATGCCTGCTCAAGCACATTTTGTGTTTGTTCAACACCCACAGAGCCCACCTGTGGTTTATACTGTAACTATGCTGAGCAGACTTTAGTTACAGTTTCTGGGGGAAAGTGCACTATCTGGCATCAGTCTGAACAAGGTCTGTACACTCGAAGCCTCGGTCACAATGACTTTTGACTTCATACTCTCACAACCATTGATGGTTCCCAAATATTTCCATCTATCCAATTTCACTCACAAGGCTTGGGTCAACCCGTGGTATTGTTTTCAGGTACTTTCCAAAGGTGCTGCATGCTGGGATCCCCTCCCCAGGTTGATAAAATCAAGAAGTCAACTTCCTGACAATTGATGTTCAAACCTGGAAAGTGAAAATCTATCCACTCGGCCACACACCCATTTTTATATATATATATATATATATAACCCCCACACACACACAACAAAAGGAAAATTTTTCTTTACTGATGTATTTATTTATTTAACTCTATGAAACTTGAGAAAATTTACTCTTGTTTATGGAAAGCAAAACTTTAAAGTAATCATTTCTACTTTTGTCTGTCAAATGACAGTGAACTGGTTTCTTTAAAGCTGATACTGTAAATAATGAATCTGTTGACGACCTTTTGAACTTGTTTCATATTTCAGAACTAGTTTGTTGTTGCTACAAGTTCTTTCCTCTGGACTAAAAATAAACTTCATTAATCCAGTTATTAAATCATGAAAAGCTTCTTGTATGAATGTAGGTGGCCTTAACTGTTTGAAACAAAGATGATTTCTTCAGTTAAGCAATGTGCAGTGTCTCTTCCCCTCACTGTGAAGCAATCATATTCACTTTGGCTAGTCTTATTCAAAATAAAAAATTTCTTTTCTTTCTTTCTTTCCTTTTTCTCTTTCTTTGTTTCTTGCTTTTTCTCTCGCTTTCTTTTCTTTCTTCCCTCTCCCCCTCTGTAAACCGTTTATAAATAATAAAAAGTAACAGTAGTTTACCCTAATTTCAAAAGTAGGTATTTATCTGCATCTATTTGCTGGTAGCAAAATGGTTATCAGTGCATAAAGCAGGATTGTCATGCAGAGTTCAAATTTAGGCTCAGTCTCCTATATTCACTTTCACAAAAATAGGAAAGACATGAATCCATCTTTTCCCACACAGCAGCTCCCTGCACCCCCAAGCTGTCGTCTAAATAGTAGGGTTGACTTGGTTTGGATGACAGCTCGTCTCTGGAAAGAAACATTTTAGATTTGAAACCATGGAAAATGCAATAAGAAATTATTCCCCTTCTGCTCCCCTTCCCCAAGAATCTATGGCAATTCACAGATAATAAAGAAATGGAATCTGTGGAGAGTCATGATCACCCTGTAGGGTGAGGCAATTATCTGCATGCCTGCTCAAAGGAAAATAGGAGGGCTATGTTTGAATTAAGAATTTCATGCATACATGGCATTCGGGTACACATTGGGGTGCTTCAGGGTTTTTAATAAAATGGGAGAGGTGCTGCCCAGAGTGGAGACAGATGATTCCCTGGGGATGCACATATACTTTCAAGTTTAATTGGAATTCTGGTTTGGCTAGGTAAATTCCCCTATGCACTTTTTTTTTAAAGCTATGAACCATAAAGTGCATAGATGCTCAAGGGAATGATTTGTGGAATTATTTTTTTTTTCTTTTTCTACCCATAAACCTTTAAAAATGGCTATACTTTGAACAAATGTAAAAAAAAAACAGTGTTGTGATTTCTGTTTTTGGACAGAGAAAACATTCACATGAGGTTAGTCAACACAGACTGCAATTGCAGTAAGCCGATGAATCCATAGAGTTAATGGCAATTTTAGCGATGAAGGGGAAACAGATTTTAGTGACAGGCTCTACAGTGGCAGACCAGCTGCTACTGTGAATTAGAATAAGTCCAAACAGGCTGATGCTCTGATTCTCAAAGTACTAACAGATTCCATGTAGGAACAGAGGCTGGTTGGAAGTGTGCTCATGAAAGACTTGATCATTGGATAGTGGTTCTCCAATGATGATGACGTGAAAGAGGCCATTTGTACATACCTAACAACTTGGTGAAAAAACTTCTTGAAGGCAGGTTCCATGTTCTTCAAAAGGTGGAATATCACATCACAATAGGGAAGGAAAATTGAGGACTAGATTTGCAATTGCAAGATTTATTAAATCTGTTGTTATTAGGGAACAAGCATTTCCTTTTGTTTGTTTTTGTTTCTTTTCTACAGATTTTATGGCACATATTTTAATCATTTAATTTTTTTTCTTTTTCAGGTAAGAAATTTTTTTTTTTACACCGGACAACAAAGGCATTAAAATCAATGATTCCAATTCAACCTGGAAGTTTATAATTATTTTCTTTGGTCTGGAATCTTTGGTAAGTCAGAATCTCATCAGACTTAAATGGAAGATGAACTTCTTTTTTAATGGATTAATTTTAACCAGAAAAAAAAAAAATGTTGAAAAATGCAAACCATTTTTCCGATTTCATCATTTTTAATAATTTTCACTTTCTGGTTGTACCAAATTGCACAAATTACCTTAGATATTAACCCTTTAACATTTATATTACATGTGCACACACACATTTCTACCTATATATATATATATATATATGATGAAAATGTGGAAAAGACAAAGCAAAATCCGAATATGTGAGTTTACTGTTTTTATTTCGTTTTTGTTATTCTGTCGACGTCAGATGTTTCGGTCAAATAGACCTTCTTTGGGACATGGTTAATGGAGACATATTTATATTAGATTTAAGTTTGATGAAGAGACGATATATACAGGACTGGTCAGAAACAGAAAAACTGAAATTCTAAAGTCAGAGTATTCTTTCTTGGAGTCGGATACGCTGGCGTCGCGTGGGCGGCAACTACGAAGACCTGCGCACAGGGAAAAGATTGTGTCCTAAGTGGAAGGTGAGGGGGACTATTTAAAACTATAGCTTATCGGTACGTTTGTCACGCATTAATCTTGCTACACAGCTCGCGATCTGAAAGAACCCTGGTCGGTTAGTTACTGTGTGTGAGGTGGCTATCATGCCAGCCTCATAAATCTGCCTAAGGTTTTTATTGTGGATATATTTTAAGATCTTCACAGTCGAAATCAAAATTGTGATCAGATTTGGCTATGTGTATAACTAAAGCACTGCTTAGATTACCGAGGCGAATGTCACGTTTATGTTCGGTAGGCGAGACAGGTAGATCATTGAAATCTCGCATTTCCGAACATAAACGTGACATTCGCCTCGGTAATCTAAGCAGTGCTTTAGTTATACACATAGCCAAACCTGATCACAATTTTGATTTCGACTCTGTGAAGATCTTAAAATATATCCACAATAAAAACCTTAGGCAGATTTATGAGGCTGGCATGATAGCCACCTCACACACAGTAACTAACCGACCAGGGTTCTTTCAGATCGCGAGCTGTGTAGCAAGATTAATGCGTGACAAACGTACCGATAAGCTATAGTTTTAAATAGTCCCCCTCACCTTCCACTTAGGACACAATCTTTTCCCTGTGCGCAGGTCTTCGTAGTTGCCGCCCACGCGACGCCAGCGTATCCGACTCCAAGAAAGAATACTCTGACTTTAGAATTTCAGTTTTTCTGTTTCTGACCAGTCCTGTATATATCGTCTCTTCATCAAACTTAAATCTAATATAAATATGTCTCCATTAACCATGTCCCGAAGAAGGTCTATTTGACCGAAACGTCTGACGTCGACAGAATAACAAAATAAAAACAGTAAACTCACATATTCGGATTTTGCTTTGTCTTTTCCACATTTTCATCATACCGTCGGATCTACATCCACACATTTGCTTACATACATATATATATATATATATATATATATATATATATATATATCCCACACATTGAGTGCTAGTGTTAATAATATAGCACTTGATGTAATATAACAGAGATATTAAGGATATATTAATAAATATACATTATTTTCCTCACTGGTAGCATGACTTGGAGTTTCATGCACAACACAATCTTCAGGTGGTGTGTAGCTGCTTGTTTATTAATATATGGTGGACTCTCACATCCTGTTCAAGGCATGAGGGTTAAGTAGCTCAGTTCCTCGGAACTGACAACCAGACACCAGCACGTATGATTTGATTATAGTGGTGAAGGCTTTGTACAGAACCAACCACACTTTTTGAAGACCTGGTGCACTATGTGCCACAAGGTTCCTAAACAACCTTCCACAGGTTTTGAATTCAGAGTTGTCCTTCTCCTATGTCCGAATAAGCTGTACCGCTTATTCTGTAACCTGCTACCTTGAGTGGCTCCTGGGCTTTGAATAGGGTGAACAACACTGTTTAAAAAAAAGAAAGAAAAAAAAAAGAAATCCATGTAAACCACTTTGGACTCTATAAAAGCTGGAAAGTGAGGATTGTGCAGCTCCAACCCAGATATGGCAGTGATACTCCGTTTTTGGTCTAATCTGATTCTTGTCAATGAAATTCATAAGCTATACTTCCTTTTGAAGTTAAAAATATATATATATATATATATATATATATATATATATCTCACTGGTTTTTGATACAAAACTGCATGATTGTAAATCAAGACTTTAAAATTCAATTCCAACTTGAAATTAGAATGACATCCCCAGATTTCTTACCCAGTCAGATTTTCTGAAACTCCTTCTCTGGGCTTTGTTTGGGTCTATTGAGTTTCGTCCACATTTTATTCGCATATCCTTACTGATGTCAAGTGCCTCGCTTTCGGAGTTCATCGAGAACAACCCAAAGACAAATATAGCAAGAATTATTATAGATTTAATGTCTGAAAATTATGCAAAAACAGCAGAAAGACAAGTTTGCAATGTTTTATGGAGGTTTGGTGGGGTAAAGAAACCAGAAAAAACATTTCCTGTTTTTGTACTTTTTTTTTTTTTTTTTTTTGTGGGGGATAGGTAAGGAATCTTTGAAACTTTTAGCTTGGGGGGGAGTGGGGGTTGACATTATCTGGGTATATTTGGGACACAAACATGTAGTTGCCAAAATGGCTATCCTTCCTTTGATTCTATTTATTCATATTCATAGTTCATGTCAATTTTTTTTTTTATTATTTATTTAGTCTGTGAAAATACTTGTGTGTATTTTAATTTTCATGAGTCTCTCGTTGTGTCTTACATTGCCCGAGGGTTTCATAATTTCTCTTAAGTGGGAAGACATAAGAAAATATGTAAATGCAACAGTCAACAGAGAAAGGCAATAAATACTCTTTTTTTACGATAGCATTATTTTTTTTTTTTTTAAATCTATTTTACATTCTCTCTCGACTGTTTAGTCTTTCTCTTTATGGATTTTTTTTTTTTTTTTTCCTTCTCTTTGGTGACTTGTGCGTTTTCCGTCCACCCACCTTCCTACTGTGTTCTATCAAAGATTATTCATAAAAAAACGGACTTACCCAATTCCAACATTCTCTTTCTAACATTTCGGCTTCAACCAATGTGGTTTATCCCATTCATATTTGATAAACAAAAACTTCCGACTCCTAGCAAACCTGGAGATTTTAACTTTTAAAGTTAAACTGAGCAGGATACGCTGTCACAAAGATTATTCTTCCATTTTCATGAACTGTTCGTGTCCCCAGTTTTCAAAAAGGAATCAGTGAAATTTATATCCTTCTAACAATTTAGGGAGTATTAAAATAGCCGATTTTGCTCTGGGATAATTAGGAAGGAGGACATATTGAAAGCAAGAGGGGCAGAGGGGGAAAAAGCTTACTTAAATGGATGAATTCATCTCCCTCCAGCTATGGGTTAACTAGTAGGACATGTATCTAGAAAAATCATTGTTATTCTCAAAAAATTCATTCACAAAAAATACAATAATTATTCTTACAATCCAAAATATTTTTTGGCTTTTAAATAGCCCACAAAGGGTTCGTTGATAAGCCATTTAAAAAAATAAAAAAAATAAATAATCAACAGGGGCTGGGAGGAAGAGAAAGCATTCAAACCCTGTTTAGAGCTATAAAGGCTAGGAAGTCACGGAGAGTCATGACTGCCCTCATCCTGATGCCACAGCACATAAAATATGACTCTGGAATTTTTAATTTTCTTTTTTTTTCTTTTTTTCTTTTTTTTATTTTAAACCAGAATTCATCAACAACTTATGGGGTCACAAACTATATATCTAATATAAAATTATGATTGCTGCCATATTGATAATTCTTGATGTGATCTTTTTGCAACGATAGGTTTTTTTTTTCTTATTAATTTTGTAAAAGTTCATTTAATTCCGTACTCAGGTCCCCTACATTGGTGTAACCGTCTTTCAATTATTTCTGCCTAAATATCTGGGATGAGGAGTTATCATTATTTATAGTCAGGCTAGTGTCCACATGTTTTTTGTTGCTATCATATTTTTGGCTGTTGTGCTCATCGAACAAGACTAGTGGATTAAAACATTGACTGGTGAACATAGTAATTGTGAGTTCAATCCCTGGGCTGGGTAGTGCAGGCTTATACTCGATGGAAGCAGGGTAAGCAATAACTGAGCCTTACTAAATAAGAACGACGAGTTAACTTCCCTGGACATTGACAGTGAAACATGAACAATTTTCCTTGGAGATTAAATAAAGGGTTCACTTCTAAATTCACTGGAGGTTACCTGAATCAAAGCCCTGATGAAGGTCAGAGAGCAGAACAACTGAAATGTTATGATAATAACAATGGTGAGGGTGATAGTAAGAATATAACTAATTTGATTCTCTTCCTCACTACTGTTGTTTATCCCTCCCCTTAGATTTTCTGATAATTAGTAACGAATATGCAAAGAGACACTTTCATTATGAGACGTGTAAGTTCAAGTCTCACCAGAGGTTATTTCTTCACACTACTTTAAGGATCAAACTGTATACCACCAATAATCTCATAAAAATCAACTCTGAAGTTGTCACTAGTTCCATTAGAAGCTTATTAATGTCTCTTGTTCTTTTTCTCTCTCTACTTTTGACAGAATAGAAAATTTTATTTTATGTAAAGATTTCGGATGATTTCAATAAAAAGTCTCATTCTTCCAACATTGCGATTTTTTGATTCATTTTGACTCGTGGCCGTATCACGTTGAAACACTGGTTCTTTTAGGATTATCGAGCCTGGTCAGTACCTGGATGGGTGACACTTTGCGAGTGCCAGGTGCTGTAAGGTTGGATGTGTGGGTGGTGTAATGGATGACAGTTTGGAATTGGAAGGCAGATTTCCAGTTCCAGCTGGGTTCGTTATATTCATTTAAGTAAAAATATTCTTGGCAAAAGTATAAATCCACCTCTTCTCCCCAAGCTATGAGTTAAGTAGTAAAATTTTTATCAGTAAATTATCTCCAAAAAATTCTTCCAATCTAAAAATATTTCCTAACAAACAAAAGGTTTCTAAGTAGTAAAAAAAAAAAATTCAATCAATCAATTCATTTCTCTTCAGGTAAATGAAAGTGATTTGCTATTAATTTAAATATTAACAAAAAAAGTAGGTAAAGTCTTAGAAAATCTGCATGAAAACATGGAAAGGAATTGATGAGGCTATAAAGAATCGAAGCGTTCCTGAAATGAAAGAGAAGCAACGACTCCTCCCAACCCCAGTTGACTTGAGTATTTTCATAATTTTATAGAAGCCATGAATTGTTTCTGTTAGAGGCAAAGATTTGTTTTACTTTAAGTACTTGTTCCGTTATATAACCTTCTTTACTGTCCCATGACCTGTTTTGGCCCTTGCTGTCCCCGTGATCTGTTTTGGCTTTAGCCTTCTGATTGTTTTAGCACTCTTTTCAAACTCCCTGTCACTTATGATAGTGTTGCCATATTAGCTTGTTTTTATTCTTATTCTTTTCTTGACAGCCCCACTTTCTTTTCTTTTTTGCCCTTGTCAAAATCTAACATGAATTGATGCTTCTATAATATTTGTATTTGGAAACATTCAACTCTGCTGGTTTATACTCTACCCCTATCCAAGGTTTTAAAAAATACTTTCCTACCACAATTTGGCTTGCCCTTTTGACTTGCATGGATTAATATATTCTTTCTTATATAGCGTGACTCTTTGGCAAAAGTGAATTTAGTCCTGTTGGTCACTGTGTGTTTATTTAAAAATAAATACGCTAAAATTCACCTTCATCCCTGCCATGCGCCGATGGCTTAGTGGTAGAATTTCCGACTGATGCCAATTTAGTCGGGTTTTGATCCTAGTTAAAGGCAACCGGATGTCTAGCCACACTGAAGAGCTGTGAAACAGCAAAACTGTGGATGACAATAATATATATATATATATATATATATAGTAAAAAGTTTAAAGTAATTATTATTTATGTATAAAGTATAATTACTAAATAGTTTTTAATATATAATTTTATTAATATCAATTTTTAAAATTTACCAAAATATGGCATTCAATTACGATAAACATCAATTTAATATCTGTATAAAAAGTGCACACAATAAAACAAAGAAAATTGCTCCATGTAAAATACAAAGCCATAAATATGATACTGTAATTATTTATACTCTTTCTGCACCATCTTATCTATATATATATATATATATATATATATATGTCATTCACAGACAGTACTATTTCACTGTATCACAGCTCCTCAGTGCGACTAAACAACCAAATGACTCTAGCCCAGATCGAAACCCAACCAATTTGGTGTCAGTCAGCGCTTTTACCACTGAGCCATCTTCAGGCGACAGAATGGGTCAGCCAAATCTAGCGTATTGTTTTTACAAACGTAAACAAACGCCAAGCAGCCATAATGCTGCATTCATTTTACTGAAGAGTATATGTCTCGAACTTTTAATATAGACAAACTCCAGGGAATTTCTCTCTCTAGGAGCGAAATGGATATATAAATAGGGCAAAATTGAGTTTTATTTTTATGTAATTCATTTCTATGCTCAATAATATATTGAACTCTCTTTGTGGATCAGTTTTAATATTTTATGTTATTAGGATTCACTTGGATTACTCACCCACAGATTTTTATCTGTGTATGTTAAGGCTTTGGGTAAATGATCCCGACAGAGTTATACATTAAATGACAATGGGGTTGGGGGGGATTTCAATGCAGGCTTTCATTTTTTTTTTTTTTCTTTTCCCCCAATTATCATTTTATATGTAATATGGTGCGATGGGTAAATTGTCGCCATTTTATATTTTTAATTTTGTGCGCATGTGCTGTTTGTTTTTGATTTTGTCGACTGCACAGTATAGTAGGGTCAGTTGGGCACCGTCTGTGAGAAAAAGAGCATCATGACAGAATTCACTCCACAGGAAATTTGGAAACGGCATACTGTACTGCTTGGCATTCGCACCGGAATCTCATTATGAACATTTCGGAGTGTTTGGGTGGCAATCTGAGGACAGTGCAGAGGATTCAGAAAGAGTTGGATGAGTCTAATGGTGATTACGAAGCTACGGCAGCTCGGAAAATTCATTCTGATTGTTCTGCTCAGAAAAGAACTCCTGAAATTGTTGGTGAGGGGCTCAGACTCAACACAGCGGCCTATATATCAAGTACCTTTTTAGTTTGAAATTTGCTAAATCCATGAAGGAAGAGTGTTTAGTATAAAGGTTTAGCGTTGGTAACAATGGGAACAATTTGTATGTTGTGTTTCAAGTGTCAGACATGGTACAATTGTTACCAGCTCTGAAAAACCAATGTCTTTGGCAGATGGTGGAGGGTACAAACAGCTTGATTTTCCCAAGACACCAATCTATTTCCACATTCCTCTTCCAACTGCCAATATAGCACTGGGATGGCAGTTAAGAATTTTCCCAGCTGGATTGTTCCATGAGGTTTGGAAAGATGGACACAGGCAAGTAATTTTTTTTGATCCACTGAAATTCCATAAAAAACATGATGTCAGACACTGACCAAACTAATGACCTGCACTGGTCATGAGTCATCCAATATAGGAAGATAGGTGAGTGGCTGACAGCTTTTTGAAAAGGTAAAAACCAGCTTTGGAAAAATTTTGATGGTTTTTATTTTTGTTGTTTATTTTGGGTTTGTTATATTCCGTACTAATAGGAATATATACTTGACAAACACGGTGGATAAAATAAGTAAAGGTTTATTGTAAAAACCAATACAATAAGAATAAAGGTAACAGTTATGCACAAGGTCATCGCAAGTCAATCCAGTAGTGAGTGCTACGATTGGAAGATAGGTAGTTCTCACATAAGTCTGAGTCGTACTCAACAGATCCCAGCTAGATGGTATTTAATACCCCCCCCAGAGGGTAGATGTGGCACAAAGCTAAGTTTAATGTGGGACATCCGAGCCCTTAGGCTCAACCAAAAATTCCCCGTAGAACCTGCATAACGGGATCGTGTCGGTCTACCTCCCTGCTTGAGACTCTGCCCTTCAGCATAGCCTTGTCCGGGTTCCTCTCTGCTCAGAGCCAATGTTCAACCAGAAAGCCGAAAAGGATTTGAGCTAGACCCTGTAGTCTGTTGACTTACAGATACTTACAGTTAGTTACTACCTATAGTGTAGTCACTCGTGGGGGTGACAGGTTTCCATTACATCAGGGTTTAATAATAAATTTTATAGTAAATAAGAAAAGAATATAAAATAAATATAAACAAATAAAAATATTCCAACTAATATTCTATTCATTTTTATCGCAATTCTAAGTGTCTTAATTTTTGATTGAAAATAAATGACTAGATTGTTGCCTATAGAGGTTGAAATGTGTGGACAAATACTTTCATGTCTACGATTCTCCAGCCAAATAAAACGCCTCATATAAAACCAGAAGCAATGACAGTTGCATCTGTTGCCATGCACTGACTGCAATCTAAAAGTGGAGCTGACACTTGCATTAACTTTGTCTTCCTTCGATGAAATGGGAAGGTGTCAAAGACATGGACGACTAATGAGGAAGAAAGGGAAAAAGGACGAAAAAGTGAGGTGGGTAGGAGAAAAAGATAGGAACAAAGAGTGAAATGTGGGAAGGAGGACGAGAGGAAAGAAAGGAAAAGAGAGAAAAGCAGAAAGATTTAGAGAGGGGGAAGTGACAAGCAGAAAGATTTAGAGCGGGGGGGGGGAAGAAGTGACAAGCATAAAGATTTAGAGCCGGGGGGGGGGAAGAAATATTTAGAGGGAGGGAAGCAGAAAAATTTAAAGTGGGTAAAGGGAGAAAATCAGAAAGATTTAGAGCGAGGAAGTGACATGCAGAAAGATTTAGAGGAAGGGAAGCAGAAAAATTTAAAGTCCGTAAAAGGAGAAATGCAGAAAGATTTAAAGGGGAAAAAAAAGCTGTTTGTTTCAAAATAAATAAAATATTATCTATTTTGAAAATACCATCACTGAAGATTTCCTAAAATAAATATTTTAATTGTGAAAATTTAAAAATGATTTTATTTATCTTTAAAGCATTTACATCAAAGGCAAAATCGAGTCCATTTATCGGATCCTATATTTTTTTCATGCTTACAAACATAGAATTGATATCATGTTTATAAAAGGTACCATTGAGAAGGTTTCAATCATGGGTATCCTCAGTGCATCAGGAAAATATTTGTAATATCTGCAATTACCAAGTCTGTTAAACATAATTATTTTCCTTTATTTTTCCTCGAAAGAAAACAGTGCCTTGACACTCTTGCTGACCTTTTCTGATATTTTGTTTCTTTTATCCTTGAAATATTCAGTTGGAATTCAAGTGTTACTAAGCTTAAATTAGAAGAAACACAACTTTATTTCAGCTCCGTTGGGAAAAAAGATGACAACAGCAAAAATACCTAAAGCTTCTAGCACATATCAAAGGCTAGAGTGGGGGTGGCTTAAAATGTAGTTTCATTTATGAGTAGGGAGAAAGGCAAACAACAAAAAAAAACACCATAATACTCAGACATTGAACTAAACAACCATCTGCCACATATCTGACTCCCATCTCCAAGGAAGGAGGAAACGGCCAAGCCACAGATGGAAGAGGCAGAGAACTGAGAAATTATCAAAGAGAAAGGGAAAACAGAAACAAAAAAAAGACGCGCTGACATCAGCTCTTTTTCAAGAGCTGCCAAACTGACAACCAGG
>OZ038493.1:85608712-85686212 GCA_964036315.1 Acanthosepion esculentum
AGATGGCGTAAAGTGATAAGAATAAATCAGTTTTATATCTTTTCTATTGGGTCTTTTTATTTTCTGAGAGATTGCCAAAACAGTTGCATCCAATTTCTCGCGGTAAGGCCCTTCACATATGACTATCAATTGAACATTGACACTCGAGATTTGAGATATATATATATATATATATATATCAGTTTTTCATAAACATCCTGTACGTAGAAACTCCTCCCCTATGGCAAGAACCCCGGTGAGTCTGAAAGGACTCTGCTTATTTACATAGAAAGATAAGACCTTAAAAACCATTATTGCATATCGTCGTGTGTTTTGCTCGATTTTCTCCCAGCCTCATTTTGGACAAAAACTTTGAAGGTGGCTTTTTTTTCCTTTTTTGAATTGGTCGGTAGCAAACGAAATGCTGTGTCTTCAATTCTTGGGAAAACTTAGTGAAGCATTTCTCCAGCCCCTTTTTTTCTCTTTCTCATACTTCCCTGCCAATGAACACAATTCTGGTATAAGAAATATATATATATATATATATATATATATATATATATATATATACACACACACACACGATGCTTTGGCTACTTTTTATTCCACTTCCCTCAGCCGCCATCACTTATCCCACCTGGAAAACGCGAAAAAAAATTTTTTGACTCAAGATTTTTCCACACACACACAAAATCTTTTAAAAATATGAATGCTGACCAGAATAATACCGCGGTTTCGACCGCTCCGGACTTCTCAGGTGGTTTGTTCCGCAAATCAACCAAATGCAACTCAACATTTTAAGTACTTTCGTTCGAAACCGGAAGTAGTATGGGAGATGTAGCCAAAAAAAAAAATTCCAACTTTATCCGGGTTCAAATAACCCCAAACTGAACTTCTTAACGTGTGTACACTTTGTCATGATCTCTGACCTCCCATTCAGTAATTCGATGTTTTCTTTATACGTTGATATAGCTAGTTTCTCTTCTTGGCATAGCCTACACGTATTCCCGATTATGTTAATCTTTAGATTTCTTAATAGACGCCATTTAATGTTTGGGCTTTTGTTATGCCTCTCTCTAAACCTCTAATAATAGTTTGCTAGCTTCGTGTTGTATCTCCGTTCGGGGATTCTAAAAGATGAGGTGTGATTATACCACCTCTTCTTGAACTGGCCCTTGTGCATCCGATGTGTCTTTTTGTGTTACTATTTTCACTTTCCACTTCGGCACAATATACAATGCGTTCCGTACGGTATAATCCATTTAAAGGACATTTATCTTTTGTCTTGCTATTACAGAAGACCATATTTTCATCTTTCACGTTATTTTTTAGCTTTAAATTTTTGCTATTCCTTCTTTTTATGATGTTGTCCATACTGCTTGTGCAGCTATAACTTAATTTGACCGTGTTGCGGTTAAATAACTTGTACAGTCCAGACGTATTAGGGAAGTTCTTATCTAATATATTGAAAAACATCTTCCCTATGTTTGTTTTTTACCTGTGTATTCAAAGGTGGGGTGAACCAGATTATGTTCCTCTTTCTTTTATTAATATTATCATTTCTCGGATTCGTCTGTTCTTTGAAATTCAGGTTATCCTTCCTCCCTTAATGTAGATACGTATGCTTTCTTTTTTTATGTTAAATATGTCTTTATTAGAAGAATTTTACGACAGCCTACATTGCACACCTAACGGGATTTGTTTAATTATATTCGATGCATGGTTAAACGCCGTATTGATATATCTTAGAACCGCATTCGGTTTCATAAAAGGTGAGATGGTTCCGTTCGACAGGATTAAATTTGTGTCCAAAAACTAGACAACTTTCTTTTTGATTTCTACAGTAATATTAAATTTCAGGTCTTTGAATATTCTATGTAGCTTTTTTTTTTTCTCGAATGAAATCACAGCTTTTGTTTTCCGGTACTACCATCAATCCATCATCTCTGTATAATCCATGATCGTTGATGTGGATGATCTTATTTATTTAATTTAATATGAATATTCCAATTAACTCAGCCACCTTTGCTCCGTCGAACGATCCTTGGAGAACATCAAAATTACACGTATCAGATTTCTTAACCCATGCCTCACTTCCATGAAATAGAATAGACTTACGGCGATGTAAGATTAATCCACTGTGATCAGGATTTAAGTATACAACTTTTTGCAAACATCAAGGCATCTAATAAAATCTTTTCGGCGACAGACGGAAAGAAATCCTTAATATCATATTTTACGAACACTTTGCTATTTTTATTAGAGATATTCTTGAACCACGAAATGCACTCTGTTTTCTTCAAGTTAGCTTGGGTTGCTGCCACCCTTCGCAGTTCGCAAGTTTCTATTACGATTTTGTGGCTTATCATGCCAAGCTCTGTCTTTGCTGGGTTTATCAGACGGAATGCTGGATTATTGAGGAAGTCTTCTTTGTAATCCTTCATTGTTCAGAAGGTTTGCTAATTCCAAACTTTGTGGATATTTCTTTTGCTTCAGTGTTGATGTCATCCACGTAGGAAGCGGGGACCGTTTTATAGAATTTAGTCACCTCCTAATGTCGGAACCATTTCATTACAGGTTCGGCATTGAGCTCTAGTCTACCGAATACTTGAATCCAATCCAGGTCAAAACTGTCGTTGTCTGGCATTTGAAAGGATGCTATTAACACCCTGGTGTGAGGAGTGAAGTATCTCGGCACGTAGTTGTTTGTGTGTGAGGAACTTATTCGCCATTATTGGTACCCCTTCCAGGCGGTACAAATTTTCGCGCATAAGCCAAAGTCGGCGGATTATCGTTGGTAGATCATGACGTAACGCAGGGAACCCGCTTTGTATATATTCAGCTAGAGCTACAATTCTGTCCCATGTGATTGCCCTTAGCTTGGGGCTCTGTTCATATATGGAGTTAAACGACGTCTTTATAGCACTGTCGACTATTGGTGCGGGATCCTTAACTTGTAACAATAGGTGTTCGTGGTGTGGGGTACCTCGATATACAGTCAGGTGCAGCATTGAGTTTGCCGGGGAGATGCTTTATGCAGAATTTATGCATCAGGGAGCGTTCCTTAATGCTGAATAATCGTGTTTTTTTAATATTCTCTAGAGCCTTACCCGAAAATGGTTTGTGGTCCACAGTTACCAATAAGCCCAGACATCCCAATATAAACATTTGGCAGGACTCCCATCCATATACCAGTACCTTATCCCAACTCCCATCCATATACCAGTACCTTATCCCAACTCCCATCCATATACCAGTACCTTATCCCAACTCCCATCCATATACCAGTACCTTATCCCAACTCCCATCCATATACCAGTACCTTATCCCAACTCCCATCCATATACCAGTACCTTATCCCAACTCCCATCCATATACCAGTACCTTATCCCAACTCCCATCCATATACCAGTACCTTATCCCAACTCCCATCCATATACCAGTACCTTATCCCAACTCCCATCCATATACCAGTACCTTATCCCAACTCCCATCCATATACCAGTACCTTATCCCAACTCCCATCCATATACCAGTACCTTATCCCAACTCCCATCCATATACCAGTACCTTATCCCAACTCCCATCCATATACCAGTACCTTATCCCAACTCCAGCTGGTGCTTAGCGTGATTCAGCGTCACTGTTGAAGCAGGACCCTGCCAGGATAAGTTACCAGTGCTCTTCGCCGCAACTGGGTCTAGCTTCCCTAACACATTTACAGTGTTTCTGAAACAGGAAGATGCCAATGCCATTCCTGCTGTAGTCCGTTGTCAGCCATGTTGGTCTGTTAACTTCAAATGCCTTTACTCCGTCCTCAATTTCTTGAGCAATCATCTGCTTGGATTTGTTGATCGAGTGTGTTATTCCTGTAAAAATTCTGGTCTTTTGAACGTAGCAGTTCCCAGAAAGGGGGCCATTATCTCCGCTTGTGCAAACGCGTACCTGGTTTACTAATCCAAACCTGAATCTGACACTAGCGATGTTAGTCGGTGTGGGGAACTGCCGGATGGCTTCAATCATTTATTTTTTTTTACATCGCCATTCTTGCTGCAATGGGTGATGTCTATCGTGTGCCAAAATGTTGTCATCTATACACAGCGAGTTTCTCTGGACATTTCAACAGTGATATAGTCGAACCGACGAGTATACGCGTCTCCCGAAGCGTGGAAACCCTGTGGAATCTGTATTTGCCCCACCCGGTAATGAACGTAGTAGGTCCCGCTCAGCTGGAGATAGGGGAAGGCTATGATATCCACCCCACCCCTCTAGCACGGTTTTCCTCGTGTGTGCTGGTACGACTGAAACTTGATTGAAAGGGGATGGTGTATGGTGCGTTTCCCTCATGGTGGTGGCATTGAGTTTCTGTAGGTCCACCGCAAGTCTGGGTGATCCGTCCTCCTTTGGTGCAACCCCCATTTACCATTTTTGAGAATCAAGTTGTACAGGTACCAACCGGTTCTGTTTCGATGTTGCGACATCCTGGTCCTGTTTGACTCTTTTTTTCCCCTAATGATTTGAAACAGGGATCGGCGTGTGAACTGTTGTCGGTGTTGTTCCCGAAATGAGGTTGATGTTTAGAGGCGGTGCGGATACACGTCGAATGTGCTGGACCCGAAATGCTCCAGTGTTCATTGCTTCAGTTGGTCTCTACTGTTTTCCGTTGGGAGAAATGGGATAGCGGCCGGCTCTCTTTGAGGGCATCCTCACTAGACCTTTTTATTGGCGCTTGTTGTCACATTTTGCCGTAACGTCGAGGTCGGAAAGTTGGAAGATAGTAATTCCAGATCTTTCAAGCTTACTCAGATAAATAGAATCCAGTTGTGTTGTCCGATACATACACGGTTTGACATGTTTTCTTTGAGCCAAACCTGATATGCGTGAATAGTACGCCTTTTATCGTTTCAACATGGCGATTGTGACATATTCGCCAAACCTCGCTCTGGAAAACGACCAACCTCTAAATGATGAAATTTTAAAAAGTCATCCGTTATGGTTGGCACGAGATATTTGTCTGGGCATTTCTATATTTTGGATCCGCTTGAGCAAATCTGTGCCAAGATGTTAGCAATATCGACAATTCGGTGGGTGCCAAGGCTATCCGGGCTTGTAGCACTCAAATTCAGCGTGGGTTTCCGGTATCAGAGTTACTTCCACTGTTTGCTTCAGTCTCAGATGAGAGGTGAGGCACGGTCTTTGGTTGTGTTGGGTTGGTACTCCTACTCCGTTTCCATTGTCCGAATTGGTGGGTCACCTTTCTAGAATTATCCATGTGCCCCCTGGTGGTAAACACGAATGAATCGTGCTTTGTCACGCTTCTCGTTTATTGCTAGCAACCTGGCTGGGTAAACGAGGCGTTACGTCGAAAGTATCTTGCTTTGGTAAACATAAAAAGTGTTACTCTCCAGCCTGAAAATGCAAAGGCATATTTCGCAATCACCCCCTTCCCAAAAAGAAAAAGAAAAATATTACTAGGATGTGAGGTTTTCACATCGTCCATATTCACCAGGTTTAGCGCCTTCACATTGTCACACGTTTTTATCAAAATAGATTTTATAATTGGCAGAGCATTCAGAAAGTTTTTACATTTTTTTAGGATAAGAAAATCTTCATTAAATCTAAAATCGAAAATTGACCTCATCGTCGAGCAGCAGGCGTAGAAATTTTTGATGGGTAATATTTGAATACATTTAGCTTGCATTTAGTTTTTTTTATCCTTTCTTGTAAAGCGTAATAGGTGTTGATAGGTTCGCCTATTATCCGGTTCAATCCCACCTCCACGATCTTTTGAGCAACAGTAGAGGTTTATCCCTTGTTTCATGTTTAGGACTGGATTTCCGGATCCTTCTAAAGTTTTCCTATGCTCTTTCACTCCCAGTAGCCTCCTTGCATCTTAGTGGCATTATCGCCTTGCTTGGAGTGAATTGATAAAAAAAAAAACTTATGGAAAGAGTAATGAGAGAACACTTCATTATTAAGATCTTACGAGACGAATACAGTCGCCGCTGGGCGTGAAGCCAAACACTAACATTGTTAGTTTATTGGAGTCATTTTGATAGAGTAGAATTTTACCCAGAACTATTTCAACACTTATAGTATAACTGAGAGTAGGAAATTATGTAACCATTCGTTTATTTGCTGCATTAAGCTCTGTGTATGTCTGTCTTGTTTTTCTTTCTCTTGACAACTTTTAGTATAAACAACAATTTTGTTTAGATATAGTCGTATGAATCTCATACATTTCGAATGTCATCATCAGTGTTGTTTTTAAAGGTCATCACTGTGTAAACTTTTAGCGGATAATGGAAATCGTAAAATAATACATTAACGCTAAACTTCTGTATTCTTAGGGTAAAAAACTGTTCCATTATTATACCCACATCTATACAGTGCCATAACGTTTCGTTCAGTTAAAGTAAAAATCTACAATTTCTATTTTCGACGTAAATCAATATTGAACATTATACCCCCTTCTGTTCCACTATCGTCCGCCATCTTTCATTCTAGTTAGGTTTTGGGTTGATCAATAAGTTTTAGTTTAATAAATAATTTATTTTTTCGACATTAACTTTATTGAACAACACATTTACCATTTTGTTCCATTTTCTGTCATCTTTCAGGTGGTTTCATAATTCCATCTTGTTAGAATCTTTCTTAATAGAGTTCAAGAACTACTCTCTTCACCTTTTGTAGTATTCGAGATATTTTTTCTGAGTTGGGGTGGGGGCGGAGATAAATGCTACCAACCCCCAATTTAAGGAATGATTGAAAATTTGCCAGTCATAATGTAACAATTTTTGCTCGATCAACAAAGAAAAGTGTAATCAGTAATTATCTTGATTGACTATCACGGCCTTTCTGTTAACTAATTCTGGACGCTTTTTGGCGCTTGTTGCTGTCACTTGGTCGAGTTTAAAACGCTACTCGTCCGACTCGGTCTCCTGTTTCTCTAGAAGAACACCTCTTTGAATCTTATTATATAAAATCACTTTGTTTGGATCAAACTGGCCTCTGGTACAGTTTGGTTCATTTCGTTTGTCCTATGATTTCTTGCATTCTACGCTGTGAAGTCCCCACTTGTCATTGTCTATTAAATGTGTTTGCAAAAGTGTACATTTTCTTTTACGTTTATAGCGATTCGCACATGGAAAAAGGGTCCTGTATTTCTCTCCTTTTTTACCTTAAAATAAAGTCATGCCAAACATATTGCTTATTTGGTCAATTTCAGTGTTAATATCGAAGATATCAGTTTTGACAATTTCGTAGCCCTTTTTTTTTTTTTTTTTTTTTTTTTTTTAAATCAAAACTTAACACTCTTAATGCCATTTATAAACGAAAATTATGTATCCAAGTTTTGCATTCATGGTCATGTTGATCGTTGTAGTTACATCTTCGTTTTTGTATCTTCTGTATTAAAAATAGTTTCTTTCTTTCTTCGGAGGTAAGCAAAGAGATTATGACAAAGAACTGTTTCTATTTCCCGCTATTCCAATAGAAAACATTTTAAAAATTCCAAATTAGCCGACCCCAGACGGTAAGGCTTGAAGAACATTGAAAAGCTGGAATTCATTGATTGTATACGAAATCCTGCATAACTGATCATGTATAGAAGGAAAAGCACGCACTAAGTTGGAGAACAATAGTGGCAAATAAAGCAACTGAAATAAAACCACCGGCTATATTCTGTGATAATCTCCTCAGTAGAACAAACACAACAAAGGCGCCTTTGATGAAGGAAGAAAGGACCATAGATTTAAAACTCCAAAATTCCATATCTTTATTGCTAAAAGCATCTAGTTTCTTGTTGGTTGCGAGGCTGAAAGAAAAATGTGGTTGCAGGGCAGTTTCAATCAGAAAGATTAAGTAAAGATGATCCTAGTTATACTAATTAAGTAAAGATGATCCTAGTTATACTAATTAAGTAAAGATGATCCTAGTTATACTAATTAAGTAAAGATGATCCTAGTTATACTAATTAAGTAAAGATGATCCTAGTTATACTAATTAAGTAAAGATGATCCTAGTTATACTAATTAAGTAAAGATGATCCTAGTTATACTAATTAAGTAAAGATGATCCTAGTTATACTAATTAAGTAAAGATGATCCTAGTTATACTAATTAAGTAAAGATGATCCTAGTTATACTAATTAAGTAAAGATGATCCTAGTTATACTAATTAAGTAAAGATGATCCTAGTTATACTAATTAAGTAAAGATGATCCTAGTTATACTAATTAAGTAAAGATGATCCTAGTTATACTAATTAAGTAAAGATGATCCTAGTTATACTAATTAAGTAAAGATGATCCTAGTTATACTAATTAAGTAAAGATGATCCTAGTTATACTAATTAAGTAAAGATGATCCTAGTTATACTAATTAAGTAAAGATGATCCTAGTTATACTAATTAAGTAAAGATGATCCTAGTTATACTAATTAAGTAAAGATGATCCTAGTTATACTAATTAAGTAAAGATGATCCTAGTTATACTAATTAAGTAAAGATGATCCTAGTTATACTAATTAAGTAAAGATGATCCTAGTTAGATTTAAAACTTTGCATTCATTTGGCAACTTTAATGAATAAAAATCTTGATTTCGCGGAAGAACGGAGTTCAGTTAATCTGTAGGAGTGAAACCCTGCATGTTCTTGCAAAACAAACTCGCACTCATATTTTGGTCGTACACATATTTGTGT
The DNA here is from genome assembly GCA_964036315.1 of Acanthosepion esculentum. Classification (NCBI taxonomy): domain Eukaryota; kingdom Metazoa; phylum Mollusca; class Cephalopoda; order Sepiida; family Sepiidae; genus Acanthosepion; species Acanthosepion esculentum. The sequence goes on from OZ038493.1 coordinate 85,617,393, forward strand.
CATGATGTCATCTCGTAATCTGAGTTCACACCCACAATTTTTCTCTCTCTCTCTCTCTCTCTCTCTCTCTCACTAAGATTTATGACACTCCTTGCTGCCATTGATAATTGTCGTAGGATATGTTAAGAACAATATCACCGCTTCCTTTTCAACGTCATGTCCTTGATAAGGATGAAATTATTCCCCCGTGGGATTCTTCACTTAGATAAGGAAACTAGAGTCACATGAAAACAGTTAATTAAGAAGTAAACTGTCTATTTAGGCGACCAAATAATGCTCCGTAGCGGTTGTGGCTTTGGTTACATTTTACGTCATTGTGCAAAAGCAAACTGCTTCATTGAAACATAACCCTTTATACACTTGGAGTGACTTAAGGCATCAGCTACAAAGAATATTTCCGTAACATACTAACAAACCCATATTTACTCGCCTCTCAGCAGTGGTGGGATGTGACACAAGGTCATTTTTGAAATGGAGTACCCATACGCTTACATGAGAGTCAAGGTAAAAAAATAAAAACATTGCTCAGTCCCCGCCACCGCTGTCATTAGTATCCACCAACCCTATCTCTTTAGCGCAATGAGACAAGTGCTGCTGCAAGGTTGGGATCTTCTAAGGGAATCCAAATACTACAATTTGATCCCAATCCGAAGGCCGGAAGTGCGGCGGAACGAGCCGAGAATTTAGAACTTAACACTTCCGGTTGTGTTTCGAAATCAACATGTTGGTTGGAATTTTTTTTTTTTTTAATAATATTCACTCATGAAAAGGTTCGTCCAAGAATGCTGTGAGTTTAGTTTAAGAGGAGGGGAAAAAATTCATGAAAAGTGGGTGATTGAAATGAAGATGTCCCAGGTGGGGAAAAAAAAAGAATCATCATCCCGGCGATCTGTTTGAAACTCAAAGGTTCATCCATTCTCACTAAGAACAAGCACACACGCTTTCTCTCTTCTCTTTCTTCTCTTTTTTTCTCTTTCTTCTCTTTTTTTCTCTTTCTTCTCTTTTTTTCTCTTTCTTCTCTTTTTTTCTCTTTCTTCTCTTTTTTTCTCTTTCTTCTCTTTTTTTCTCTTTCTTCTCTTTTTTTCTCTTTCTTCTCTTTTTTTCTCTTTCTTCTCTTCTTTCTCTTTCTTCTCTTCTTTCTCTTTCTTTTCTTCTTTCTCTTTCTTTTCTTCTTTCTCTTTCTTTTCTTCTTTCTCTTTCTTTTCTTCTTTCTCTTTCTTTTCTTCTTTCTCTTTCTTTTCTTCTTTCTCTTTCTTTTCTTCTTTCTCTTTCTTTTCTTCTTTCTCTTTCTTTTCTTCTTTCTCTTTCTTTTCTTCTTTCTCTTTCTTTTCTTCTTTCTCTTTCTTTTCTTCTTTCTCTTTCTTTTCTTCTTTCTCTTTCTTTTCTTCTTTCTCTTTCTTTTCTTCTTTCTCTTTCTTTTCTTCTTTCTCTTTCTTTTCTTCTTTCTCTTTCTTTTCTTCTTTCTCTTTCTTTTCTTCTTTCTCTTTCTTTTCTTCTTTCTCTTCTTTTCTTCTTTCTCTTCTTTTCTTCTTTCTTTTCTTTTCTTCTTTCTTTTCTTTTCTTCTTTCTTTTCTTTTCTTCTTTCTTTTCTTTTCTTCTTTCTTTTCTTTTCTTCTTTCTTTTCTTTTCTTCTTTCTTTTCTTTTCTTCTTTCTTTTCTTTTCTTCTTTCTTTTCTTTTCTTCTTTCTTTTCTTTTCTTCTTTCTTTTCTTTTCTTCTTTCTTTTCTTTTCTTCTTTCTTTTCTTTTCTTCTTTCTTTTCTTTTCTTCTTTCTTTTCTTTTCTTCTTTCTTTTCTTTTCTTCTTTCTTTTCTTCTTTCTTCTTTCTTTTCTTCTTTCTTCTTTCTCTATTTCTTCTTTCTCTATTTCTTCTTTCTTCTCTATTTCTCTCGCTCTCAATAAAATATTAGTAGTGGTAAATATAATATAGGAAGAATAAATAATTCTCCTCCATGCACTCGCCTTATACTTATAAAATCTATGATATTTCTGTAAATATCCTTCCACACTCTCTTCTTGTGCCCTATCGACTCAACTGATTTCACTCGATAAATTTTTAAAATATGGATTTCTTGTGGAAGCGACAAATCTCGTGGATCTTTGGAATCCGAAATTTTCCCTACCAGATAAAGGATTCATGAATCTTTGAAACTTTCAATCGCATATCAAATAATTTTTTTTTTTTAATTCTTATCAAATTTTAAAACAGAATACGTTTTTTTTCTCCATTAAGTTAATCGTATGCTAACACTGAATCTATTTTATGTCTTTACGTTGTCGATGTTTGTCGGCTATCTTAATATTCACCGTTGGAATACGAGCAGTGAATGCAGTTATCTCCCTTTACTCGGCTGCTTAAATCATTGGCGGCTTCTCGGTCACGTTTGACGTAGTCTGACCTGTAGAACGAACACAAACATACTTTCCATAATTAATGTTTCTTCATAAAAGTTATTTGCAATTATGTCAAAAGATAGGCCGATGAGTTTAGCATCTATGGCCATTGGCAACTGGTGTTTGTCTTAATGGCTAATTGCGACGGCTCCGAATATTCATATAATATTTCAGCGTTACTTAGCTACTTTAAACGACACTGTAAAATGTAATTGGCGAAAGGAATTAAAGTTCTGGACATAGCCGCTAAAATAATTTTCAATGCTTTGTCTATAAATTTTGGAAGGGTGATGCTTTTGCAGTCATCGCTACAAGAATTGGAACCAACATATACCAATGCGCTGTGATTTGGGTCCTTTACTCAATTGCTCTATATTTGCCCTCGGCATAGAAAAATCTCCTTGTACGTCGGTTTTTCCACTGTTTTATGATGGCAGTCATCTGTATTGCGATATCACACACAAGCCTTCCATAGTAAAGCTATTCTGGTTGTTGCTAGAAGTATTGCATATTCCTTGTTGCTTCGTATTTACAGGTTTCACAAGCTTTTAATTCTTGTCGATTTAAGGCTAACAGTAAACTTACGAACAGTCGTTGTAATTCCAAGGGTGGAGCGTCAGTTTGATCCTTCAATTGGTATAATTGATAAGAATACTTGATCGAATCAATTGTTTGCTTCTCCGTTTTCTTCGGGTGAAGACATGCCTTTGGTCTGGTTAGCAGTGGTTCATTTCGTTTGCCTCGTCATCTCTTGCATTCTAAGTTAATGTAAACTATCTCCTTTTCATCGCCTGTCATAACGAATAGTCTATGTTTAAGCATCGAATTGCACGTGGAAATATGATCGTCTTGATTTAATCGCTATCAACCCTAACTCGTATCCCCGACCGTGGAGCATTATTCACTTATAAATCTTCAGCACGTAAACTAGAATTCGATTATTTATTGCATTCTCTTAAAAAAAAATCCCGTAAATTGTGTGTATGGGTATTTGAATCTCATTTTTACCTTAAAATAAAATGCATAATATGCTGACAACGTTGTTTTTCTTCAGTATCATAATCAATAAACAAAAATAGATTATTTGTTAAACCTATCTAAAGAAAAAACAAAACGGTCTTTTTAGGTGGCTTTTCTTAGTATGCATGTTTTATTTTTGTTAGATTCAAAACTAAACCCTCCTAATGCCATCTAGCGAAAAAGCAACCCAATAATTTTTTACCAGTCCATTAATTTAAACATAATATGCGACAGAAGAATAGAACTTTAATTTTGCTATTGGATTCCCTTGAAAGACGAGAGAGATCAAAAATCAATGGCTGGCCATGGAAGATTCAGTTTCTTTTTATTCGCCTGGGTATGTGAAAAACATGCAAAAAGGGAAAAAAACTTTTCATGCAGATTGGATATTTTCCAGTGGATTAATTTAACTAAAAGTCCATATTTCATTGAATATCTATCTATTGATCAGCCGGCCGACCCATTCTTAGAATTAAAAGCTTAGTGAACCGATTGTTGGATTATCCAAAAATAATCTTATATATTAATAGCAGATATAGACTGAAATAGCTAATACCATTGCTGCATGTTTTACCGAGATTGAAAGAGGGTTTCTGTGATGAACATCATTTATTCTGACAAAAGAAATAGTCCTGAAGTTAAAAATGTGGCACATCTAGTTCTAAATTTGATAGGTCTTCCAGTGGATCTTTGGAACTGCAGCAGTCGGTTCGAATGTGGCTAAGAAACCATAACACAGCTGATGACACACGGGAGTCAAAAAGCTTGATACTTCCGAACAGAAATATGATGAGAACAGAATTTCAGTCTGGAAATATCTTAATAAATAAATGTTTTCTATTAAATTATAAAAATTATTTTTGAGACTATATAAAGTGATTTGTTTCCCTTCTCAGATTGAAAAGAAAATAAGCAGAATAGGTTCCTAAAGATTACCTGCTTTTATAGAACCGGTTCGTGGAAATTTGGGATTTGTCCATTATCGTTCCCAGTGTCCAATAATCCCATTTTGGCATTGAGAGGATTTTATCTATTCATCACCATTATAAAACCGTCTTCATTTATTAGGCACTAACCTAGCAAGCAGATATTAACGATTTTAATATAAATACACAAACACAGATTTGTCTTTCATTCCGACCTAGAGGTGCCTACCTAACGAAGTCGTAACGCGTTGTCATTAAAAAGGTTTTCCTTCTTTTTTTCTCACTTTTCCTCGGATTCTATATCCTACTAACACGCATTTACGTGTATCTAAAGACAAACTTGATTTACAGGAGAAAGATATTCGAGTATTCTGTATCCTCCACTGGGAACAATCAGCCTGCATGCAGGCAGTGAAGACAAAAATAGAAACAAGAGAAAGACAAAACTGCATCTTCTCGAACTATTTATTAAATCCATTAATGCCCACCCCGTAAAACCCGGTATTATTTATGAAAATAAAAATCCAGTATCAATTATACGTTTCTGTCTAATAGCTCTTAATGCTTAACGTCCCAAAACTGGGATGGTGGATATTAAACAAAGATTGTTGGGCTGATTTGTAATATCTATTCTCCTCGATGGCAAGGAATGCTGGGCAATTTCCTCACAAATGAAGAAGACACTTGAAACGTCATAGATGAGGATCTACCGGCAAAAATGCTGAAAGTACCACGTTCACAACATGCGAACAATGAGGACGTTTTGAGGAAAATAAGAACAGCAAGTTGCTTATAATCGGAAAAGTGACGAAATTTTCTGTGCCACGTAATGAAGAAAGAGGGTCTAGAGAATTTAACCCTCACAGAGCAGATTGAAGGCAAAAGAAGTATGAGAAAACAAAGGAAGAGGCAGAAGAAATTTCTGGGACACGTGATGAGAAAGTAGAGCCTGGAGAATCTGATACTCACAGGTCGAATAGAGGGTGGGGGAAGAGACCGGGGAAAGCAGTGCATGACATACGTGGCGGGTTTGGGCAGGTGGATGGCGGAGCGTGGACTGGGGGAGTTGGCAGAAACACAAAACCTGTTGGGAGTCAAAAGGGATAGGCGGAAGTGGAAGGCCATGATCGCCTACGTCCTGAAAGGACACGGCACATAACAAGAAAGAACCTACTTTAACGAGTTTGTGTGAATGAATGGCAGAACAAGGACAGGGAAATTGTAGGGGTCAAAAGTCAGTCTGAGTAACAAAAGACAGGATGCTGGGGAGCTATGATTACCCACATCCTGAAAGGACATGATATATTAAAGAAATGTTCTATGCTCTTGTGCGTAGGTTTCTACTTTTATTTCCTGGAAGATTTTTTTGTGTGTGTGTGATTTATAGAGGTACATCAATGTCTCCTTAAATTAATGATGAAAAATGCATTTTTTAATACCATACTCCATCAGGACGTAAGCGATTATAATTCTCTACAGATTTCGTTTCTTTCTCTAGGGATATAACTTCTTGGGAAAACTAATGGAGCGGTTTCCAATTGCCATGTCAACGATTTTTAAATTCACGGTGGTCCTTCTCAATCAAGGCTAGAGACTCCAGTCTACTCTGCTTGATGGAAATTTCAAAAATCTATCTATCAAAAATAGATAACTTCAGACCTTTCCAAAAGATATTAGCGCAAAAGTGAACGCAACAGACGAAGCGGAATTTGAACTCGGCTCTCAGATTTCACTTTCAGCCTCAGTTAACCGCACACCTTTATTTTCCATCACAAATATTTATTTTTCCATATCATCTCTTGCTTGTCAATGCGTTGAAATAAAATCCTTTTCTATTGATCCAGCGAATAAGCATGGTTGCAAGCGTCTTCTCGATATGCATTTGATATTTATTCGCCATAAATTACTGCGCGCATGCGCTGTTTTTACATGTTGTTGCGTACTTTTCTTGTTGAAGTGAGCGTTCTTATTTGATGTTGATGTTTATATCAAGTGTCGCACTGTATTTTCTTGCGTAAAACAGAAGGCAGATGTTCCGGAACCTTATAAAAAATGTTTCTTTATTATTCAACTAGGAACCGCAAAGTTTTTTTTATATTTTTTTTATAAGCCATGTCCTTTTAGGGTGTAGGCGATCCTGACTCTCGACAGACTGTTTTTGTTTATTATGCGTGAATTGTCAGAACTTCTTTGGGGGGAAAAATAGTGGCGTAGTTTCCTGTTGTATTCTCTCCGTTTTTAACCCAGTACTACCCTCTCCTCCTAGACTGGTTACCACCCAATGCTATAGACGCCAGTCTTCCCTACTATTTTTAACTCATTGCTGACGAGAGAAGATTAATATAGGAAATTTGCAGTAAAAAACACATTGATTTGAAAATTTTCGCAAAAATCCTTCAGGACTTATTCACAATTTATCAAAAATATATATATTTTTTTTTTTTTTTCCCACTCCCACGCTTATTTAGTTTTTAGAAATTTCAAAGAATTAATTTTTGAGCCGCTTCAGGTTTATATTAGTTATACGCAGAACGCCTTGGAGAATTTAAATTATTATTAGTATTAGTATTATTATTATTAGTAGTAGTAATAGTAATAACAAACACAAACAAACAAGCAGGACGCCCAGCTACCAACAATCTATTGTGAATTGTAAAATAAAAATACCATAAAACTAAGACATTATTTATTCAGAAAAGCTTTTAATTGCTTTTATGGACAAGAAAAACATTTTTTTAAGGATTGTTTCCTTTTATTTAAAATTTTGATTAGAATAATTTATAAATTTTCAAATTTTTTAAATTTCTGTATTAATTTGTACGGATGGAGCTGAACATTATTTTTATGTTTAGATGCATTTAAACTGATCAAATTTTATTTCGGAGAACAATAAAATTAAATTTTGTTTGATTAAAACCCTGCTAACATGGAAGTACCCAAGAATCATTTGAGGCACATATTGCTTTATGAGTTGAAGAAAGAAAACTCAGCAGCCGAAGCGGCTAGAAACATTCACTCAGTTTATGGGGAGGAATGTATGAATGAAAGAACTTGCAGAAGATGGTTTGCAAAATTCAGAGGTGGAGATTTCACCCTTGAAGATGAAGATCGAACCGGACGTCCAGTTGAGTTTGATGAAAAGCTTCTTGAAGCAGCCCTTGAAGAAAATCCTGCTTTATCAGTTGAGGAATTGGCAGTGGTTCTCAGTTCAAACCATACAACTGTTCATCGTCATCTTCAACAACTTGGAAAAGTTCCTAAACTTGGAAAATGGGTGCCTCAGGAAATGTCTGAAAACAACCTCAAATCCCGAGTTGACATCTGCTCTTCTCTCCATTCTCGCCAACTTGTTTCACCTTTTTTGGATAGATTTGTGACTGGCGACGAAAAATGGATCTTTTATCGAAATGTTAAGCGTCGTAGACAGTGGCTTGGTAAAGGGGAAGGACCCCAGCCACAGCCGAGAAGGGAACTTCATGGGCAAAAGGTACTTCTTTCAATCTGGTGGGATTGCCAAGGGATAATCCACTTTGAATTCTTACCACCTAATGCAACAATTAATGCTCAAATATACTGTCAGCAATTAGAGCGTTTGAACCAAGCTTTGAGGGAAAAAAGACCTGCTCTAGTGAATCGAAAACGGGTGATATTTCATCAGGACAATGCGCGACCACACACAGCAAGAATCACGTCACAAAAGATCGAAGAACATGGTTGGGAGAAAATTCCTCATCCACCTTATTCTCCCGATCTTGCTCCTTCAGACTACCATTTGTTTCGTAGCTTACAGAATCATTTGGGAGAAACAGCTTTTGTAACACAGGAAGAGGTTAAAACTGACATTTGTGAGTTCTTCGAATCAAAGCCAAAAGAATTTTACACTAATGGAATTAGTAAGCTTGTTAATAGATGGAAGGAATCATAGATAATCAGGGAAAATACATTGTTGATTGAATCTGTAATTAAATGTAACATTTGGTCACTTGTTTTCTTCATTCAAAATTCGGACAGAACTTATGGGATGACCTGATATTTTTTTAAGTAAAAACTATTAATCATAAATGAAAAAGCTTACTACAATTCAGCAACCCCCAATATTTTAAAAAGAATTGATATTTTTCCTTATGTATAAACGTGGTGATTTTTGTAAATGTGGACGTCCGTACACGACATTGTCAGAAAATAAGAGCAATAACTATAAATTTAAAGCCAAAATATCTCAAATTCAGTAAAACATTAGATTACGAAGAATACTTTCCTAAATGGTTAGTTACAAATTACATAAAAAGGCGCTCTCGTTATATTCCTCAAGTAATTTTTACAGATATGTAACCCACAGAAAAAAATAGATAAACTTCTGTCTGCCAGTCAAGCTGTCAACACTTTAAATAAACACCTGCCTCCGTGATAAAAAATGCATTTCTGAGAAATTTTAAAGTAATATTTCTTTCAAATCTGATTAATTAAACTTAAATCGCGTAATATTCCACAAAGTTTTAGAAAAATAAGTTTTCGTTTTTTTTTTAAGATTTCTTTTTAATAAAGAGAATTACATTGTGTTGACAAATTGCTAAGAATGGCGCTAAAATCAGCGATTTTTAGCAGTTTAAAAAAAAACAAACACTTCCTCCAGTCAATTTAAATTAGTTTTGAGATGCAACTAAGTATTTTGCTTATGTTATATGGAAATATTAAATTTAATCTGTTAGTTTTAAATTAAACCTAAAAGCTTCAATAAAAATTTTTCATTTTGAAAAATTCATTTTCAACTTTAGGTTTTCAAGTTTCTTCGGAGGACCCTAATTAAAAATAGGCGGTTTTCGTAATATTTCTTGGGGAAACGTCGTCTTTGATCATTAAGGCCGAATTCTTCCAAGTCTGCACATGTACTCTTCACGATGCTATGGAAGGGGCTGAACACCCCCCCCCCTCCACCGGGGACACACCTCCTGTTGGAATTGAGCACGAAACTGGATTTAATGTGATCTCTTGACTTCAGTCTGTGACAATATTATTGAACTTAGCTGTATCATTTTGTGTAAAAAATTATTACCACCATTAATGATCAAAATAAATTAGAAAATTCAATGTTTTTTATATATAAGGCTTATATGCAGGAAATATGTAGGTCTCATCTTAGAAAATAAGTAAAAGCGAAAAGTTGATTCGAAAGTTTAGGAAGACCTTATTGCACCAGTTTTCAAACTCCGTAACATTTGCTTTAAAATTAATATTCAATCATCAAATAGACGCAAGAATATGAACTCTGACAGTAAAACATTTTCTCTGTGATGATTGTTCGTTTGTATTGGCGGGAGTCAAGATCTTCATCTGAGACACGCTTTTTAGCTTTCATGTCTGAAGAAAGGACTTATAAATACTTGACTTTATCCCGAGTTGACTTGGAAGCTCTGAGGGAAATTTCTTGTGATGCAATTCAAATAAACAACTTTCTTAAATATAGGAACATTCAAAATTTAATAATGAAAATAGTCGCATATAAAAATTTCAAAGTCATGTCAAAAAGCCTCATTGATAATTATATCTAATATATATATATATATATATAATATATAATGTAATGTAATGTAATGGACAAATTCCGGCAATTATTTTAAGACATTTTTGTGTTTCTACATTTTTTTTTTTTATAGATACAGGTATTTAAGTAAATGCTCTGTTTACAGTAAACAGTATTAACAACATTTACCGGCCTGAATGTCCGAGAAATTGTCATAGAAAATATGCGTCCTCCGACAGGAATCGAACCTGTATCCTATACGGAACCGTCATATAGCCTGACGTGCTTTTACCGATTTCGCCACTGAGAAGCGTTTCACTTAGCAAGGTCGATTTTACTGTCTTTTTTTAAATTTTTATAAAATTTGGAAAGCTGTAGTTTAAAAACAGTAAAATCGACCTTGCTAACCGAAACGCTCCTCTGTGGCGAAATCGGTAAAAGCACGTCAGGCTATCTGACGGTTCCGTATGGGATACAGGTTCGATTCCTGTTGGAGGACGCATATTTTCTATGAAAATTTCTCGGACATTCAGGCCGGTAAATGTTGTTAATACTGTTTACTGTAAACAGAGCATTTACTTAAATACTTGTATCTATAAAAAAGAATGTCTAAACATAAAATTATCTTTTTATTATATATATATATATATATATATATATATATATATATATAGTTACCTGGAAAAGCTGCCAAAAATAAATAAAATTTAAAGATAAAAATTTCTCGCTCATAGTAGAAAACAGAGGATCGAATTCACTCGTAATCGATCTTGATCGAGACAAGCCAATGTCAAAGTGCCTATTCAAATAATGCATGATCCATTTACACACACCTTTACGCAAAAAATCTTTTCAAAACTAAGTTTATTCTTATTCTGACTAAGGAATATATGTTAACTGTGGCAAGGTCTAATTACCTGTGCCGCTGTCTAGGTTCTGATTTATTTACTGAGAAAACATGGGCTTTTTGCGCTCTTCGACTTGAGGGGGTCTAGATTAGACAATCAGGTGGAAAGGTTTTGGGGATTCTCTCGGTCATAAACTCATAAGAATCTCAAACGAAGTGAGTTTGATTTCAGGTCGGATGGGGGTGGGGACAGACGCATTTTCGTCTTACCTTTTTTCCCCTTGAGTGACAGGTCATGACAGGCTCTGCGAAAATCCAACGCTAGCTTTAGTTTTGGGTCGCCCCAGGAAGGAAAAAATGTACTTGTGAAGGAAGGGGCACTGCACTGGAAGTACCGACTGCGCAAGTCAAAGAATTTAGAGGAAGTTCTTGAAACAACAATGCGCCATTTTTTTTTTTTTTTTTTTTTTTTTTTTTAACGACTTTTGAGGCAAATAATTCAGGAGAATCTAATGTTTTCAAATTTAAAGCGATGTTACGTATTGAATTACGGACTTGCTTTTAAAAAAGATTATCACCATTAATTGCCCGTGTGAAAAAGAAAACAAAACAAATTAATTTTTTCAAATAAATCTCTTTTGAGTGTTGATGAATAATTATTATTCTGTAAAAAAACACAACACGTTTTAAGAATTTTAAGTAGTTGAAATATGTTTCACATTTTAATCATTAATACTTCAAATAGAATAGACAGTGCCCAACAGTAATAGGAGCTATGGATTAGTGATTTTATAACATATTTGTTATAATTTTCGAATAATTTTCTGTATGGAGCACACTTTTAAGAATAGTATTTTTTGGTTATTGGAATTTATTCCGTATACACCAATACTATACTTGCTTGGATATTAGCTCCTATTACTGTTGAGCACTGTCTATTCTATTCTTATACCATGGATAGAATCAATTTCGGATTATCTTTAACATTCCCACCACAAACAAACGGGATTAGTGATTTTATAACATATTAGTTATAATTTTCGAATATATATATATATATATATATAATTTATTCGAAAATTATAACATATTTGTTATAATTTTCGAATAAATTATATTTGCACTACTCTGTATTGAGCACTCTTTTAAGAATAGTATTTTTGGGTTATTGGAATTTATTCCGTATACACAAATCCTATACTTGCCTATATATATATAGGCAAGCGAAATAACTCCCTTTACCGACTCCCTTCAAATTCGGAGGGCCTAAGAAAAAAAACGGAGAGGAATTCACGGTCCTATGTGTAATTGTTTTGGAACAATGAAAACCTTGTCTTCACAGAAATTAAATTTTTTTGTATGAAACGAGGAGAAAAATTAAAATAGTAACGGTGTATTCACCGCATCCAGCAGTTTTCGCCAGTGTAAAATTATTCATAAATTATATTATCGACACTTCAAAGAATTTCCTACCAACAATTCAACATTTCAAACTATCTCTCATCATCTAATTTTGAAAGTATGGAACCATATATCCTTTCGGTGAGCAACGAACTCGCTTACCTTTTTGTTTTAAATATTTTTGAATATTATTTTGTGTAAGATCATTTACCTGTTTAACATTTCCTCTTCATGGTAATACATATGAACTTTTTATTTACCTGAAACGATCTACTGGCAATTCTAAGCGTGTAAATTCGTGATTAAACTCCTTATCTTGTTTTGTTAAAATTACCCGCCTGTTTCTTCGTCATTATCATCCTCCATTAATCTTCTTGGTGTGGCTACATCAGCTGTTCATTTTAACCCCCACGTCACTATACAAGAATTCTTTTAAACATGTTTTGTTGGACAATAACGACAAGGTCTGTCTGTCCGATTTTTTTTATCAAGATTTTCCTACTTTCGACTACGTTGTTTTATGTCAGAATTTAAAATTTGATAAAGTTTCCAAAATGTTTTTCTTTTGAATTCGAGTAATTTCGATGGTTACTACAATCGTTATCAAGAACTGCTTGTTTAGTCTTTTCATGAAAATGTGTCTTGCTAATTTCGGCATATTCTCTCATAGGTTGTTGACTTATGTCAAAATTTAGTGCAATTCGTAAACATTATACATCAACGCACCAGAAATAAGCAAAATAATATTAAGATAAGAGAAGAAATATTAAGAAATAAGAAGACCGAAATATCATATCGGACTCAATGGGAAAAAAAAGATTTAAAATTTTGAAAGCCGTTATGTTACAAATCGAGCCGCTAACGACATTAAATAAAGCATCTATAAGGTGTAGCCTCTAACAAACTTGGTTATCGTGACTATTGGCGTCTAGCATCTGAAGTCATGTGAAAGGTTTTGTTTCAGTTCCTCGCGATCAACGTTCAAGTTCTTGCCAGTGTAAAATTATTTGCCAATTATTGGCTTTTCACCAAGAATGTAGCACTTCAAAGAATTTCCTCAACAATTCAAGAAAGTTAATTATTTCAAACTCTCTTCATCTACTTTTGAAAATATGTAACCATATATCCTTTTAGTGAGCAACAAACTATCTTATTATTGTTTAAAATATTTTAAATATTATTTTGTCAGATCATTTAATCTGTTGTATGAACATTTCCTCTTTATGACAATTCATTAAAAATATGGCCTTTAAGAATTCTTATTTTCCTGAAATGAGCTACTAACACAACTTAAAGCATGTAAATTTGTGAATAAATTTATCTTGACACTATTTACATTATTAGGACTATTGTCTTCATCTTTGTCGCCATGTTTATAACAATGCTTCGGATTTGCTTCTTCAAACTGAACCCTTTATTTCGCTCACTGGGATAGACTGTTCTAGTTCCACGTGTCATGTCTAATGGATGTCAGTTATCTCCTGTTAATTTCCCTCTCAAAGTTCTCCACAGCCTTAACCAGGTATAGAACTCGCACTCTTTGGGTTTTGTCACTGGATCTAACTAACGCCTTTATCCACTGTGCCATGTGTTCTTGAGAACATCAGTGTATGAATTTCTGGGTATTATAAACCTAATGTATTCAGAACCATTTTTTACTAGTACTCATATTGCGTTCCATATAACATCAGGACAATCTTCAAAATCTGGACGACACTTCGCAGATATCTCTCCCGAGTAAGACCCCCCCATAGAGGAGAACGTGACTAAAGACTGTCTGTACTCTATCCCGTGCAGCTGCGGAAAGAAATATAAAGAGGAGACAGGCCGCCCCCTTAAAGATAACACCAGAAAGCGAGGGGAAGTGGAAAAATCAGGCGTGGCTGACCACATATGGAGAGAAAAGGGAGATCACCGCCCTCTGTGGGATCGGGTTGAGATCATAGACAAAGAACGTCATTGAAAAATTCGTAAACTTAAGGAATCAGCACATGCTAGGCCACAAGAATCTCCTAAGCCGACCAAACATAGAAATGAATACAATATGGGAACCAGTAATCAGGAGTGCCAGAGAAAAGCGATAATAACAACAAAAATTGCAATATGAGCTCTGGTAAAAAAACATGCAATGATAACAGCAAAAATTGCAATATGAGCTCTGGTAAAAAAACATGCAATGATAACAGCAAAAATTGCAATATGAGCACTGGTAAAAAAACGGTTGCTGAAGACATTAGGTTTATAATACCCAGAAATTCATACAGATGTCCTCAAGGATACATGGCACGGTGGATAAAGGCGTTAGTTAGTGACAGGACCCAGAGAGTGCGAGTTCAATACCTGGTTAAGGCGGTGGAGAACTTTGAGATGGGAATTAACAGGAGATAACTGACATCCATTAGACATGGCACGTGGAACTAGAACAGTCTATCCCAGTGAGCGAAATAAAGGGTTCAGTTCGACATTCCAACCACCTGAAGAAGCAGAGCGTACAACGGCCGAAACGTTGTGATAAAGATGAGGACAATAGTCTGAATAATGTAAGTAGTGAACATAACTCATCTCAGAAATATAGACAGAAATTTATCTTGTTTTGTTAAAATTACCCGTGTGTTTCTTTGTCATTATCATCTTTCATTAATCTGCTTGGCGTGGGTAAATCACTTGTTCATTTTAACCACAAAGCTCTCCGCCAGTATAATACAACTCAATTGAAAAACTACGAGTAAGTCTTCTATACATCCTCTCTTCATTCAATTTGAGGTGTTACCGTCTTCTGCTGATAAAGCAGAATGTTTTGCTCGTAAATTCTCTTGACTCGTCTGGAATATCTTTACCTGACTTTCCACGGGAACTGGATTTCTATTGAGTGATTTGCATGTCACTCCCCCCACCTTGCTTTCTACTATCATCTCTGCACGGATTCTCCACAAAGCATGTGAATTCGATGCGATCCCGGCAATAGTCTATAAGAAATGTGCTCCTGAACTGGCTCCTGTTCTCTCTAAACTCTACAATAAATACCTTGTTGCTTCTTGCTTTCCCGCTTGTTGGAAATCCCTTTTCTGTAGTTTCGCCCTTTCCCGCTTGTTGGAAATCCCTTTTCCGTAGTTTCGCCCTTTCCCGCTTGTTGGAAATCCCTTTTCCGTAGTTTCGCCCTTTCCCGCTTGTTGGAAATCCCTTTTCCGTAGTTTCGCCCTTTCCCGCTTGTTGGAAATCCCTTTTCCGTAGTTTCGCCCTTTCCCGCTTGTTGGAAATCCCTTTTCCGTAGTTTCGCCCTTTCCCGCTTGTTGGAAATCCCTTTTCCGTAGTTTCGCCCTTTCCCGCTTGTTGGAAATCCCTTTTCCGTAGTTTCGCCCTTTCCCGCTTGTTGGAAATCCCTTTTCCGTAGTTTCGCCCTTTCCCGCTTGTTGGAAATCCCTTTTCCGTAGTTTCGCCCTTTCCCGCTTGTTGGAAATCCCTTTTCCGTAGTTTCGCCCTTTCCCGCTTGTTGGAAATCCCTTTTCCGTAGTTTCGCCCTTTCCCGCTTGTTGGAAATCCCTTTTCCGTAGTTTCGCCCTTTCCCGCTTGTTGGAAATCCCTTTTCCGTAGTTTCGCCCTTTCCCGCTTGTTGGAAATCCCTTTTCCGTAGTTTCGCCCTTTCCCGCTTGTTGGAAATCCCTTTTCCGTAGTTTCGCCCTTTCCCGCTTGTTGGAAATCCCTTTTCCGTAGTTTCGCCCTTTCCCGCTTGTTGGAAATCCCTTTTCCGTAGTTTCGCCCTTTCCCGCTTGTTGGAAATCCCTTTTCCGTAGTTTCGCCCTTTCCCGCTTGTTGGAAATCCCTTTTCCGTAGTTTCGCCCTTTCCCGCTTGTTGGAAATCCCTTTTCCGTAGTTTCGCCCTTTCCCGCTTGTTGGAAATCCCTTTTCCGTAGTTTCACTCAGTTCTTACTCATCGAACCATCTGATCCTTCTACCTATCGGCCTATTAGCTTTCTACCACTTCTTGGGAAAATACTAGAAGCTTTAATCGAATTATTTAAACTTCTCATCTTGCAGGGTCTTCTTCCAGAAGCAATATGGCTTTCGCTTGTCTTGGTCAACGGCTGTGTTAACGATTATTGCCGAAAGAGTCTACCAAGCTTTAGATAAGAATGGTGAATCTCGAACTCTTGCTTTGAATATCTCGAAAGGATTTGACAGGATTTGGCATACTGGTCTTTCAATTTGAAAGGCTGTGGTAATACTGGACGAATTTTTGATCTGATCCAATCTTTCTTCGCAATTCGCGAAATGAAAATTATCTTGGACGGCCACTCTTCTAGATCTTTTTGCATTAGTGCAGGTGTCCCCCAGGCTTCTATCCTTAGACCTACGTTATTCCTAATTTTCATCAACCACCTTCCTGATGTCATCAGTTTCCAAATCTGTATCTATGCTGATGACACAAAAATTTACTCCTGTCTTAATGATAACTCTAATCGGTTCGATGCGGTCAAATTAACGGCTGATGTCAAAATGGACCTACAATATGTTGTCAACTGGGGCAACGTGACTTTCTTTCTTCTTTACCTCTCTTTTTCTTCTTTACCTCTCTTTTTCTTCTTTACCTCTCTTTTTCTTCTTTACCTCTCTTTTTCTTCTTTACCTCTCTTTTTCTTCTTTACCTCTCTTTTTCTTCTTTACCTCTCTTTTTCTTCTTTACCTCTCTTTTTCTTCTTTACCTCTCTTTTTCTTCTTTACCTCTCTTTTTCTTCTTTACCTCTCTTTTTCTTCTTTACCTCTCTTTTTCTTCTTTACCTCTCTTTTTCTTCTTTACCTCTCTTTTTCTTCTTTACCTCTCTTTTTCTTCTTTACCTCTCTTTTTCTTCTTTACCTCTCTTTTTCTTCTTTACCTCTCTTTTTCTTCTTTACCTCTCTTTTTCTTCTTTACCTCTCTTTTTCTCTCTTCTCTTCCTTCACAAATACTTTTTCTCACTATCTCACCGCAGATTTTTTTTACAGTTCATTCTTCACGGTCTTCAGTTTATTTTTACTTTGTGTATTGATATTTAAATTTTAGAAATAGACTTGCTGCGGAGGATTTAGTAAGGCCGTCTATTCGTTCTATAATAATATGAAGGACACAATTGCTTTTCGATGATTCCTGCTTTTTATGGATTCAACATATATCTGAGATCCGTCGCTAAGAGGAGTGGCTAAAACTCTCCCCTCTAAAGCCATTTGAAAACCCTACCCCCTAATTCTCGCCTGTGAAAACATGAACTAATTTCAGTGCGCAAATTCTTACTCCCTCGCGACTGAAGCCCCCCACTATTCATAACGATAGTAACGGGTTTGGGTCATTAAGGTTTTAATTTTAAAGATTTTTTTTTTTTGCTTCCTGTGTTTTGGAATACTTGAATCATGCCGAGCTGATTCGACTTCGTCATTTAGTGACATTGCAAGGCAGAAAAAAAAGTTTTCGATTCCGTCGGTTGGTTTCTTTTTCTGAGCGTTCTTTCATTAAAAAAAATACTTCCGTCGGCCCATCACACCTTAAAATAGCCATACATTGACCGATCGAAACCAAATTTGGGGTTGATGTGCAAACAGTTAAGGGAGTACAAAGTACAGTTGGTTTTATGAGGGTGCGTAAAAAAAGGGAAGTGGGGTTTTTGTCAAAGTATTTGGATCTTTTCTGTTAAGTCACCTCAAAATAAAAAATTTATATTTACTAAAATTCACACCAAATTCTCCTCGAGCGAGTTGGGTTGACTTTTGCCATCACCTCAAATGAGGACGACTTGGGTATGCTATTTCTAAGTGTGGGTCTCCGTCGCGCTCACCCTGATAAACAATCCAAAAAATACATTTTTTCTTTTTTCTTTTTTCCTTTTTTCCTTTTTTCGTTTTTCTTCTTTTCTTTTTTCTTTTTTTCCTTTTTTCCTTTTTTCGTTTTTCTTCTTTTCTTTTTTCTTTTTTTCTTTTTTTCGTTTTTCTTTTTTTCCTTTTTTCGTTTTTCTTTTTTTCCTTTTTTCGTTTTTCTTTTCTTTTTTCTTTTTTTCCTTTTTTCGTTTTTCTTCTTTTCTTTTTTCTTCTTTTTCCTCTCTCTTCTTTTTCCTCTTTTTCAAGCAAATCAGGTGATTCAAATTTCATCGATTTGGTTTGCGGAATTGGACGAAACGTCAGTCAGTTATACGCCATGATTCTTTTCCCCAGCAGTAGGTTGCCATTTTTTTCTACGGTACACCAGTTGCCATGCAAGACTATAGAACACGGTCTGTCCTGCTATTTACCCATAGCTGGGGAAACCATAGCTCGGGTGAAGTTTGTAAATCTCAACAAAAATTTTAGCGATAGCTTCAACAATACTAAATATTGTAAGGATTTTCAACACGGGTAAGGCGTGTTGCAAAATAATTCTGGTTCAAAAATGTCTAACTTGTCGATCTCTTCATTTCAAAAATAGCAAATCGGTTTAGTGATTCAATTGCATTGTTGAAAACTTCTTGTTTCTTTTCTTAATCTGGAAATTTCATAAAACAGTTTGAGTCCCTGGCAGGCTGTTTTATTTTCTGGGCGTATTTTCCACGCATGACTGAATAAATTGTCTTCGTTTTACTAAAATAAGAATGGTAATAATAAAAAAAAGTTTACATTAGTAACGACAGTGGCGACAATGAAGATGAAAAAACTGAAGACGTAAAAATAACTCTCAGAAGAAATTAATTCTAACGAATGCTAAATTTAATTTTTATTTCCTCAATTTCCTGGGTAAGACGATAAACTACGTCCAACAGCAAGACCTCTAATCAGGAGGTTTTGAGGAGCGTGGAACCACCTCTTAATTACAGGTGTTCTCAGGTCCACCCTGACACGGGGTGGTAGCACATGTTGGGGTCCCAACTCTGGGTAAATAGTTAACCCCCCAAACTCGGGTCAAAACTCTATGAAAGTGTAAAAATAGGTTTTAATACCAGAAATACTTTGTAAAAGAAAGAAATTACCATCAATACATTATTATCAGCAATACATTTAGGCAAAAAAATTTACCAGCAATACTTTTTTGAAAAAAATATCAGAAATGGATTATTTATTTATTTATTTATTTTTTAAAGGAAAAATATTACTAGCAATACACGTTTGAAAAAAACAAATATTACCAGCAACAAAAATTTTGTTGGCATTAAATAACCCATTGAGATTGATATGCCGTAAAACAAACCAAACAATAAATTTTGAAACATTTCTTGTCGCAATTCAGTCTCTCGGGCCGATTTCATCTGTACTTTTCCTCATCAGCTGTTGTTAAAAGAAAATCTGATTTTGTTCGGCTTGCTATCTTTTCATCTCTTGGTGAATTGTTAAAACAAAGTTATGCTTTATTTTTTTTTTGTTTGGTGATAGGACGTTGGGGGGCAATTACCTCTTTCTAAATGCTGTTTATCTGGGAATTACGACCTGAAAATAACTGGTAGGGATATGAAGTGAATGTCGAAGCAGGTATTTTTTTTGCCATCGCTGATTTATTCTTTATCCCGCCAAGCCAGTTTCTATTTCTCTTTTTCAGTGTTCTTAAATTTCGCGTTTCCTTATTGTTCCTCGTTATCACTTCTATACTTTTCTTTTCTCTTTTCCTTCGCGCCATTTCTTTTTCCTTCTCTGTCCCTTGCCTCTCTTTTGTCCCCTCCCATCTGTTTACCTTTCATCTGTTTTTTTTTGTTTTGTTTTTTTAAAATGTACTTGTATGGAAGGATGGGGGATTACCCCATCTTGTCTGTCAGGAAGCCGGTTTGGTGGCGTTCAGTTCAAGGCTATAAAAGGATGCGACATAAACTTTTTTTTTCTTGTCGCTCGGAGATGTAGTTACGGGAACAACGGGACTCTTCCCATCTGGGGAGACTTCTTAGTCCTTGTCCAAGCCGACTGTTTAATTTCATTAAATTACATGGCGTATTCACATACACATGCTAAAGCATGTGAATGTTAATTCGTTTCTATTATTACGGAAGTACATCTGGTTAAGTGGAATTGACTGAATTCTCAACAATGAGAGCAACATGGCAAAATAACGGGACAAGACAAAGCAACTATAAGACGGTAACAAAGTAAAAGGTTTGCAAAAGGGATACAGTCAAGTGGTTATAGCTTTCTAACTTCAAGAAAGAAAAAATATATGGCCAAGACCATTGTCCATTTTTATTGGCTAGGAAAAAATCTCACCTGTCTATAATTTTTTTTTCTTTTCGAGGTGGTAGGCGTGGGTGGGGGTGATTTTTAGCAGTCATTAATCAAAACTGAAACTAGCATCTGTTGTTCTGTATATCAATCTGCCTAAAATCTCTTCCACTTTTTTATTAATTTCTTTTTCTCCTGAAAATCTTCATCCTCATCGGCAACAAGTCAGAGCATCTCTCTCTCTCTCTCTCTCTCTCTCGGGGAAATATGATTTATATAATGTTGTACCATTGCGTCGTTGAGCTCTCTTCATTCTGTCATGTCTTTTTAAGTGCACTCCTTCAGGTACTGCTTGTTTTTCTTATATATATATGAGAGAGAGAGTTTTGTAACAAATATTTATATATGTATTTTTAACTGTAAGAATGCACATAAATATTCATCAGGTTACTTCAAAAGTCAAGGCAAGTTATGGAAGACGCTAAGTTACATAATTCAGTGTCTAAACGAAAGTAAGTAAATGGTCTTTTTTTATAATGATGCAAATTAACATCTAAATTTTTAGTTTGAGATTAATTTGTGTTATATATTTTAAATAACATAACGTTAGGAATTTAAGCATTTTCTTTTAGATTGTTTTTACATTTTTGTAGTCCTGTAGGTTGGCTTTGGAAAGTCGTAATTCTTTCAGGAATGGACACATACATGAGAGAAATCGAATAGTTTTGATGAGGATTCAACTGAATTGACATAATTACCTGTGAACACGTTCGGCGGTAATTCGGCTGTCAATAAATCGATTAACACGTCAGAAAAAAAGACCCTGGGGTTAAGATATGCTTGTATACAAAATTTTATGCTATAATACTATTTTTTTCAAATCAGATTAATTTAACTTTAAATTTGCTATTTTCCCTCAAATAACAATTCAGAAATATATATTTTATTTTTGCAAGATTTTTATAAACAAGGAGTAACTTTTGTTTACAAAATTTTTTAAAATGACGATTTTTATCAATTTTACTGAGAAAAAAAACTATTCCAATCAATATAATTTTGTTTGAACTACATCACAGAGTATTTTGCTTACTGGAAATCATAAATTTTAAATCTTTGAGATTTCAATTAAAGCTAAAATGAAAGCTTTAAGAAAGCCTTTTCATTTTTTTAAATTAATTTTACGTATACAAAATTAGTGGATGTGTGTGTGTGTGTGTGTATATATATATATATATATACACACACACACACACACACCTATGTATATATTGGCAGAAGTTTTTACTAAATACCACAAACAATATTTATTATTTTTTATGTTTTCTTAAACAATAATGAATGTTTGAATCAACTGTGTGTGTGTATCAATTAACCACACCTCTGTTCAAGTGCTTTCAATCATCAATGGTCATTTTCAAAAAGTGGGATATATTTTGAAATTCAATCATCAACATGAGAGTTGTTTCAACTGCAAATCAGTGTTTCTCATCTTCAACAAATTTGTATCAAGTTCTTATCAGTCCTCTCCCAAACCCTTTTTTTTGTTTTTTTGCTAACTGACAAAATTGCTGCAGATCTTCCTAGCCATTCAAAGTTTTTACGTGGAATTATGGAATTTTATTGATTGTGTACAATGTCTACAGATCTCATTCTTCTATTTGGCATTGACAAAACCGTTTCCGTAATATTTACCATTTCCAAAGCTATTAACATGTACAGTCCCCTTCTGATATTAATATCAAACCATGATAATTTCTTTCTAGAATTGTTGCCCCCCCCCCTGCTACTGCTGCATTTTATTAAGGGTGCAAAAATATGAACACCTACTGATTTAAAATTGTTATAACTTTTGTTGTATTGTGCGTATAGATTTTAATTTTTGTACACTAATAGCAACTAGTGGTCATCATCGCTTTCCTCCACATTATTTGACGTGGTTGTCATCTTCGACTACTTCATTGTCAATATCCACTCGAGTAAAGCCTTCAAAATCATCATCGGAGTCTTAATCAAAGAAAAACTCCTGAAGAAAGGTTTTGTTGGTTATTGACGCAGCCATTTTTGCTTACAAAAAATCGTGAAAAAATTAACGTGGGTTTAATCAATGTTACACCTCGTGTAGAGTCTAGAAGAATTCAAAATGGCGTTGGAAAGCGGAAGTTTAGCCTTGTTTCAAAGCAGTAATAGACGATTTCTAGCTTAAAATACCGGAAATAATAGTTGACAAGTGTTTATTTATAGCAACCGTCTCAAGGCGACAGAATGTGCCTAGAGTAGCAAAGGGAGATAATTCTACGGCAACTATTGTCGCCTGCAACATGGTAAAGGTTGATATCAAATCCTATGATTTAGTTTCTTGGAGACAATGTACATCTATGTTATAATTGTCAACCTCTTGAGCTAATAATGCCAGCTTTTAACCGTTGACAACTGGTGATATCATTACTGTCACATAGAAATAAAGTGTCGCTGCTGACACTTGGGTTTGAACACAGACGGCTAGAGAGCAAGCACAGTTGACCTCATCTTGAAATAATTAAATCAACAGACGGGTAAAGGAAAATATATATGGGAATTAGCGGCGTCTGACCGAGTATTGTTCGAAGGCGTTACTATTGTATTTGTGATTTACAAAGTCTCCCCTACAAACAGGCATTACAAAAATTACCTTCTCTGCCAAAAGTGAAGGAAAACATTTTGTTTTCGTCATAGCATTTTGTGTTACGAACGTTACAAATAATGATTTGATTTGTTGATTTTATTTTAAAACGGCATACAGTGGATATAAGGCTTGTAGTGTTCATTAAACATGTGCGTTTCTTAATTACCGAATATATTTAATAGATTCCTTCCTAGGTACTATAATAGTAGTAGAAATGAAATGCAAACGGGGCAGCCAATCACGACTGATAACGGTCCCCACCCGCGACGGTCAAAGAGGTAACATTTAGTGTGCTGTTTCTGCAGAAAGACAGCACATGGTTGCCTCTGCCAGAACAGAAACGGTGCAAACCTCGGAACGTCTGATTATGAAGTATGAAGAAAGATAGTGTCTACCAGCTTCCCATGAAATAGTCGGGATGGTGAGCTGAGTGGTGTTAGCTATGCAAATGATTCGTTTGCTAGCCAACCACTAAAATTTTAGGCTCCATAAAAGTAGGCACATTTTCTGGGAAGTTGCAGAGCTTGGCAGTACGCTCCACTGACCGTATAATGGGATTGCTAAGGCTTTTAGTTCGGAAATCTTGTTTGTGTCTTGCTACCCAGTGTTTGATTCTGGTGCTTCCGAGTTGTCCATCCCTCTTTGTTGGCAGATCTCCAACCAATAAGAAAAAAATCCCTTCAACTTACTACAATCCAAAATAGGTTTTGGCTTTAAATAACCCAAAATGGGTTAAGTTGTAAGAAAAACCAAATTAATCAGTACCTTCTGAGGTTGATAAATGTCTTATTTAATGTAGGCTAATATTATTATGGCTTAAAGTATTTGTAAACATTTTCCTACATTTTGTTGTAATGCATTAAAATGTATTCAGTGATATTTGCAAGTCACTTAGTAATTTTGGTCATGTTAGTAGATTTACTAATTCTTTCTACTTCCTGTAAACGTTTTTATATCGGTATGGTAGACAGCATTCTCTAGCCTTAAGTAGCCACAACTGTAAAGAAGACGATTCTGAACTCCCTACCATTAAAAAGACAACAGGAAACGATATTTTGTCAAGTCGTCCTCTCAATTTCCAGGTAACGAAATGGAATTTGTGAAGACCCCTGATTATCTATATCAGTGGTTCCCAAACTTTTCTTTCTTTCCGCTGCACTTTCGCGCCTCACCAAATTTTATGTGATAAAAAGTATACTATTTACATCATTCGGACTATTGTCCTCATCTTTGTCGCCATATTTATCACAACGTTTCGGCCGTTGTACGCTCCGGCCTTTTTCTTTATTTTACTCACTGGGGTCGACTGTTCTTGTTCCACGTGCCATGTTTAATGGATGTCCGTTATCTCCTGTTAATTCCCCTCTCCAAGTTCTCTACTGCCTTAACCGGGTATTGAACTCACACTCTTTGGGTACTGTCAGTGGATCTAACCAACACCTTTATACACTGTGTCCTTGAGGACATCTGTGTATGAATTTCTGGGTATTATAAACCTAATGTCATCAGCAATCATTTTTTACTGTTATTATTGCTTTTCTCTGGCACTCCTTATTACTGGTTCCCATATTGTATTCATTTTTATGCTTGGTCAGCTCAGAAGATTTTTGTGGCCTAGCATATGTGCTGATACCTTAAGTTTACGAATTTTTCAATGGCGTTCTTTGTCTATGATCTCAACCACCTGAAGAAGTCAGGAGTGTACAACAGCTGAAACGGTGTGATAAATATGGCTACAAAGATGAGGAATGTAGTACAAATAATGTAAATAGTGTACATAATACCTCATCTCAGAAATATACGACAGATGCTGATAAAAAGTATGTTTAAATATAAACACCAGAGATAAAATCAAAGGGAGATAACCGTGTATTTGAAGTCAGAACATTATGATTGATAACTCTCATCTCCAATTTGCGGAACCTCGTTACTATATTCTTAATACTTGATATAATGCAAAAATATCACAATGATAAAACTGACCAATAATTATTAATTATAACTATTTATACTGGGACTCGTGCATGTAATTGCAAGTAATCTATAATAATATTTTAAATTTAAAAATTTATATTTATTTTTGGCATATGAATTTTTTGAAATTGTTTCTTGTGTAAATCTTTGATTGTCTTTTAATCATTCCGCCTCACCTTTTTTTTGTCCTCTTTTGCCGCATCTGTGAGGCACGCCGCACCTTTTGGGAACTCCTGGTCTACACTTGGAAGGACGGCATTTAAAAAAGAAAAATGACTGATTCATGTTTCTATCTAACTGGCCATAAATGAATGTAAATGAAATATACTTCAGATATCATTTATAATTCTAAGACGTTTTCTTTAATCAATTCACTCCAAGTAAGGTGATAAAGCCTCTAAGATGCATGGAAGTTACTGAGTGTGGAATATAATAAAGGAAACTGAAAAAATATTATTGAGGAAAAAGGACAAGAATAAGAAGATTTGAGGAGACAGAAGATGATAATTGACATTGCATTTAAATTTTTGAAGATCGTAGTTGGCAGAAAAGCAAGAAACTGAGTTCCATCAGCAAGATGTACAAGTGAAGAAACTATTAGAATAGAACTTATGGTTACATTTAGCAAGTTCAACAGTAAAATAAGACCTAACCGCCAATCTAGTACAATGCTTAAATCCATGACGTCAAGGTACCAAGGAGGAAAGCTCATCAGTACAATTGCCATGAAAATATTTGTAGAATTGGCACAGTGAAGCTATATTATGACAGGGGGAGGGAAATGATTGAAGTTTGGATGGCATAATATTTCATCAAATCCATTCTTCAGTGTTCTTATGGCATACAATCCATAAAAACGGAGAAGGCATTTTCAGAAAATTTTAGCGTACAGAAAGAAATGTTGACTTTGGCTCATTTACAACAACATCAGCCACACACAATTTTCATTTTCAACAACCAGGGGATTCCCTATTTATATGCGGTCATGCTTTCTAATTCTCTTTCCTGAGCTTAGAAATTCCTAGTATATTAACATCACACACCTGCCTGCTACATTCAACATCATTTTAGTTTGTGCCGTCAACTTCAGTCAATGGTCATCAGTAATGTTTTTTGTAAAGCAAAAGGAATGTTAAGGAGTATGTAACAATGCAAGTGGCACCCCCAGAGGAAATCTTACTTCACAGATGTTAAGTGATATATATATATATATCAACACTAAACATGCTATTAGCATACAATAATTCTGTCCGATTCTAATAGTCTCACCACTAGTTTCTGTATTAAATCTCTGTACATCAGTGTTCTTGATAACAGATGATTGAATCTCTTTAGAAAAATATCTGGTACAATCAAAAACTAAACTCTCTCTACCAACAGATAAAATTATAAAGAGCAGCCATATTATTAAACAAACTAATGTTGATATCTGAATGAATTCCTGCAATGAGGCGTTATCAATATTTTCACTATTTCCATTCGAACTATTATGTTCGTTTTTGTTATTATCATCCGATCACCTTCTGTCTGAATTTCGGGGACGAGAGGCTGTCATTATTTACACTATTTACATTCAGATTATTATCTTCATCTTTGTTGTTATTATCACAACACTTCGACCATTGTGCTCTCTGATCTTCATCAGGTGTCCTACAGGGAACACCGAAGTGAACTGTTTAATTAATATACAAGGTTAGATTCTTCTTGTTCCACTGCCAAAGTCTTGGGATAACTTGTCTAGTTCTTGTTTTTAGTACTGCTCAGTTATTGCTTGCCCTGTTTCCACTAAGTACACACTACCCAGCCCAGAGATTGAACTCCCAATTGCTATGTCACCAAATTCACTTTACTGATCCAGGTAATCTACAAGGAATTCCTATACACCTGATGATGGATGGAGAGCAGAACAGGTGAAACATTGTAATAACAACAAAGATGAAGACAATAGTTTAAATGTAAATAGTGTAAATAAACCAGTGGTATTTTACTTTTCTTTTTTTTTTTCCAGATTACTGAATCATCTTTTCTTAGAATTTCTAAGCATCCTCTCTACGTAAGAGGACTGACTGAATGAAGAAGTTGTAGACAGCATGGAAATTTGAACACTTAATCTTTTCAATCTAAAGTTGGTTCCTCAAAAAAGAGAATTCATTGACAAAAGGTTGTATTTATAACATGCAAATATGGAAAAGAATATAAAGGAGAAAAAAACATGGCTGTTCCTTGAAAATCTGACTTGATAAACATAAGACAGTCGTCAAAGGATGAATAGAGTCTGGTATGGTAGATCTTTTCTAATGAGAAAAGGGTTTACATTACATTCTCAGGGACGCGGTTCAAATAATAGATAAGGACCATCACTGAAGAGTGAGGGAATTGAAAGAAAGCAGCTTACATTGACATGCAGATGCCTTAGGCTGATGTGGGTTTCTTTGCTCAGCGGCAGGGAGACAATTTAGGGAGCATCCTTATTGTAGAATCACTTGTTATGGATTGCTGTGAATATTGTCCTCATCTTTTGTTGTTGAAGAGAAAATCTTCAGTGAGTTCATCACAAGCAGCAGCGATCATCAGTTCTCCAGAGAATTGTCCAATGGGACAATAACCTACCGGATTAACCTTTGCCACACCACAGGCAACAATAGTCACCATAGAATTATCTCCCTTTGCTACTCTAGGTGCATTCTGTTGCCTTGAGACAGTTGCTATAAATAAACACTTGTCAACTGTTATTTTAAGCTGGAAATCACCAACTATGCTATGAGACAAGGCTAAATTTCTGTTTTCCGACAACATTTTGAATTTTTCTAGACTCTACATGAGGTTAGCATTGATTAAACCCACATTAATTTTACGCGATTTTTTTTGTAAACAAAAATGGCCATGTCAATATCTAAAAAAATCTTTATTCAGGAGTTTTTTCTTTGATTTAGACTTTGATGATGATTTTGAAGGCTTTACTTGAGTGGATATTGAAGTTGAAGTGGAGGCAACAACAGATGAAATGTTGCAATAACAACAAAGATGAGGATGATAGTCCAAATGTAAATAGTGTAAACTTGTCATTCCAAAAATTCAGGCATGATTCCTGTTTCTTTATGGATTACACACTATTCACACCACTGTTATTCTTACTACCTTCACTCCCTGGCAATGTTTGTTTTTAAAAAGCAATGATTAGAATTTTGATAAAACCGAGACGTATGATGAAAGTTAATTTATACATTTCTTTTGTTCTTGAAAGTTTACAACAAAAATATTAAACTCTATTTATTAAATTGTTTATTTACAAGAGTTTTATATTTACAACATTTTAAAAACTAATACAATTTATTCTAAAATCTTATATAATTGTATTAAAACTAAAGCAATGCAATATTTATCATTTACTAATTTATAAAGAAATAAATATGAAAATTTTTTATTCATAAATTTATAAACATTTACTAAATTATTAAAATATGTGAACCAACTGTAAGGAAAATCTTTATTATTTACCATTTTATGAACTTCAAATTGATTGGCAATTATCTCGATAAAGAAAAAAAAATGTGAATAGTGTAAATAATTAATTATTTTTTTTTTAATCAATTCACCCTAAACAAGGTGATAATATCACTAAGACATGGGTCTACTGGGAGAAGAGAATGAGAAGTCTTTAGAAGGAGACGGAAATAAATATGAAAACAATTTTTATTCATAAATTTATAAACGTTTACTAAATTATTAAAATATTTGAGCCAACTATAAGAAAATCCTTATTATTTACCATTTTATAAAGTTTGAATCAATTGGCAATTAGTCGATGTTTTGCCAACCGTTACAATAAACAAACTAATAGTGTTTATTATTTCTGTTTTCGATTCTCAAGAACAAAGTAAATGTATTATTTCACTTTCATATGCTCAGGTTGTTATGAATAATCAAGAGTAGTCTCCCCTTGTTTTGTTACTATCCTCTTTGAGAGAGCTATTTCTGTTTACTGGGACTATAAAAGGACACTATACGCGCACCTCGTATTCTCAGATGAATAAAGCTTTCTTAAAGACTACACCTGCATAGATTTGACATTACACCAACTATAAGGAAATCCTTATTATTTACCATTTTATAAAGTTTGAATCAATTCGCAATTAGCCGATGTTTTGCCAACCGTTCCAATAAACAAACTAATAGTGATTGTTATTTTTGTTGTCAATTCTCAAGAACAAAGAAAATGTATAAATTTACTTTCATATGTTTAAGTTTTATGTCAATTCTAATCATTGCTTTTTAAAACAATAAACATTGGCAAGAAGTAGTTAAAATAAGTGTAGTGTCAAGGGACAAAAAACCATCCAAGATTTCCCAGATGTTTGTCTGTTTTCTCTCTGAATTTCTACGATGAGTAAATAAACATCATTTACATGTGGATTATTATCCTTATTTTTGTTGTTGTTATCAAATTTCAGCCATTATTCCCTCCAGTCTTCTTCAGGTATTAATCGCTCGACATAATCTTCAGGGAATTTTGAACTGAACCCTTCATGTAATCTACAGTGTTGGTCGGGTAGTAGATTGTTTATGTTCTACTAACCATGTCTAGAGTTATCTCCTCTTGTTTTTGTTTAGTACTACTCGGTTATTGCTTATCCTTTTTCCACCGATTCCAAGTACACACTGCCTGGCCTAGAGATTGAACTCATAATTAAAATGTCACCAAATTTACAAATCAATGTTTTAATCCACTAGGCCATTTAGAAAAATCCATTTATTCTGCCACATCAGGGTCCTCTCTATGAATCGGTCTCTCCAATGCAATCACTTTGCAATGAGGTCAGTAACTATTGCTTACCAAATTTCCACTTTACTATGTGTACAAATTTATTAACACTTTAATCTATTTTTTATTTATTTATTTTTTTCTTACTGTGCCATGCATGATACACACTTAGGCGATCTTTCAATACATGACTGACGAGGCAGATTTTTTCCCGTGGTAGACCAGTTGCCATCCAAGGCTATAGAAACCTGGTCTGTCCTGCTATTTACCCATAGCTGGGGGGAGAAGAAGAGGATTCATACCTTTCCTGTGGGTATTAGCATGTAAGCGAATATAATAGATTCGACTGAAATTCGAACTCAGCTCCCCGATTCCTCAATACTGAGCCACTATCCATAACTCCGCCCTTAATACTAGACTTAAATAAAGGTTCCCACTTTAAATTCCTTGAAGGTCACATAGATTGATACGCACCCGATGAAGGCTGTAGAGCTTAACAGTCAAATATTGTGATATCAACAGAAATGAGGACAATCATCGGGATGTAAATAACTCCTCATCCCCCAAATCAGGCACAGATCAGTCAGTCCCCAACTTTAAACAGTTTTTCAAAGTTCACGGTTAAGATGGCGAAAAGTACATGTCAATAAATGAAGCACTTTCAGCAGTTTTTATGGGCATTTTAAGTTCCAAAAAGTTAATAATAAAAAATAATTTTGATTTAATTCCCACACATTGTCTCTCTCTAGAGATTTATAAATAAAATAATTTGAGGACAATCAGGCGGCTGTGTAACACTTCACTCTCTGACCTTCATGTTGAAACACCAAATTTGGTTGTACTAAGTTAAACAATTGTATAGGAAGGACTAATATAATGTTGAGACACGTTTATATTATGTGAGGAAATTTGCATAGATTTGTGTGCGGACTTGAATAATTGGCAGCAGGTTGCCGTTCCAATATGGTTTATCAAGACCAATCTAAATTTGCTGAGAGTTGCTTTCTTTTTCTCCAGAATTTCAGAAACTGCTTAAGTTAATTTTTTTTTAAAGAAATTTAAAAATAGACTTCTTGGGAGAAATATGATATATAAACTCTATATCTCTGACTAATGGTGAGTAACTGAATGGCAAAATGGATAAAAATTCTGGTTTTTGCTATTCTATCGAGATTGATTTGTTTTGTTTTTTTGTTTTTGTAGTTTCTCAACCATTTGTGGATTATTTAAAGCTGGAAGATATTTTGGATTGTAAATTATTATCATTATTATTATTTCTTTTTCTTTTTTTAATTTATTTATTTTGTGAGTCAATATTTTATTCTTTTCATGCTTTTCAAAAGGTATTTACATGTAAGTGAATGTGACAAACCTGACTGGAATTTGAACTCTGGTCTTTGATTTCGCATTCTAAGCTGCTATGCATTACCATCCACACGTCTATGGAGAGCATTACCAATTGCTGATACAATGGGTCATATTGGAATGATTGCTTTGTGCATTTTAGGTAGACCAAAATGTCTGGATATTTTAGGGTAGCATTTTTCATTAACTTTCTAATCACTTTATAATTTGTATAAATCCTTCCTTTTTTGTTTTGTTTTTTTGTTTACATAAATGTGGTTTTAAATTTTGCATTTGCTTCTTTTTTTTTTATCATTTCACCCCAAGCAAGGCAATAAAGCCACTAACATGCTGTGGTTACTGAGTGTAAAAGAATGAGAAAAAGAAAACATTAAGAATAGAGAAGAATAAAAGAACAGGAATTAAGAAGACACGAAATAATGATTGACTTTGTATTAGAATTTTTGAAGATCAAAGTTAGGTGGGAAACAATAAAAGGGAGTTCCACAAGCAAGAAATACAAGAGGAAAAGCTGTTAGCATAGAACTTATGGTTATATCTGGTCATTTCATCTGTAAAATGATGAAACCTAACTACCAATCTAGTACTGCACTTTGTAAAGTCGAGATACCAAAGCAGAAAGCGATATTTATTTCTGCTATGTACAGAAAGTGTGGCACAAGGCCAAAACGTGGAATGGGGAAAAGGACAGTCTTTTTCTGTCTTAACATTAAACTTAGCTAGCCACAAACACTGACCGAAACATACAACAATATTCCTTGCACCAAAACAATGCATTCCAAAGAGGATGCTCATCAGCACAATTACCATGAAAATATTTATAGAAAAGGCAGAGGGAGGCTACATTATGGCAGCAGGAAAGTTTGATATTGCTTGTCTTCTTATAGAACTTTCTCACCATCTTAGCAATGATCTTGAGAGAATGACAAATAGAAAAAAAAAGTGATTCCGACAACTTGAACTTGAAATGCCAAAAACATACGCAAAGAGATTTGGCTGGTCACCTCCGCCTCTATTATTGCATAACCTTTCCCATCAGAGAGGCCATTAACTCAAGCGGAGTTGGGCAAATATTTTCTACGCTTTCATTTAAATTAGCCTTCTATTTTTAAAAAGAAAAATGGGCTTAACATGAGAAATTTGTTGAAATATTTTTGTTTGTTTTTTTTAAGACTCTTGTCAGTTTGGACTTTTCTTGTCAAATTAAATAAATATGCTTGTCTCTCAACAGTTGAAATTTAACTGCAGTTTTGGCATTTTTAAAACCTTACAAGAAAGATTAACTTATAGTGTTGGGATACGTGTACCTGTTTCAGAGCAGTGTTTACCAAGCACATCTTTTAAGCCATTGCCAGGAAGTTCAATCTGTTTTGTGGCCTTGTGTCAGACTAGAAAAGGCACAAGGCGGTTACATTATGGCAGTGGGAAAGTTTGATATTGCTTGTCTTGTTATAGAACTTTCTCACCATCTTAGCAATGATCTTGAGAGAACAACAAAGAGAAAAAAAAGTGATTCAGCCAACTTGAACACCATGAAGTGGTTTCTTGTACTCTCCTCTCTCGGGCTTCATTAGTTCTGTACCCATCTCAAACATGTATCGTTTCTTAGCAAGCGCACATATGTTTTAGTCAGTTGTCCTTTATTCCATTTCCTGCATTTAGATTCCCATCAGCAAACAGCTTTTCTTCCCCCTCCCCCAAATGTGCCTAATGCATTGCAGTCTTCTAATCCAGAGGGATCCCGTCACATTTTTCATTTTTTTCTGGGTGCCCTCAATAAAAAAAGTCACATCTCCAAAAGTGTCTAAACATAAGTTTCTTTCCAGCCTCAGTGTTGTATATAAAGTGTGCTTCTCTACAGTACTGGAAGCCGGATTTCAACTAAGACGACGAGTAATAGGATTGATGGAATATTTATTAGGATGCTCGGGGCTATACTTGGTGGATCATGGAAAGAGCATGAAGCAAACAGGGCACTTGACCAAAAACTGCAAAGTCTGATGACACAAGAAATAAGGCTATATTTTACAAGTCTTTTTTGCTCTATGGACGTTTACTCCCCTTGATTCCCTACAAGCAGAAATTATGAAAATCTCCTCTTGAAATGCACATCTGACGGAGATATTCACAAAAAACTAATTGACATTTTGTCAGTACAGTAAATGCGCTGGTCGGGTAATGGTTAGGAGAGATCAGAGAGCAGTATGAATTCCGGTCAGGTTCATTGCATTCACTTACAAGTAAATACCTTTAAGAAAGTTATGAATCTATTTCTTCCTTCAGCTATGGGTTAAATAGTAGGAACTCTAAGTGGGGGTATTCTAAAAAAATACAAACTAAAATGTTTCCACTTGCAAATGGTTGATAAGCTGAAAAAAAAAAGTCAGTAAAACAAACTTGTTTGTATAAAAGAAAAATTTTGATCTCTGAAGAGGTTAATGTTCCATAAAAATCCTGTTCGTATATTTGAGAGAGAGAGAGAACGAACGTTTGTATGAACAGTTGATTTTGAATGTGGCATGGATGTGGCTCTTGCAAATTTGGTTTTTATTTCCTCCTCCCCATCTTTTTAACTCTGCCTTGGTTCTTTTGCTTATCCAGGGTCTCTCAGTATGTTCACCCCCCCCCCACATCCACACACACACACACACGACTTGGCTGGTCACCTCCACCTCTATTATTGCATAACCTTTCCCATCAGAGAGGCCATTAACTCAGGCGGAGTTGGGCAAATATTTTCTACGCTTTCATTTAAATTAGCCTTCTATTTTTAAAAAGAAAATTGGGCTTAACATGAGAAATTTGTTGAAAACTTTTTTTTTTGTTTGTTTTTTTTAAGACTCTTGTCAGTTTGGACTTTTCTTGTCAAATTAAATAAATATGCTTGTCTCTCGACAGTTGAAATTTAACTGCAGTTTTGGCATTTTTAAAACCTTACAAGAAAGATTAACTTATAGTGTTGGGATACGTGTACCTGTTTCAGAGCAGTGTTTACCAAGCACATCTTTTAAGCCATTGCCAGGAAGTTCAATCTGTTTTGTGGCCTTGTGCCAGACTAGGTTAATCTGAGTAAATCCCTGTTAGTGTTGGAAGACTGGAATGGTAAAGGATGAATTGTTTCGTGTACATTATTGTTTGGCACTGCAGAAGAGCTAAAACTTTGAGGCAGTTATTAACATCATTTCTTTTTTCTTCACCCGAATAACAATGGTTGTGTGACAAGTCTGCAAAGCACTGGAATTGTCTTTTTCTTGCGAGGAATGTCAAATCTCAGCTTAAGTGAACAAAGTCTTGAGAATGACAGAAACTTGGAATCTTTGGTTAAAAGTGGAATAATAATAAGAAAAAGCTTTTGTTATGAACTGCAATTCTTTGTTCAATTTCAGTAAATGCAAATGCATGTAATATTATAAACTTTACTCTTTTGTCATACAATGTCTTTCATGGAATTTGACTGTTTGAAGGATTCTTTAAATCCTGTTTATTTGCATCTAGGAATTTTCATAATTACTACAATGTAGAAAATATTGTCGTTAATTGTTCTGATTATTTCAAGTAAAAAAAAAAAAAAATTGCTCATCAACATTAAATTATTTAAATCTATGAAAAAAAGTGAGAAATCTGAAAATAATCCTCTTTGCTCAGAATACAATCTTTTGATTGTTGATTCTTCTATGTGCTATGCCCCTTCAGGATGTGGGTGATAATGGCTCTCCACAATTTCGTATTCTTCGTAGCTCTTAGTAAAGTTTTTTTTTTTTTTTTTTTTTTTTTTGTTGCTATCTCTCGTAATCCCTGTTCTGCCAACGAATTGCACAAGTGTGTTATGTAGTTACTTGCTGTTTTTCTCTGTTCCTCTTTCCTTCAGTATTTTCTGTGAATGTCAAATTCTGAAGGCTCTTTTTTTCTCATTATGTCGCAGAAATTTCAACTCTTTCTGATAAGTATAAGTGTTCTTTTTGTTTCCATTTACCTTAAAATTCCTCATTACTCACATGTTCAGTCAATGGTATTCTCAGCATTCTTCTGTAGAACCACATTTCGGTTGCCTCAAGCTTCAGTATTGTGATGGAAAGTCCTACACTCCCTATCGCATATGTAGACTGACTATATCAGTAGATATAGTCAGTAAGCACAGGATATACCTGGCGGACTTGCTTCGGGAATTACTAGCTTGCTAACTGATTCCCTGTCTTTCAGTAGTGTATTCTCTTTTACAATAGACCTCTCTCTCTTTTCATCTACGCTCATGTTGCTGTTACTTTCACTCGAGTACCACCTTTATCTGTTTGTTATATCCCTAATGAACGTTAAAACCAGTGAAGAGATTGTCCAGTATTCTCTGACATGAAGAATGTTTGTTATTAAATAACAGTTTGGCTTAATTTTTTTTAAATTTTTTTTAAGGTATCTTGGAAGTAAAATTTGTTTCTTTCCATTTACACGGACCTTAGATCTTTCCATTTACACGGACCTTAGATCTTTCCATTTACACGGACCTTAGATCTTTCCATTTACACGGACCTTAGATCTTTCCATTTACACGGACCTTAGATCTTTCCATTTACACGGACCTTAGATCTTTCCATTTACACGGACCTTAGATTCTACAAGACAGTGCCAAATCTCCCTCATGATCAGCAGTTGAACAAGGCGGAGTACATTTGAACCCTCAGTCACAATGACTTCTTATATTAGGCAAGCACAACCATTGATGGTTTCAGAATAGTTCTGTTCATCTAATTTAAGTCACAAAGCTTGTGTCGACTAGTGGCATGGTTTCAAGTCATACCCCAGTGGTACCACGGATTAGTATTATCAAGCCCTTGACTAATTGAGCATGGTGGGGTTCCAACCTGAATCCTATTTTCCCAAAGAATACGAGGATGCAGGCAAAGAAATTCTAACTCCCACACAGACACCACATTAGTTCTTGATAATGACTGCAAAAGTCAAAAGTACTTGAACAAAAATAACAAAATACAAATTTCGGACAATTTATCCACAACTTGGAGCACAATATCCAACACCTTACCTGAAAATTGGAAAATATATAATAAACATTAAACACAGACCTTGTTTTTTTTTTTTAACTCGTTTGGATGAATGTATAGCTGGCCACTTGTATTCGAGGATACCTATCTACTAGGCCAGTTTGCCAGTCCCTATTGCAGTCACTTGCTCGGGTGTCCACCTGTGGTTTATACTGCAACTAAGCTGAGCAGACCTTAGTTAGAGTTTCTGGCAAAGAGTGTGTTATCTAGCATGATTAACAATTTGAACAAGGCCAGCATGCTCAAGCCCTATGACTTGTGACTTCATGCTAGCAGAGCTATCGACAGCTCCCAAGTGTTTCATCTACCCAATTTCACTCACATGGTTTGGGTCAACCCATGGTATGCTTTTCAGGCACTTTCCAAAGGTGCTGCATGCTGGGATCGACCCCTCCAGTCCAATAACATCAGGAAGCCTCCTTCTTGACAAATCAACCCTGGTGAGATTTGGACCCAGGTCTCATGGTCAAAATGCAAATGTTCTAACCACTCAGCCACATGCCCATTGTTTAGATGAATAGATGCTGCCTAAATATCCCTCCTCTTCACTTCAAGGACATCTGCAAAAGAGATATGAGGGCGATAGACATTGAGAGGTGAGAAGACATCGCCAACGTTTGCTCACACTGGAGACACAATTTACACTGAGTTCATGAGCGAGGAGAGGAGAAACAAAAGCTTACTGCCAGGGAGACGTGTGTTTGATGGAAAGAAAAGAAGACGGCATTGCGGGGGTGGAGAGCATCTTCACATGCATTCATTGCAATCGAGACTGTAACTCTTGTGTGGGCCTGTATAACCATAAGAGATGCTGCACCAGCAGCTGAGGCATAACTCTGGATACAGATCCAAGTTTTCTTAAGGCATAACTCTTTGGGCGCAGATCTGTGGTTTCTTGTGGCTGAGATATATATATATATATATATATTGTGTGTGATAGAAATAAAATTCATTCACAGTGCTTTGATATTTCTGTCTTCAGTAAAGAGTAATGCGATTTCCGGACTCATATTTGCACCAGATCTAATCCACTTGGCCTCTCAGCATTTTAGTTTCCAACTGCTGTGCCCAGTTTTACAAAAATGAAGCTATCAAAAAACAAGACTCATGCACACAAGTACGAGACAGTTGCAACAACAGAAGCAAGACACAAGATCCTGTGCCACAGTAATGTTGCAGAATGTTAAACTGGATAAGTGATGACATGGAAGGTTTTAAAATTCTATGAAATAAAGAAGCCTGTGTGTGCTTTTTTATTTTAATGAGAACAAATATCACTTTATTAGGTGATTTATTGTTCTCGATTTCTTAACAAAATTTCAGTTTTTTATTTGCATACATTAATAAATGATGAAAGCCTGTTTTTGAAATTGAACATTGAGATACTTCAAAAATTACAGATTTATTAATGGAATGAATTATTGATTGATTCATTTTCTATGGTTTATCAACCCTTTGCAGGTTATTTAATGCTGGAAAAAAAAGTTTTTGAGGTAATGATTTAGTAATACAAGTCATACTAATTAACCCATAGGTGTGGGGAGAAGGTTGATTCATACCTTTCCCAAGGGTTTTTGCACATAAATGAACATAACAAACCTAGCTGGAATTGGAACTTGGCACTCTGATTAAAAATTCCAAGCCATTATGTTAGGTCATCCCATAAGTTCTGTCTGAATTTTAACTTTTTGTTAAAATGAACGAAATTTAAAGAGTATTTTATAATGTCTAATGGAGCTGAACATTATTTTTATGTTTAGATGCATTTAAACTGATCAAATTTTATTTCAGAGAACAATAAAATTAAATTTCGTTTGATTAAAACCCTGCTAATATGGAAGTACCAAAAGAATCATTTGAGGCACATAATGCTTTATGAGTTCAAGAAAGGAAACTCAGCAGCTGAAGCGGCTAGAAACATTCACTCAGTTTATGGAGAGGAATGTGTGAATGAAAGAACTTGCAGAAGATGGTTTGCAAAATTCAGAGGTGGAGATTTCACCCATGAAGATGAAGATAAAACCGGACGTCCAGTTGAGTTTGATGAAAAGCTTCTTGAAGCAGCCCTTGAAGAAAATCCTGCTTTATCAGTTGAGGAATTGGCAGTGGTTCTCAGTTCAAACCATACAACTGTTCATCGTCATCTTCAACAACTTGGAAAAGTTCCTAAACTTGGAAAATGGGTGCCTCATGAATTGTCTGAAAACAACCTCAAATCCCAAGTTGACATCTGCTCTTCTCTCCATTCTCGCCAACTTGTTTCACCTTTTTTGGATAGACTTGTGACTGGGAACGAAAAATGGATCTTTTATCGAAATGTTAAGCGTCATAGACAGTGGCTTGGTAAAGGGGAAGGACCCCAGCCACAGCCAAGAAGGGAACTTCATGGGCAAAAGGTTCTTCTTTCAATCTGGTGGGATTGCCAAGGAATAATCCACTTTGAATTCTTACCACCTAATGCAACAATTAATGCTCAAATATACTGTCAGCAATTAGAGCGTTGGAACCAAGCTTTGAGGAAAAAAAGACCTGCTCTAGTGAATCGAAAACAGGTGATGTTTCATCAGGACAATGCGCGACCACACACAGCAAGAATCATGTCACAAAAGATCGAAGAACTTGGTTGGGAGAAAATTCCTCATCCACCTTATTCTCCTGATCTTGCTCCTTCAGACTACCATTTGTTTCATAGCTTACAGAATCATTTGGAAGAAACAGCTTTCGTAACACAGGAAGAGGTTAAAACTGACATTTGTGAGTTCTTCGAATCAAAGCCAAAAGAATTTTACAGTAATGGAATTAGTAAGCTTGTTAATAGATGGAAGGAAGTCATAGATAATCAAGGAAAATACATTGTTGATTGAATCTGTAATTAAATGTAACATTTGGTCATTTGTTTTCTTTATTCAAAATTCGGACAGAACTTATGGGATGACCTGATACATTACACCATCCATATATCCAAGTTTACAGCACCTGATATTCCCAAGTAGTCACTCGTCTAGGTATTTAGCAGGCTTGGTGTTGCTTAACTTTGGTATTTGTATGGGAACCGGTATTTCAATATAATATGGCAGTAAGCTAATGGAATAAAGATCCAATAGAAAGTTGTTTTCTCTGGCAAATGAAATAACTTCAATTTAGCAGGCACAATCTCTGTATTAAAAACATTTTTCTACCCGTTTACTTTACTGTTTGATAAATGAAGGAAACATATATGCTATATATACCAAAAAAAAGTACTCTTGCAATCACCCCCAGGAATACTAATAATTCTTTTGGGAGACTCTGGTGGAGAAACAATTAGAATTCTGTGAGAAGACCCAACACAATACTTTTTAACAATAATGCTACAGATTTTCATCCAGTTGTATTTAGCAGATGACAGACATGTTACACTTTTCACAGCCTTAGCCTTACAAAATAAGAGATAAAAAAAATGACAAGTTCTTGCAAAAGATATAAAAAATGAAGAATGTGTCTTCTTTTTTTTTATGAAGCGAAGAAGTGACTATTTTAAAGCTGAAAATAATTTCTGTTAAAAAAATTTTAATTTGTTTCCTTTGGAACTTTTTTTTTTTAGCACTGTCAGAATGTAAAATGTCTTCCTTTTTATTTTTTAAAAAATAAAGTGGGGGCATCTTTTGTAGAAAAAAATTTTTAAGAAGCATCTTTAGTTATTTTCAAAACCAGTCAAACAAGGCTGAAGAATTTGTTATCTTTGTATTCCCATTAGAATAAAAAAAAATGCAGTTTCTCAGGCATTAGGTTTTCCTCTGAGAAAGGTCATAGCATGTTAGCTGAAATATGAATACAGCTGCAAGATGTTATTGTGAAGCA
Organism: Acanthosepion esculentum; assembly: GCA_964036315.1. Classification (NCBI taxonomy): domain Eukaryota; kingdom Metazoa; phylum Mollusca; class Cephalopoda; order Sepiida; family Sepiidae; genus Acanthosepion; species Acanthosepion esculentum. The sequence goes on from OZ038493.1 coordinate 85,657,293, forward strand.
GGCATGAACATGTGAGCACAATCATTTATTTTTACAATCCATAACTCTTTTCATTCAACATTTTACTGTTTATATACAATAATAAATCCTCCTGGGTGTCACTGTGTGCATACATTTTTTTCTGCAGCTGTAAATTATTTTTCTTTTTTCTTTAGGCATTGGGACCCTAGGGTACCACACTGATTAAAATAATTGCTTTTTCTCTGTAGAAAAGAATAAGAGGTCATATAAAGAAATATAAATCATTTTTATTCAAACTAGTGCGATAGCTAAAGGAATTGGGAAGTCAACTCGTATTTATAAGGTAGAGTAAAAATGTTGATCTCAAGAAGAAGGTTATGGCTTCATCTCTGACCCATCCTGGGTATAACGATAAACTACGTCCAACAGCAAGGCCTCTGATCAGGAGGTTTTGAGGAGCGTGGAACCACCTCTTAATTGCTGGTGTTCCCAGGTTTACCCTGACCCAGGGTGGTAGCACCTGTTAAGGTCCCAGCTATGGACAAATAGTTAACACCCAAACTTGTGTAAGCATTCTGGGTATGATGATAAACATTAAATAACCCATTGAGTTTAATATGCCACAAAACAAAACAAACCAACCTATACATTTCTGAAAAAATTACCAGCTATATAGTTAAAAAAAAAAAAAAAGGAATTTTGTCGGCATTAAATAACCCATCGTGGTTGATATTCCATAAAACAAAATAAAAACCAAACCAAACCAAACATCTCTGACCATTTTGGGTTGCCTTGCAATTGGAAAGTCTTTGTCGGTGTAAAACTTGATCGTTTGTCCTGATGACATATAAGGTGAATAACAGAATAAGCTAGGTATTTGATTTATTAAATTAAAGTTTTATTTCTACTGCTGTGAAAATGTGTGGGTGGTGTATCGGGTATTGGTATGGAAAGTGAAATCGACAAACTGAGTTCAAACTTCAGTTGAGTCTATTGCATTTACTTTTGCACAGATATCATTGGGAAAAGTAGGAATCCATCTCTTCACCCTCATACCCCACTATGGGTTAAATAGTAAAGTAAACTAGGTGATAACAGAAGGAAAACTCAGGATTTCAAATCATGGAACAGACAGCAAGAATCCTCGATATCCTCCAAGAATGATAATAAAGAAAAGGACTTAAGTGTTGCGATTGCCAATATCCTGATGTGACATGGTATTAAAAAAAAATTGTGATATCACCTCCTCTCACTTGTTTTGTGGGGTGCCAACTGTGATATACCGTCTCTCTCACTTGTTCTGTGGGGTGCCAATTGTGATATACCGTCTCTCTCACTTGTTCTGTGGGGTGCCAATTGTGATATACCGTCTCCCTCACTTGTTCTGTGGGGTGCCAATTGTGATATACCGTCTCCCTCACTTGTTCTGTGGGGTGCCAATTGTGATATACCGTCTCCCTCACTTGTTCTGTGGGGTGCCAATTGTGATATACCGTCTCCCTCACTTGTTCTGTGGGGTGCCAATTGTGATATACCGTCTCCCTCACTTGTTCTGTGGGGTGCCAATTGTGATATACCGTCTCCCTCACTTGTTCTGTGGGGTGCCAATTGTGATATACCGTCTCCCTCACTTGTTCTGTGGGGTGCCAATTGTGATATACCGTCTCCCTCACTTGTTCTGTGGGGTGCCAATTGTGATATACCGTCTCCCTCACTTGTTCTGTGGGGTGCCAATTGTGATATACCGTCTCCCTCACTTGTTCTGTGGGGTGCCATGTGTATCAATGAAGGAGTAAAATAGCAGATGATCTGTGTCTTTCTTTTTTTTTTGTAAGGTTGTATGTCAAAAGAAAAGCAGCCTCATTCTAGACACAGTGTTTAAAGCTGATTGTGAACAGGAATGAGAGGATACAGGTTATATGTGAGTGACACGGTGAACTGGAGTCACAGTTCAAGGAACAACATGTTCGTTGTTACTTGCTTGATAAATCCTAGCATAAAGGAGTTTTTATCTTGCCACACCTGTATTTGGTAATTTGTTTCAGAAGTGAATTTCTCATGAGGAAAATCATCTTTAGTTCTGAACAACTTAAATCAAATTCTATTTGAACAATTCTGTTGAAATGAATTCAATTTCTGATTAGTTTATCAAACCCTGATTTTAGGCATATGTTTTTTTTTTTCTGAGCATTATGTTGCTAAATGCTTTCTTTTAATCATTTCCTCCCAAGCAAGGAAATAAAGCCACTAAGGCACAAGGGGTTCCTGCGTGTAAGAGAATTTAAGAAAAAGAAAGCTTTATTACAATGACATATTTCAATTTACATGAAAATAACAAAAATTAGATTTTAAATAAATCTTTTTAAATTGTTTTCTGATCTGAGTAGCAGAAGCTGTTGATTAAACCCCATGAAAAAAGTTAAGATGAAGAATAATTAAATGTTTGCATGTTATTATTGCAGATATTATTATTAGATGAGTCTCCCACTCTGGCCAAGATCACTTTGTCATTTTGACCTTCAAGTTGCTGACACTAAAAACCATGCTTCTCCTGGAGATCGCATTTTCTCCCTGACTGAGACGTGTTCCCCTTTATATATATATATATATATATATATATATAATGACAAAGCTGAAAACAATCATCAAAAGCAACAGGCCTTTAAAGTGTGCAACTAAAACCTATGAACCCATTTCATTTATCACTTGTTTCAGATATTTTTATATATTCTCTTACTTTGGAAACACTGACTCAACCCAGTGACTCTCATCTCAACTTCTGTTGACGAAGTTGTCTTTCTTATATTAAATCAGATTTATCTCCGGAATTAGTTACCTGTTGATCCAGAAAAATTAATCATAATTGTAACAGAATTAAAGCTTAATTGCTTTTTGTGGGGTTGAAATGATTAAATATATATATATATATATATATATATATATATATATATATAATCTTGAACCAGTGATATAAAATGGAAGTGATAGAGGTTGATTCTACAACTGGGGTCTTAAAAGTGGCTTATGCTAAGTCTGGGGGCATCATCACAGTTCTGCTTTTAGAAAATGTTTAAAACTTTATATTTTATGCCTTGTTACACATATTTTATACAGTATTTCCAATGGTTGTATCGATCTCTGCGGAATTAAAAATGGTTATTGTACGTATGAAAGAAAATTTACGCTAAGTGTATGGTAACCAATATTAGTTTTTAAAAATGGGTCTGAAATGTTTCTAAAGTCTTTAGGGTGAAAGTTTAAGGCATATGGGGTTTTAACAATCAAAATAAGTACTTATAAGCACTTTTAGTGGGGTTACAAGTATTCGCGGATTCTAACTATTTGTGGTCGGTTCTGGTCCCTAACCCCCCACGAATACAGGGATTATAACTTAAATGATATGGCAGAAAAAAACTCTTCAGTGGGTGTTTGCAACAGAAAATTTAAAAAGCACCTGTACACTCAGTGTGTTATACTTTCTGAATAGCCTGTCCACAGTTTGCTCTTAGGGGTCTTCTTCAGCTTTTAATTTTAATCACCTGAAATTTTTACTCTTAAACTAACACAAAATGCTTTTGATGGAGTTGTACAGTAAGCACTGTGATGGGAAATAATCCTGTTAAGCAATATTTCTTTTATATATTTTACTATTGATGAAGCACTTGAGATTACGAATATCAAACAAAATTTCATTTACATTTTTATAAAAGCACACTGGATGCCATAATTAACTATGTAAATTCATTGCAAATTGCTCCCCTTTAAGATGTGCTCATGCTACATGATTTCATTAAATAAAATGGTTTTGAAATTAGAAATCTTGAGTACTTTTGTTAAAAGATTACTATTAATTAAGCACCACAGAGTATGATATTTAGGAAGAAAAAAAAAAATTAAAAATTTTAAGAAATCCTGTAGTATTATACATATCCATCAGAGGATCAATTTAAATAGTAAATTTAAGACCCTATAAACTTTTATAAAATTTAATTATTTTTATATATATATATATATATATATATACACACACTGCTGCTGATACAAGACTCTTCGTTAAGACAAATCGAGTTCTCCAGTCACTGGCGTGTTTATCTTAAATACATCTAAATTCACCTTCATCCCTGCCGTGTGCCAATGGCTTAGGAGTAGAGTCTCTGACTGGCACCAAATCAGTCAGGTTTCAATCTTGGCTTGAGGTAATCAGATGTCTAGCCACTCTGATGAACTGTGAAACAGTCTGTCTGTGGATGACTAATATATATATATATATATATATATATATATATATATATGTAAAATTACACAACAAAATCCCAAATTACCTCCTATGACATACTTCACATTGGTTGAAATAGATCTATCCCCATATGAGGTAATTTTGGATTTTGTTTTGTAATATATGCTCTGTTATGATAAATACATTGAGCTCTCTTTGTGGATCAGTTTTCCTATTTGATATTACTAGGATCCACTCTGATTATATACAAATGTATTTATTACCTGTACTATATATATAATCTCATGATCGTGAATCCCATGACCCATCACGGTCATAGGGATACCACATGTACTGCAGCTGCAGTAGAAGAGGTGTTTCTTGGGCAAGATGGCCTGACAACACCCAACCCTCTCTAGGACAGTTTTGAATTCAGTTTCCCTTCTCCTAGACCAGTTGCCAGCCAAGTCTATAGAACCCAGTCTGTCCTGCTATTTACCCGTACTTTGGGGTGGTGGTGGTGAAGCAGAGGATTCATACCTATCCCGAGGGTATTAGCACATAAGTGAATCTAATATATCTGACTGGGATTTGAACTTGGCTCTCCGATTCCTCATATATAGGGATTATTTCTGAGAGAAAGATCGTGCAGTTGTCCATTGTGCAACTTCACCGTCTTCCTTTTTTTCCTTCCATTCCAGCTGATTGCAAGTCGTTTTCTTATTTGGGCTCTGGATTGTTTTGTTTCTTTTTCATCTGAAGTGATGGTTAACAAGCCCATTTTGCAGACATGCTAATTTAATAAATACTCACTTGATGCTTGACAATTGTGGCCTTGTGTCAAACAAAGCCGAGTATGGTAACTATGCCATATAATTTTTTTGGGGGGGGTGGTCTATGCAGTTCTCCTAATGCAGTCTGTATGAACCCTTTATTCTCAATGTTTTGTTTTTGTTTTGTTTTTAAATAATCTTTTCATTTGCTTCATTACTGAGGAAGAATTTGAAAAATGGTCAAAATATCAACAGATTATAACGGGAATTGGATCTGTTTTTATGCAGTTTTCTATAAACTTGGCTTGCCGCTTCTTGACTAACAACTGCCCTTAACTGGGATAACTTACATGGAGAACCGTTTCCTCAAAAAAACACTGATTCTTTCCATCAATTTTCCCAATGACAAACACTTGTTTCCAAAAACAACATTGAGTATATTTTTCAGTTGAAAAACATTTAGAGGTCGTCATATCTTGTATGATATTTTAACATGAACAGGAAAGACTTTTTTTATTTAAATACTTCTCTTTCCTTTTGCTTGTTTAAAATTCGTTATCATTTTTCCCTCCTCTTGCAACTTGAAATTATTTGTATTCCCTCTTATATATACGATCCATCGCTAAAAATGTAGATAAAATGATTGGCTCCCTGCAGCACTCCTGTAAGTACCTCACTCTCCTCATGCTATCCTTTACTTAAAAATGAAGTACTGTTGCCATATTTGGGTAGAAGCTGCCCAGACCTCACTTTCCAGCTTTGATAGTTCAAAAGCACCGCAAAGCCCTTGTTGGAGAAGAATTATTTTTTACCCTCCGACCTCTCTCACACAGGCAGGATGCAGCGAGTCTTTCATTGCTTAATCGCTCTTTTATGGAAAGTGCTCGGAGAAACTACATTCCTTGATTCCACTAGGTCTAACTTTCATGGCTAGGACCCACCATGCCACTTACATGATAGCAAACTACCCACATTCTCTCCATATTCCATTGATGAGAAGTAAATATATATATATATATATATGAAATTTTGTTAAACTTACATAGCAAACCACCCACACTCCATCTATAGTCCATCAGTGAGAAGTGTGTGTGTGTGTGTGTATATATATATATATATATATATACATGAATTTTTGTTAAACTTATTCCCATTTGAATCCTCTTTACTTTCATAACAGCTCAAAGTAAAAACCTGAATCAAATAGTTGTCATATTTGACTTAATTTACGATTATTATAGGATCCTATTATTCAGTACTATCATTTGAATGGAACATGTCACTTTGAAATATTTATCCTCTTTGTGGATTGTAGCTTTGTACAAAAGCTATGATTTACTTACCTGAACATTAATTTGTTACACAAGTGGCACTGATCAACTGAAATGAATTGAATCAATTTAGAAATATGAATCTGACTTAATGCTCGTTCACCGTTTGAGTTTAAAGGAATTCTTGACAAAATCGATCCTTAAATGACAACCAAAGCAAGTATTTTTGATGTTGAGAATTTTCTTTTTTCTTTTCTTTTTTCTTTTCTTTTTTCTTTTCTTTTTTCTTTTCTTTTTTCTTTTCTTTTTTTCTTTTCTTTTTTCTTTTCTTTTTTTCTTTTCTTTTTCTTTTTTTCTTTTTTTCTTTTCTTTTTTTCTTTTTCTTTTTTCTTTTTCTTTTCTTTTTTTCTTTTTCTTTTTTTTTCTTTTTCTTTTTTCTTTTTCTTTTCTTTTTTCTTTTTCTTTTCTTTTTTCTTTTTCTTTTCTTTTTTCTTTTTCTTTTCTTTTTTCTTTTTCTTTTCTTTTTTCTTTTCTTTTTTCTTTTTCTTTTCTTTTTTCTTTTCTTTTTTCTTTTTTCCTTTTTTCTTTTCTTTTTTTCTTTTTTTTTCTTTTTTCTTTTCTTTTTTTCTTTTCTTTTTTTTCTTTTTTTCTTTTTTTCAAAAGAAAAAAGAAAAATTCTTTTTTTCTTTTCTCTTTTTTTCTTTTCTCTTTTTTCTTTTCTTTTTTCTTTTTTCTTTTCTTTCTCTTTTTTCTTTTCTTTCTTTTCTTTTTTTTCTTTTCTTTTCTCTTTTCTTTTCTCTTTTCTTTTTTCTTTTTTCTTTTCTTTTTTCTTTTCTTTTTCTTTTCTTTTTCTTTTCTTTTTTCTTTTCTCTTTTCTTTTCTCTTTTCTTTTCTCTTTTCTTTTCTCTTTTCTTTTCTCTTTTCTTTTCTCTTTTCTTTTCTCTTTTCTTTTCTCTTTTCTTTTTTCTTTTCTTTTTTCTTTTCTTTTTTCTTTTTTCTTTTCTTTCTTTTTCTTTTTTTCTTTTCTTTTTTCTTTTCTTTTCTTTTCTTTTTTTCTTTTCTTCTTTTCTTTTCTTTTTTTCTTTTCTTTTCTTTTTTTCTTTTATCTGAATTTCTGGGATAAGCAGTTATCATTCTTTAAGTTATTTCCTACTGAACTTGGCAAGTGGGTTAAAGTGTTGGTTTATAAATTTGCTGATATAGTAATTCTGAGTTGAATCCCTGGGCCAAGCAGGACAGTTTTAAACTCGGTGCAAACAAGGAAAGCAATAATTGAGCATTACTAAAGAACAAGACCTGATATCACTAGACATGGACTGTGGAATGAGACTCCTGTAGATTAAATAAAGGGTTCACCTGATGAAGGCCAAAAGGTAGAATGGCCGAAACATTGTCAGAATGGCAACAAAGATGAGTACATTAGTCTGACTATAATTAATGTAAATAATTGTTATACATGAAATTTTAAAAATATTTTTTGTTTTCTTTTTCAGGTAAGAAGTCGTTTCCATGATAATGTTGGTAAGATCTTAATTCTTTAATCAGAAAATATTTTACTAAATGTTATTTAACTCACTAAACTTGGATTTATTTTATTGATTTTTAATCAACAATTAATTTTTCAAGGTATAATTGATTTTATATTAATAAAAACCAAATTGATTATAATTATTCATGACTGCAAAAAGATTTGTTAGTTTTCAAATCGTATATACTTCATATCAATGAACACATGACTTAATTAATTAATAGAATTACTCATATTTTAAGAAGGTTAATTATTTTAACTTTTAAAAAAAGGAAAAATGCTATCTGATCCCTCCACACCCAAAAAAATAATTACCAAAAAGACTTTTCCACATCAGTTAAGTCTTTGAAAAAACAAAATGAAAGTAATTCTTAAAAACTAATTCATGTTTCTAATAACTGATTAACAGAATTAACAATGTTTTGTTTTTTGTTTCTTAATATAAGCCCTGGTTTTATAACTGTTTTTTTTTATGTGATGTAAACAGACTAATTTCAAATATTTCTTGAACACTTGACCTCCTTCATGATTCTGATTTTCTCACCAAAACATTGTGGTGAATTTATTTCTTTGTCAGATGAAAAATAGTTGCTAATGGATTAGTCAAAATGTAACATAAAAAAAAAAACCCAGAAAGAAGTTTAATTGTTGGAACAAAATTTCATATATTAACAATTCTTTTCAAAATTAGAAAGTGGAGAATTTATTTTAGCTATTTTTTTTTTTTTCTTTCAAAAATGTTCCATCTTTTTATGGAATGAGACAAGTGTAAGGTTAAGGGTTCAAATTTGACTGATACATTTTTTAAAAATTTTTTTATTTTTCCTTTAACAAACAGATTTCTCATTTTGCTCGACCATAAAAGTTATTTTCAAGCTATAAACTGTGTAGCTTTGCAAGAGTTTTTTTTTTTTTTTTTACATACTGGATCCAACAAACTGAATGGGTGGGGGGGGGGGCATTTGTAGACCTGCATGTGTACATAGAGGGAAATGGGCACGTATCGTGTCTGATCCACTTTTCCAAATTTGATCATATGACCAAATCTGAAACCTTCCTTAAAAATCACTTTTCGGTCCGGCTGTAAACTTTCCAGCATCTTCCTTCAAATTGGTCACTCAACATGTTTTCTTTGCAATTATTTGGCCAGAATTTATCCTCGTTTTTTTTGTTTTGTTTTTTCAAAGCCATATTCTTTGATTTCTCATTGTTCTTTTAGTGGAAGTGGATGTTCTACAATCATTCTTTCTTTGTGATGTGAATCTAAAGTATTTCAAGCTGGTGTGCCATTGTTTAGCAATACGTGATATAACTCTTTTGTTTGTTTTTCGTCATGTGATTGAAATTTGTAGAAATGTCACCTTTTTAAGCTCTTTCAGTTTGTGAGTTAAATCATAAATATTTTTATAAATTATCTGGATTTCATTTTTATTTTATGACAGGCAGTTGGTAGTTGGATTGATACCATGTGACTTAACCCTTTGAGCCCTGACTACTGCTTTACTGGTGGTAGTGAAAAATGGCTTAATGCCCAGCCACCGGTTGAACAGTGGGTAAACACTTCTGACTATTTTTATATCTACTGTGAAACATTACATAGCAATTATTTGCTATTTGACTCAGGATCTCAGTCAGAAGGGTTAAAATTGTTCAGGAACGCAGGGCCCAAAGGGTTAATCGTGGAATTGTAAAAGTATATATGCAAATGAATTTTGTACATATGAAGTATATTTATTTTTTATTAGTTTGGCAATATATTACGGTGTTTGAAAAGCAATTATGTATTTCATCGATGTGAATTCTATGTCAACCAACCAAATTGTTTATTGCACATGTTTCAGTTTTATCAGGAAAACCTGCTAAAAAGGCATTTCACTTGAGAACTAAACACAATGTCCCACAATCTGCAGTTTTCTTTTACCAGGAATGCCAGCCTTCTATTTTTGCATCACATCGTTATAAGTGATGAAAAGTGGGTTTTGCATATCAATAGAAAACTAAAAATCAGTGGTTATTACAATGGGCAATAGAAGTTCTTGCTTTGTGCCTGCTGGAATATGAAAGATGTTGTCTGTTATAATTTAGTGGAACATAGAAGGACCATCACAGGAGATGTTTATAGCTGGCAACTTGACTGGGTAAATGAAGCATTATATTGAGTGTGGCTTGTTTTGATAAAGAGAAAAGCTGTTGTTCTCCAGTATGACAAGGCACAGTCACAATCCGCAAAACAAAATGAAGGAAAAATAAGATCGTTAGGAAGGGAAGTTCTTTCACACACACCCCATACTTAGGCCCGATGATTGCATCTAGCATGAAACAGCCTGTCGCCACTAAGTGTTGCCTTCTATGTTCACTTTTATATTTATATTTACACACGCTCATCTGTGATATTGAGCACTTTATCCCATAAATATAGCACACTTTAAGACTATATTTCTTCATATATATATATATATATATATATATATATATATATACACGAACATTGAAGTCAACACTTAGAGGTGACAGGCTGTTTCATGCTAGATATGTTTCATCAGGTATAACTGTAATACCTGATGATTGCATAGTGCATGAAACTCTGAGTTGTACTGTCAGTGTGTGTGTGTGTGTGTGTGTGTGTGTGTATGTATATATATATATATATATATATATATATATATTATATATATATATATTCCAGGTATTTGAGAACCTCTTTTTAGTATACTGGATAGCAATTGAATTACTGCGACACAGTAGGTGCCAATTTGAATGTTTTCATTGCTTTTTGATGTATTAAGAACATTCCCATTACAATCTGACACATGAACTGAAAAGACATGTCATGTTTGTAAGCACTCATCACCATCCACAGCATCTCTGAGGCAGCAAGCTTTTTGAAAGGGGGGGGGCAATTAACAGGAGCAACGATAAATGAGTCAGCATAGACCCCCATGGATGTATCATTTGTGATAGCCTTGAGATTGTGAGCAAGGAAGACCATGTTGTTACCCCTCCCCACCAAAAACCGTTTTTCAGCAGGGCCTCAATGCCTCTGTTTACATCAAGTTTCTTGACACAGTAGTAAAGCCTTAAATCAAAGGGGTTGCCATATGTTTTTCAGCAGGATCTTGCTCCCTCCCATATTGTCCACTGACCCAGGAGTTGCTGACCTAAACTTTTCACTTATATCACTTCTGACATATGACCTTTTACCTTTACTGATATGAATTTGCTGGATTATTAGGTCTGCTGTGTCAGTGAGAGACCAACCAGCAGCTCCATAATACCAAGGACTCTTTGATGACCCGCCATCCCAAACACAATTGCTTGCCAACAGGAATGAAAATCACCTGATCTCAGCATGCAGTTTTAGTGAAGAACATTTTTCTGCTTTTCTAAGTTGAATGTATTTACAAAGTGAAAATGACTTCCAATCAGTGGTTAATCGTGGCAAGAATGTCTTGTAAATTTTAACGCCTCCCACAACAAAACAGCTATAATCACTATAGAGAAGCTTTTCCGCCTGTCATCAGAATGTCTGATGCTAACCACAAGGAAAGCCACTCTTTGCACCTTGTAGATCTACTGTTTTACATTGAATCAATTGCTACATCTGCTGCTAGGAAAGTTAGTTCACTGTGTCATGTCAATCTTTATCGTCAGAATCCATCTTGGGTATTTATAAATCTACCATCCGTCTATGCATTGAATATTGCAGCCATATCTGGTCTGGTGCTTCTGATATATATCCCGAGATTCTCAACAAAATCTAATGCTATTAGTCATGACCTGGCATCTCAACTTCAGTCTTTTTTCCATGACCATGATGTGGCTTCCCTCTGCCTTTTCTATAAATATTACCATGGCACTTGTTCCAATGACCTTTCCTCCTTGGTGCCTTGGCTGCATGAATTTAAGCATACTACTAGATTGGTAACTAAGTCTTACTGCTTTACTATTGAACTCACTATAACTGTAAGTTATATATCAATAGTTTCTTTTCTCACACTTCCTACCTGTGAAACTCTTTTCCAGTTTCTTGATTCCTTGCCACTGACAATCTTCAAAAGTTTAAATGCAATGCCAGTCACCATATTCCGTCTTCCTGAATGCTGTTCTTTTGTTTTTTCTGTTTGAGTTGTCGACCTTTCTCTTACATATCTTTGGGTTCCTTTTTTTTGTTTTGTATTGTAGTTTAGTTTTGGAATAAATATGGCACTTCACTGCCAAATGTTGTTATCTCTACATTGTTATGAGTGAACCATCCTAAAACTTTCTCCTCACTAAAGTTATCCCATTCTCTTTCACTCACAGTAACCCCTTGCATCTTAGTGGCATTATTGCCGTCTTCTCTCTTCCTGAAACCTGTTCTTTTATTGTTTTTCATCCAAATTAAAGTCTCCTCATTCTCTTTCACTCACATTAACCCCTTGTGCCTTAGGGGCATTATCGCCATACTTGGGGAAAAATGATTAAAAGAAACAAAAAAGCTGAGTGAATATCTAATTCTCTTTATAATTTTTCCTGAATTATCTGGTATATCTGAATAGAGTAAAACAACATTGCTGCTTTGCCTGGGTAAGAATTATTTAAGGACAGGTTTTGACAAGACACTTCATTACCTTCATCTTCTGTTTCGGTTACTTTAAGCCATTTTTTTTTTTTTTTTGGTTTGTATTGTGATATGTGCAGTTTAATATTGAAATTTATATTTGTTCATATTCCAAAATTAAACTGCGAAATAAGATTCTCATTCTTAAAATTTGATAGCCTTCTATTTTCAGAGAACAGAAAATTATTTCAATTTTGACTTATTACAGAATTAAAGACTTTCTGTGAATCCTTTGGATATTTACCAAATTTGGTGCAGGCTTCAAAAAAAATCTTTACATAGGATAGCTTAAGTGCTTGCTTAGTTAGTGATCCGTGTTTTGGGGGGTAATGTAAACTAATTACTAAGACCAAAGCAGTTATTTGACAACAGTATTGATTACAATACTATGCAACAGGATTAATTGAAATGATTGTTCAGAATGCTTTGTAGTTTGACTTGTGTTTTTAACATTCTTTTTGGATGTTTGAATTTTTGTCATTTTCTTGGTTGCTTTTGAGTTATTTTGTTCTATTGCTTTATCATTTCCCTCGTTTTTTTTTTTTGTCAGTTTAGTCTCATTTTACTCCGTTGGAAGAAGGAAAAAGTCATGAAAGTGCAATGTCAATCCAAATTAATAGTGTATGGTTGAACGTTTCATTCGTTGTATAACATCAGCTGCTGCTCTTTTAATTTTAATAATGTGGGTTGCACTGTATTTTATTTTCTCTATTTCACTTCATCTCTCTTTTTTTTTTTTTCCTCTCTAATATTAAAAAGACTTGCTGTCATATTTTAAGTGCGGAGTGTTCGGCCTTCAAATTTTATTTAACACTTTTCTTTTCGACAATTTCTGTCTCCGTTTTTTATTTCTGCATAATTTTCATTCTTTTTTTTTTTTTTTTTTAAACAAAACTTTTTCTCAATTTCCCTTTCGCTAACAACCTTTTCTTTCTGCTTTTTCTGCTTTTAGTCATATTTATTCCCTCTTCCTTTCTCCTCCTCTTGCAACTCGTTTAACTGTTGTCTGTTTGCGCACGCGCGAGCGCACACCCACGGACATGCCCGCCACTTTGTCTTCCAGTCCCTTTTTCAAACTTTTATATCGTCTTCTTTCTTCATAATCTTTCTCCCCCCCTCCATCTTCTCCTATCCCACTGTCACTTCAGCCTATCCGCTTCTCTTCTGCCTCTTCCTCTGTTGTTCCAGGCTCTGAGAGACGCTAAAGCAAATAACACCAGGAAACAAGCCCATGTGGATTTTAAAAGGCCCTCCATCCACCTTAACACCCAAGGCCTTACCCCACCTCCGTCAACGTATACCCACTTCTTCTTTATGCATACTCGTTTGTCTTCAATTGTTACTAGGAAGCTAACCTATATTTCAGTTGGGAAAAACGAAAATTGTTTGTCCTGACCCAAAACCATCACCAAGCGAGTCCTCGTGGTCTGTAACACAGCAAAAAAAAAAAACGATCAAAAGGCTTAATCACTTTGGGAATAATTTTCTTGTTGGTCATTTTAATTGGAAATTTCCCTAAAGCAATGAGCACCAGTAAAAGTCATTGGAGTTTCGAAACCATAAAAAACACGTACAATACATTTACATAGAGACCGCTTTCTTTTTTCTTTTTAAGAAAACAGGCGCCTGAATTTGCCTTAAAGGTTTTTTTTTTTAATTTTATTTTATTATTGAGTTAAGGTGTTTTTAAAATGATGCTATTGACGGTCATATGACAAAATATTACTGTTAACTGCTGCAACCAATTAACTAAAATTATCGGTAAAATAACCGTTGGACTGGATCCAACGCTTCCCGCCAAAAGTAAAGGACTGAAGTAAATGTCGAGAGTCGGTGAAAGTCAAAAAGGTTGTTGGAAGGAAAATAAACTCAACACATCGTTGTTCATCGAGTAAATATTAAAAATTGAAATGTTCTGGATCTAAAATGATTCTTTAAAAAAAGTATTTAAAGGAGACAAAATGATAAAATAATTGAACGATCATATTTATTCAAGCAGAAGCTTAATGTAACGATGCCTAAATTCATTGAGATTAAAAATAAAAATAGAAACCACCACTGACTCTCTACCTACCACGATGCAAAAAAAATGACGAAACTTAATAAAAACAATTCTTTTCCGACAAAATCTTTGTTATTATGAAGAGGAAAGACCAAGGAATTTTTTCGTTAATTAAATTAAAATATATTTTTTTAATCTTTTTTAGAACGTTCGAAATTTTTGGTTAAAAATCTATTTTAATTTTTTTCGTCAGCACGGTGGCCAAAGATTAGTATAAGAAATTTTAGCGTCTTTTTATGGTGAAAAGTTTGGAAATTGTAGTAAAATCAAATAATTGTCGAGTTTTAATTAAACTTTCAGGACTTATTCATAAATGAATTAAATTATTTTAGAAATATTTCTTTAGAAAATCTTGGCGAAAATATCTATATATTTTTTTACATCTGTTACAATACATCCTCACTTATTTAATTTTACGAAATTTCGAGAAATTAAATTTTGTCGAGCTTAATGTTTTAATATTAGTTAGCAGAACTCCTTCAAGAATTTAAATCCTCAATTTCGTTTCGTAAAACAGGACGCCCAGCTACCGAAAGTCTGCTCTGAATCGTAAAATGAATGCTAAAACTAAGACATTTAATGAGAAATGGTTTCAATTGCTTTTATGAATAAGATGTATTATGGACACAAAGAAACAACATTTCTAAAGTTTAAAGAAACAAAATTTCGATGAATAATGAATTTTTACAAGAATTATTTTCATTTTTTTTTTAATTATAATAATTTATAAAATTTTAAATCTTAAAATTCTTTGTACAGATTAGGTGATATTAAGTAAAAACTATATTTTTAAAGTTTTTGTTTTTATATGGATTTTTTTTCGGAAGCGCATGCACAAACAATAATAAATATTTTTCATGTTTAATAAAATTGATATATGCAAATTCTTGTTCTTAAATTAAAAACGTATATATCCGTTCGTTCGTTATTTACAAAAAATCTTTGTACCCCACCCCAATGTGTTTTCGTACGCAACACCGCTAGAGCCAATAACTCTGTAAAAGTCAGGGATCGATTTGACACTGTACCGATATTATAAACAGAGCTCCCCTTTATTTACATTATTCGGACTACTGTCCTCATCTTTGTCGCCATATTTATTACAACGTTTCGGCCGTTGTCGAACTGAACCCTTTATTTCGCTCACCAAGTTCTCCACTGCCTTAACCGGGTATTGAACTCACACTTTTTGGGTCCTGTCACTGGATCTAACTAACGCCTTTATCCACTGTGCCATGTGTCCTCAGAGGGCAATTAACAGGAGATAACTGATAACTGACATCCATTAGACATGACACGTGAAACTAGAACAGTCGAATCCATTACATTCACTTACGTGTTAATACCCTTGGGAAAGGTATGAATCCTCTTCTTTCCCCCCAGCTATGGGTAAATAGCAGGACAGACCGGGTTCTACAGCCTTGAAAGAAATGGCAAAAAATCTGCCTCGTATCGAAAGATACATGATCGCCTAAGCGTGTATCATGCGCGACACATAACTGACTGTGTTTATTGTGGACTCTTCCACTTACTATAAAGTAGTAGGAAAGTAAGTGGGGGTGTATAGACTGTTCAACTGTCGAACTTCTCTGCCAAAGGGAGAGAGGAACCTGGACGAAGCTTTGCCGAAGGGCAAAGTTTCGTCCGTGGAGGTAGACAGACCTTGAACCCGTTAATGCGGGTTCTAAGGGCATATTTTTGGCCGAGCCTACGGGCTCGGAGAACCCACTGTAAACTCGGCCTCGTGGGGGGATGTTAAATATCAACGGTGATATAGACTGTTCTATTGAGGCTGTTCGCAGCTCCTGTCGAACTCTCTGCTTTTGGAAGACAGGGCCTACGGGCTCGGATGACCAACGTTAAGTTCGGCCTTGTGCCCCATATAACCCTCGTGGTGGCGGTTGTTAAATATAAGTGATATGAACGCTGGTCAACCGACACACACACTCTCAAGTCGTGTAACACTCTTCTGTTGTATTTACTGTTCAATACGCTATTTATGTGAAACCTCTTGTTCTGTTATTTCTTAACCAATTACTTGGTCACAACAAATAAATTGAGACAAAAGAGAGCAATATAAAAATAACACGTGCGATGCCATAAACAATGGCGTAGACAAGAATCACTTCATATACAAGTGAAATAGAAAGTTACATTTTCATATTGACAGCTTGATTAGGCGAGTAACATAATTCGCATGTGATAACATGCTAAGTATATGGACTTGATTGAAAAGTAAGAACATTTGGCGCTATTACGCTTTCGCACCCCACAAGCTTTACGTACGCACTTCCAGATCCTGTTGTCTACCGATCGCGAATTGGTTTGTTCCCTATAACGGTTGTTGCAAGCAATGCAATCCATACTGACTGCTAGCAAACTATAGTTACGGCACCAATCAATGCAATTATCAATATTGTTATAAAACTGTGCTCCAATCTTCAAAATGGTGATGCCTTCAAAAATCTGTTGATTGGGAACGCGTTGAACACCAGCCATAAAATTAAAATTTGGTTTGAAATGAGCAGTAAAGTACGCGGGGTGATGAATGTAAGCATTGCAAAAAGGATAGCCAACGGGAAAAAATTACATTGCGGCGAAATATTACAACAAGGCGGACGGGTGCGAAAGTGTAATAGCGCCAGGACTCTTACCGCGTGGCGTCGCTAGCAGAAGGTCGAAACAGCAACATTGGCAGAGAAACGGCTACAAAGTATATGCAGCAAATACAAAGCAATGATATTTACTGAAGGGCAATTTGGTAAAATAGAATAAGCAAGCAGCTTCGCAAATCTTTATTAGACTATTTACAATGTAATTGTAATTTATTAAAAGTAAGGCGGAGTGAAGTTACAAAATTTGATTATCTGCCCTTGACTAGGCTATAATTTGTGCACATGTCAAGAGGTAAAAAAATGCGTCACGTGAGTATGATGTGAGGCGCGAAAAGAATGAGATAAAGAATAAGTAAAGTAAAGTGTATACACTACAGACTTTCTCTTAAATTTCATTTCTAGATCTGTGTAGTGAGGGTTCAGATAATGAAGTTGGAAAAATACAAGAAGTGTCTCGGGTTTTTTTACCTCGAATTTTTGTTGAGTACTAAAAGATAAACGTTACTATTATGGCCTGAAAAGGACGTGTTGACTGCTTGTCCGACAGTGAGAATGTTACGTGTTTGTGAGTGGAGACGGGGGAAAAAGGGGGTCGATTCTCATTGCTTTAGAAAGAGTGAATTAATAATAATTATAATTGTTATTATTATTATTATTATTTTGACACTAATTTTTTTATTTATGGATACGACAACGTGATTTTAACATGCACTTGACGCAACATTACAATACAGATTTTCAAGAGACAATAATTCAAAAATCAAAATCATTGAAAAAAAAAAAATAAAAGAAGCAACATTTTGATCAACATTATTTGGCTGTTATAACCCCCCCCCCATTATCTTCGGAATTATTGATTCGATTTCTACAATATTTGTTGTTTCGTCAGAGCTGTTAAAAACTGGTATGTCGCGCGACACTTAAGTGGAATTAATTACCATTTCTTTTTAGTAATTTTAGATAAACCTTTCATTGAAGTAATTATTTTTATAGATAGGTTTTTACTTTTTAAATTATATATTTGACTTGCTTAACAAAATATGCGTCGTAAAAAGTTTCATTTTTAAACCAATGTCGCTTGTAGTAGGAAAGATCTGCGTTAGGTTAACCGCTATTTTATAAAAGGCTGGTAAAATATCCCATTAAAAAATATATATATATATATATATATATATATATATATATATATATATATATATATATAATTTGATTTGAAGAACCACGACAATCGAAGACGAAATGGAGAAAAAGCGAAACAATTATTACAAAGTAAAAAAAATGAGGGAAAATGATGTCGGATTTTATCAGCAGAGTTCACAGCGACCCTATAATTCAAGCTTCTCTTTTTAATCTTGTCGGTTGCATTCAGCCTTTTTGTATGTTGAGCTTGACAAAGTAGGAGTTAGGTTTTATTATTAAGCCAACCATTGGAGACATATTTGCTGTATCAAATTTCCTTTCGTCGTCTTGGTGATTGTAGATTCACAAGGAGACAAAAAGTCACTTCGCTTCTCGCCTGACTCTAACAGCTGTGGGCTTCTTGAACTTTTAAAATTAATTCGGCTATTGCTTCTTTTTTTGTTTTTAATTTTTACGTTTAGTTTAATTTACGGTACCATTTGTCTTTCTTTCGTCTCTTCAGCCTTCCTTCCTTCCTTCCTGTCTCCCGCCACTTTCCTTACTTCCGCTCTTACAGGCCATCTTTGTCTCTCGCTCCCTCTCGCACTCACCCACCTTAATTCTTCCCTTTTTACATCTCCCTCTCTCTTACTCGTGGCTTATTTCCTCTCTCTCCCTGCCGCATTGTCTTTTTTTTTTTTTGCCTGTCCCTCTCTTTTCCTCCCATGGTACTTCCTGCTTGGCTTTCTTTCCCGCCTTTCTTTGTCCCTCTCTCTCTGTCTCCGGCCGTTCTTTGTCCCTTCTCTCTCTCTGTCTCCGGCCGTTCTTTGTCCCTTCTCTCTCTCTGTCTCCGGCCGTTCTTTGTCCCTTCTCTCTCTCTGTCTCCGGCCGTTCGTTGTCCCCCCCTCCAACTCTGTCTCCGGCCGTTCGTTGACCCCCCCCCTCCAACTCTGTCTCCGGCCGTTCTTTGTCCCCCCTCTCTCTCTGTCTCTGGCCGTTGTTTGTCCCCCCCCACCTCTCTCTCTGTCTCCGGCCGTTGTTTGTCCCCCCACCTCTCTCTCTGTCTCCGGCCGTTCTTTGTCCCCCCACCTCTCTCTCTGTCTCCGGCCGTTCTTTGTCCCCCCCACCTCTCTCTCTGTCTCCGGCCGTTCTTTGTTCCCCCCCCACCTCTCTCTCTGTCTCCGGCCGTTCTTTGTTCCCCCCCACCTCTCTCTCTGTCTCCGGCCGTTCTTTGTTCCCCCCACCTCTCTCTCTGTCTCCGGCCGTTCTTTGTTCCCCCCCACCTCTCTCTCTGTCTCCGGCCGTTCTTTGTTCCCCCCCACCTCTCTCTCTGTCTCCGGCCGTTCTTTGTTCCCCCCCACCTCTCTCTCTGTCTCCGGCCGTTCTTTGTTCCCCCCCACCTCTCTCTCTGTCTCCGGCCGTTCTTTGTTCCCCCCCACCTCTCTCTCTGTCTCCGGCCGTTCTTTGTCCCCCACCTCCCTCTCTGTCTCCAGCCGTTCTTTGTTCCCACCTCTCTGTCTCTGACCTTATCCTTCGGCCTTGTGCCATAATTTTGTATTTTTTACAAAATAAATATTCTCTGTCTCCCGCTTCTTATTTTGTATTTAGCTCTGTCTCTCACCCCGTCCGTTTTGTCTCTGTCTCCTTTTCCTCTGTTCCCAAATGTATGTATGTGTGTATGTATGTATGTGTGTATGTATGTATGTGTGTATGTATGTATGTGTGTATGTATGTATGTGTGTATGTATGTATGTGTGTATGTATGTATGTATGTATGTATGTATTTGTTGTGATGATGGTGGATTCCATCGTCTTCTCCCCATCGTCTCTCGTTATCTTTTCAAACTCTTCTTTAAAATGACTCACACTTTGAAATGTGAAAACTTTTTCTCATCCATTTTTGTTCTTTCTTTGCATGCAATTTCATGGGAGGCCCAGTTGTTTAGTCAATTTTTTATATATATATATATATATATATATATATATATATAAAATTTCTTCTGTCTCCTTTAGTCCGTTCCACTTGACATTTTACAATGTAAGATTAATGTGGAAATGTTTTTCAAAATCTTAGACAATTGTCCTCTTGGGCCCGATTTGTCTTGGAAGTCATCATCTAGTTTTTCTTTTCTTGTTTTTTTTTTTTTCTTTCTAAGTTTTTACTTTTTTTTTTTTCTTTCTAAGTTTTTACTTTTTTTTTCTTAGGAAAGGTTAAAAAACTGTCATGATTTAAACTCTCTTTGTAATAATAAAAATATTAATTGCCAGACTTTTTTTTATATACAAATTAGTTTATCGAAACATTAATATGAAGTCGGCTTTTCCTTTCGAATTTAATAAAGAAAAGTTGATCTGATGTAACACAATGGCGTGAGTACGAATGCATCTGTTTCATTAAACTTCAGATCTTAAAAGTGTATCGGGCAATAATTATTATTTTGTGTTTGTTGTCATACATTGACGTTGTCTATAGTAATTCTGTTTTCGAGGCATAGTTTTAATAAGACTCCTCATAATTCACGAACTTTCCGGAGAATCCTCTAGTCGTGGGTAAGACGATAAACTACATCTGCGTCGTGGGTAAGACGATAAACTACATCCAACAGCAAGGCTTCAGATCAGGAGGTTTTGAGGAGCGTGGAACCACCTCTCAATTGCTGGTGTTCTCAGGTTCACCCTGACCTGAGGTGGTAGCACCTGTTAGGGTTTCAACTATGGGCAAATAGTTAACCCCTAAACTGGAGTCAAAACACTATGAAAGTGTAAAAATAGGTTAATACCAGAAATACTTTGTAAATAAAAAAAAAAGAAGATATTATCAGCCTTACATTTTTGAAGAAAAACTATTACCAGAAATAAAAATTTTGTCGGCATTAAATAACCCATTGAGGTTGATTTACCGTAAAACAAACCAAGCCAAACCGGAGAATCCTCGCAGATGAAATGACGGCAGCTTTAAGGAGGTTTACAATTTGGATGTTAATTTTAATTTTACATTAGCACTTTTTTTGTTGTTGTTCCAAGCGCACCCATTTACTGCACTCTCATGCTGTATAGCTTTTTCAACCCCCGAGCCCCTGTTTCTTTGGAGTTTGCTGCTGTATCCCACGGAACAACAATAATTTTACACTTGCTGCTCTCCTTATCTATAACATAAGGTCGATACGGCGGTCGGGTCTTCGGAGTTCAAAGACATGGTTCTTTTTGAACTGAGAAATCCCATATGTTGTGTCATTTTCTACCCCCCTGTCTCTAGCTGATATTCATACCATTTCTACCATTGTCTCTAGCATTATTATCATTATTATTATTATTATTATTATTATTATTTCAATATACTGCTTCATCAAATCCTTTATCAAATCTTTCACCTGAGACCTAAAGTAAATTAAGCTTTTTCTTGGGAAGTTCTTGGGCTGAACGTTTATGTGTAGAACTCTTTTAACCCATCTGTTGTACTTCAGATAAAGATAGGCTTCCTGTGATTTTCTTAACGCGTCTATCAATATTCTCCCTAATCATTCTTGGTGTTCTTAGAACTACTGGAATAACAGTAATTTAAATGCCACATTTTATTTCCATATCAGTATATTTGGGAAGTTTATCAATTTGTTTTGCTGAAATGCTTTGATCAGACGGATAGTCAATAAGCTAACAAAAAAAACTCATCGAGCAGTAACTGTTTTTTTAGAGTGTATGGTACAGTTAGTGTGTATGGTACAGTTTCAAGCAAACTAACAGCGTCACCTTCGATAACTGGTGGTGCCTTTTGCCCATACCATTTGTTTTTTCTGTATAGAGTAGAGTATAATTTAAGCGTATCATCCAATGAAGATATTGCTTATTTTAAAATTTATTTAGTGCTTATTTATACCAGCCAGCTATTAGATGATCAATATTCTTCACATTGGGTGCACAGAAAAGACACATTGAATATACCCCGTCCTTAAAATATGTTCTTGATAAGGTTTTATTGAGTCTTTGATCTTAAGCTGCTTGGATTAACGCTTCTGTTTCCAGTTTCGGCCTAAAGCTCGCAAGCATTGATGGGTCAGATTTTTTGTCGATATCAGAATTTTGCGCTCGCAAGGGGCATCGGCCATGGAAGAATTTCAAGTTGGTTTGGCTCTTCATTTTTTCTTTTGCATGTGAGATTTCTTTGCTTTATTTGTTGTAGTTTTTGTTTTCTTCTGAAACTGTTCAGACTGTTTACATTTTTTGTCCGCCTTTTAATTATTGAATATTTTTTTTAGTTACTTCATGCCGGTAAATAAACTTTACCATCCAATAACGTCTTAGTTCTCAGTATCTTTGAATGCCAATATTTGTTGTCTGATGCGTAATTCTCGTGTGATTACTTCTCGCTCTTTATCTGTCTTGAGAGATAGGTACACGGCCGATCTACATCAGCGTTCGAATGATGCACTTTATAGATGATTAGTAGGATAGACTGGTGTCTGTAGACTTAGGTAATCGGTGATTCTGAATTCAAGATGATAGAGAAGGCAACGAGAAACCATTTCACTCTTTCCCAAGAAGTCATAGGAATTCATCAAGAATCACAAGGTAGATGACTCACTAAAGTGGTGGGCAGTCTAGCAGAAGAATTATTCTGAGTTCAAAACTGTAGAGAAGGAAATCGGGAATCACTTAATATATTCTTTAATTGGTCCTAGCAATTTCTAGATAATATGGTTAAAAGGAAATTGTAGAGAGCTCCTATCGCATGTCTTGAAGAGACATGACACACACACACACACACACACACACACATATATATATATATATATATATATATATATATATATATATATATATATATATATATGTTCGGGCACGTGGCTGTGTGGTTAGAACATTCGCTTTCTGACCATGACACTCGGGCTCGAATCTCACCATGGTCGATTTGCCAGTAAGGAGACTTCCTGATGTTATCAGACTGGGGGGGGGGGATCCCAGCGTGTGGCACCTTTGGAAATACGACGGGTATGACCCAAGCCTTGTAAGTGAAATTGGGTAAACGAAAGTCACAAGCCATCGAGGGCTTGAGCGTGCTGGCCTTGTCCGAAATTGTTGTGCACGCTAGATAATACGCTCTTTCTGCAGAAACTAACTCAGCATAGTTGCAGTATAAACTATTGTGGCTGTTGAACAAACACAAATGCTATCCTCGAATACGAATGGCCAGTTATACTTATATATATATATATATAGTTATATATATTATAACTGTCCACTATTAGTATAATATATGTGTGTGTTAATGCTATATATATAATTTTAAAAAAATATGATTCCATCGCTACACAGAAATTGCCATGTTTCAAAATTAGAAGCTAAAAACTTCCAATTCAATTATACAAATTAAAGTACCTAGTTCTGTTTCACCCTCCAGCGAATTTTGGAATCAAAAATTCCCTTGAGGATGAAACCGAACTAGGTACTTTAATTTAATTTCTATAATTGAATTCGAAGTTTTTAGCTTCTGTTTTTGAAACATGGCAATTCCCGTGTAGCGATGGAATCATAATAACACACACACACACACATTATATATATATATCTCCGTCAGGCTTGAATCTGCGCCTGAAGAGTTATGCCTTCTCCAGAGTGCGGGCCTGAGCAGAGGTTTTATGAGAGATCGGCAGTTGTCCATGCAGCACATATCCCCTCTCCACGCTACCGATGTTGTCCAAGGGAAAGGTAGAGGCCAATACACCTTGGTGTCAACGCAGGAGCTGTCAGAATGAAATTGAACATGACATCCGGCTGTGTGTATGTAAAAAAAAAAAAAAAATTAGACTATGCGTTCAAATCTTGGGTGGCAGCCAATCTAGAAAAAACTCTTGATTTAAAACTGTCGAGAGACCAATGGGAAACCGTTCCACTCCAAGAACTTACAGTAATTCCGATTCTCTGAAAGAAAGGAGTGTGTGGAGAGCCCAGATCGCATGTTGAAGGGACATGGCATTTAGAAATACTATAATTGTCGATTGTACCAAAGCGATGCACGTTGCACGAATAAATCCCATCATTCATACTTGATGGATGGGCGAATTTTAGTTTATTCATGAGTGTCTCTAAAGAAAGAAAAAAATGGTTCCGACCATCTTTAGAACAAAGGACTACTCCTCAAAGTGTCAAAGAAAATTTTAAATCATCTGATTTTATAGACGAAGTATTTTTATTTTTGTTCATATTTCTTTTCTTTTTTCTTTCTTCCCCCCCCCCTAGTCTTTCCATAATATTATTTTTGCTTTTCTGTGACTGTTAAAGTAAGCAGTGTCTACAAATAAATTCGCCTTTAACGAGACTTGAACACATATATCTTGAAAGTACATCTAACGCAGATGGCGATATTTTTTTAAGCGTAACTTCCATGTGACACAAGACCGAAAGTGTGTGAGCGCTCAGTGAGGATCGAACTCACTATTCAGTTATAATTGATCAAGCGAGACAAGCTTGCTAACCATTACAACACGTCGAGGTGTCCGCATCTAACGCAGAGGTCGCCGTAGCAGATAAAAAGACTGAACTTGTGCTACAATAGTTTATCTACATCTTTCTTTCATTCTTCTATTATATACGATGTCCTTTCAGGATGTGGATGATCATAGCTCTCCACAACTTCCTTTAAGTAACTTTTGTTCCATTACCATCCATCTTTGTCTTTGATCTATCATACTTAACGCATTTAAGGAAGACCAGATATTTTGTGAAAAAATGCATTGAAAAGAAACAGGATTATTCGATTAATTTATTTACATAAATTCTTTATTTTCTTGATGTCATCTTTTACATTAAATCTGCAGAAGATGAGATTTCGGAATGGAAAGTATAAAAAACATATTTATCTTTACTTACATTATTTACGTTATTCGGACTGTTATCCTCATCTTCATTGCCATATTTACAACGTTTCGGTCGTTGTACGCTTCGGCCTTCTTCGGGTGATCGGAAACTTGAACCGTACCCTTTATTTCGTCCACCGGGGGTAGATTGTTCTAGTTCCACGTGCCATGCCTCTTCCAACTCTTGAAGTTAGGTTCAAAGCGCGCATCGACTATTTTCCTCACCTAAAGAGAAATGATGGTAAAAGAAATGAACGCAAATCTGCATCCGTATTTCAAAAAAGGAAAACAAAATAATCCCATTAAATAAATCTATCAGAATCTCAAGAGAAGAATTTATTAATATAAAATATGAACTTCATTATCTTAATTAATTTGAAAGATTTCATTGAAATGAAATCCTTCGCCATCAGTATGTCTTGCGAGTGTTAAATTCTCTAGGCCTTATTTCTTCATTATATCCCAGAAGTTTCAGTTGTCTAAGCATCAATGTCCTTGCAGTTCCTGTCTTTTCTTAAAACTTTGCTCACATCTTCTGTCCATGATGTTTTCAAGTCTCATGTTTCATTGACAAACAAATACAAGAATCGTTCAACATTAAAACAACATCAACCGCCCAACATCAATAAAATGTGATCAGATTTTATAAACGAACACTAACCACGGGATTTCTTTCTCCCTTTGTAGACTTATATGTAGAAAATGGCAAACATTTCTGAAATGATGAAACCGACATAGTGTGACTCTTATGGAAACCGAAAGTAATCAAGCATTGAACTTTATATATTTACATACGTACCGGAAACCAGGAAAATGAGCTGAAATATAGAATAAACTTAATTCACAGACAGTACTGTTTCGCTGTATCACAGCTCCTCAGTGCGACTAGACTTTCGAATGCCTCAAGCCAGGATTGAAACACAACTAATTTAGTGTCAGCCAGAGCTATCTTCACTCGGTAGAGTTACACAACTAAATCTAGCGTATTGTTTTTACAAATGTAAACAAATGCCCATCAGCCAAAGTGCTCCATTCATTTTACTGAAGAGCTTTGCATTAGTGCAGGTGGCTGTTGTTTATAGAATTAGCTTATCACTCAACAGTGCTCAATTGAAATGTATTTTCAAGAGCTAAATTATGTCATTCACAGACAGTACTGTTTCGCTGTATCACAGCTCCTCAGTGCGACTAGACTTCCGAAAATTAATAATATTGGTAATCCGTATGGATAATTCCAAAAACGATATAAATCCACAAAGCTTAGTGTAAAAAAAAAAAGGAGCAGATGTGTAAGAGTCGGTTTATATATATATATATATATATATATATATATTAAAGCATGCTATGTTTATGGGTGAAAGTGCTCAATATAAGGAGTAGAGCGTATGGAAACATAAAATTGGACACTGAGGTCAACACCAAGCGACGGTGCTGAAAATTGTGTTTAAGCATGAAACAAACTGTCGCCGCTTGGCGTTGACTTGGGTGTCCACTTCAAATCGGAAATAAAATGTTCAATTTGTGACGTTCCGAATGCATGGAGAGTCGACGCGTCCAACCCAAGTTTCAAGAAATTAACGTACTCCTACCAGAATACGTTTTTTCAGGTAGGAATCAGTTAATTTCTTGACACTTTGGATTGACGCGTCGTCTCTCCATTAATTCGGAACGCCACAAATTATACTAACGTTGGTGTAAAAAGTCGAATGCACATGATTAACCAATGAAAATAAAATCAAAAAATCAAAAGTAAAAACAGTCGGATTTCTTTATTCTTTTTCTCCATATCTCACTCTCTGTTTATTTATCTTATCGTTCTGTCAGTATTTGTCGATATTTCTGAGATGAGGTATCATATACACTGTTTACATTGTTCGGACTATCATCCTCATCTTTGTTGCCATATTTATCACAACGTTTCGGCCGTTGTACGCTCCGGCCTTCTTCAGTTGGTTGACATGCCGAACTGAACCCTTTATTTCGCTCGCTGGGGTAGACTGTTCTAGTTCTACGTGCCATGTCTACTGTGCCACGTGTCCTCAAGTGGATAAAGGCGTTAGTTAGATCCAGTGACAGGACCCAAAGAGTGTGAGTTCAATAGAACTCACACTCTTTGGGTGTGAACCTGGAGAGTGGAATTAACAGGAAATAACTGATCACTGACATCCATTAGACATGGCACGTGGAACTAGAACAGTCTACCCCAGCGAGCGAAAGAAAGGGTTCAGTTTGACATTCCAACCACCTGAAGAAGGCTGAAGCGTACAACGGCGGAAACGTTGTGATAAATTATATGACAACAAAGATGAGGATGATAGTCCGAACAATGTAAATAGTGTATCGTTCTGTCGTATTCCGATACGTATTTGATCCCAACACCGACACACATACAAGAAATTATACAGAACTTATTTCGATTAACCATATTACTTAGAAGGATTACTTCGCTACTTATGTCAATGTAAAAACAGTCTTAGTTGACAGTGAATGACAAATAGTTATAAAAGGCACCGTTTACTTGTCTGATCTGTTAATACACCGACTATTGTCTGTGTTGTTTTTTTTCCTTTTCCTTGCAATGTCCCTTCAGGACACTCTCCGCATAATAAAGTTCAATACTTGTCGAAGGTAGACTCTGAGTTTCGTAATTTATTGTCAGAACTTTCGATAATTTATAGACGCAACAAATTACGCAACACTTATTTCGATTAACTGCGTTACTTAGAACGATTACCTCGCTACTTAAGTCAATGTAAAACCAGTTTTAGCCGGGAATAAAGTTGACTATATTTTATCATCAAATAACTTGAAATGAATATAACATGTTAATATCGAAATAATTTCTCTCTCTCCGCTCACCTCCGCCCATTTTGCTCAATGGTGATGACATCATGTGTAACTGCACATTTCACATGCTAAGGAAGTTGTTCTTCCCAGCCTTCTACTAACCATCTTTGCTGTGGGGGAAATTTCTTCAACAGAAGATATTGTGTATTTTTATCTTTTTTTCTTTTCTTTTTTTTCTCTCTCATTCTCCGCTACCCCCAACCCGCCTCTTTTCCAACCTTTTCTCTCTACACTCTCCTTTTTTTACTCCTCCCACCACCATTATTCTGCTTTTCTCTCTTTTCTTTAGTTTTTTTTTTTTTTTTTTTTGCTCCTCCTACTTAAGACATATTTTTTATTGTAGCCGAAAGAATAATCTCTTTCATACATACACGGGGAGGGGGGGCGCTGAAAAATTCTGTCAGACTAAAGATTTCAAAATCAAAATTTGACATTTATTCAGATTTTTGAAAGTGGGTCGGACCCAAAAACTTTGAGCTCCACAATATATATATATATATATATATATATATATATATATGGTGCGATGGATAAATTGTCTAAATTACACAAAAATGAAAATAACACTGACATCTCATTTTAACAGATATATTTACC
Organism: Acanthosepion esculentum; assembly: GCA_964036315.1. Lineage (NCBI taxonomy): Eukaryota > Metazoa > Mollusca > Cephalopoda > Sepiida > Sepiidae > Acanthosepion > Acanthosepion esculentum. The sequence continues at coordinate 85,685,733 of OZ038493.1, forward strand.
AAAATTACACAAAAATATCTTGAAATACAAAATAGTAAATTTATTCAATAAAATCGCCATTGTTTCCAACCACAGCCTCCAGATGACTTCGGAATCACCTGCAACTCTTCTGGACGGTCTCCTTAAGTTGGTAAATGCTGCCATAATCCTTGCCTTCAGTTCATCTTTGGTACTACAAGTAGTTTTGTTGGTCGCTTGTTCAATTGTGTACCACACATAATATCCAAGGGGGTTGTAGTTTGAGGAGTTAGGTGGCCCAGATGCAAGGGGTGATGTCGTTGCAGAAATTTCCTGATAACCATGAGTGGGCTCTCCTGCTTGTGTGACATGGTGCAGAGTCCTGTTGCCAGATATAGGGTTTTTCAGCTGCCACCTTCTTGACCCAGGGTAGCACTACCGCCTCAAAGCACTTGATGTAGGCCTCCATGTTGAGTCTGGGGCCCTCACCAAGAAATTCGGGAGTTCTTATCAGAACGATCG